>CM053597.1:209488214-209573441 GCA_028646575.1 Pseudocheirus occidentalis | reverse complement strand
GGGGGAAAGCTCTGTCCCAAATCACCGGGGCCTTCACAGCTGCCAGAGCTATTAGTGGGATGCTGTAGTGCTCCCAGTTTTGGCTCACTGAAAGCACACCCCAGGACCACCACTCAAGACCATGATCCAGATCCAGGCTGCTCAACACAAGAGCCCTTGGCCTTGATCAATCGCCTCAGCCCCCCTGCTATCTGCAGGCCGGGGGCTCTGAAGCAGCCCAGTGGAGGCCGCTGCTGCTCTCAGCAGTTCCTGCTTCCACAGCCGCCTCCCACTGCTTCCTTGCCCTGGGAGCAGTTTGGCCAGACCTGCTCTTCTCCAAATTTAGCAAAATCCACTGACCTTTCTCTTAGCCTTTTTTTTTCTTCTGGCCTGATAAATGTGGTAACTGTGCCTCCAGTGAGGGTGATCTGCTGTCCTATAGACTGGGCTCCGCCTGATGCCCTGGAGCCTGACCAGGCCTGGGTTTCGGCTGTGGCTCCCAGATTGCTGTGAAGAGCCCCACCTGTTGAGCTGCCTGTAGCAACAGATGTGTTTTCTGTCTTTTGGAGAGTTTTGGCGCTTGAAAAGCTGTTTTAGAGTCCCATTTTATGAGTTTTTAGCGTGTTTGTGTGGGAGCTGCGGTGCTTTGCTGCTTCTATGCCGCCGTCTTGGCTCTGCCCCTGGCAATTCACTTTTGATTCTGCTTCCAGATTGTTTTGACTGGATGTTATGATGTTGATATACTCTATAATTTTGATTTAAGTCATTCCTTGCACAAAAACTAATTGCTTGTACTTTGAGGAGATTGGACTGGATAGCTTTTGAAGTCCATTCCAGTTCTAGACTCATGACCCTATCAGAATCGCCTAATTGATGTCTCTATAACCTTATCAATGCAGGTATTCCCTCTACCAGTGAAGGCAGCAATCCACTCAATTCTTCTCATCCTTGTAAGATTCTCATTCACGTTCTTCCATCAGAGTTTCATGGAGAAATAAATAGAGCATGGATATAAGATGACATTCTTGTCATCTTGCCTGTTATTAGAGTTCCTAAAATGATTTTGGTGAGACTATAGAATATGCATTTATTATGCAATATTCTTATTAATTTAATAAAAGACCCCAGTTATTTTATCCTGCTCTACAATAGTCCACAGAACAATAAATACATAAACATCCTATTCCATAGTATGATAGGATATATATATATATATATATATGCATATACACATAAATATGTATACATACATATATATACATATGTATACACACACACACACAGTCTTACAGTGTTCCCAGTTGAATCCCATCAGAAAAGAGATGAATGTGATGATGGTTACAGTGACGATAATAAAAGTGCCTTCATAATGTATAAGTTTGGGATTCATCATTGGATATTTTCTTAAATATGTAACTTAAAACCTAATTACAATATTGTCCTTTGAATCATACATAAAACACGAACCCCTCTAAGACAGCTTAGGTGTAATTCTGTCTAAGGACTTATTCATCTTGAGGTCTTAGTAGTTGCAAATATCAAGTTTGTTTTAGTGAGATAACACATTTGTCTGTGAGTAGTTGTCTTATCTGAATATCCTGGTGGGGCAGGAAATCTCTAGGAATGTGGAAGCATCCTTTAAGATAGAAATCAGGAAGGTTCATCTTAGCCTTTCCAATGGGAGAGCCAGTGTCTGTTTACACAGCTCTAGATTTGTTTCTTTGACCTGTAAAATTACTTTTTCTGAGAAGAGGATGCTTTCCCTGTACTATGCAGGTCTTAACCATGTCCTCCAAGTCATGGGTGTTTTGACACAGGCTAGATAAGATAACCTTTCAATTTCCTTCTGTCTCTGAGATTCTCTTATTCATGTTATTCAATTGGATTGACTTGGGTATGGTGCCTCGCACAGTCTAAACCATATATATATATTTTACTGATGGAAATTGTAATGAACACATTTTAGTTTAGATCAGCTTCTTAGAGGTAGATGGTCATGGGAAAAACTAGCCCAATGTTACAGCAGACAAAATGGAAACATTTGGATTTAAAAACCAAATTTGCTTCTATCCCTCACATACATCATTTATTCTCATTCTCATTTCAGCTCTAACCAAGTTTAATTCAAGTCTGAAAAAAATAACCAACCACAATTTTGTACATAAAAAGAACATCAAAAAGACACTAATTTGTTTTTGTGTTTAACTATACATGTTTATAATGGGCTTCCCCCTTGCTTTCTCAATGGGGAAGGGACAGGGGAGTAGTAAAAGGGAGAAAATGTTTATCTGAAAATAAAATAAAACTGAATAATAACGAAAAAAAGAAAAGACACCAAATGCTGAGTAAATGAAATGATCAATTTTGGTCCCAGAGAAAAGGAACCTCCCTCCTTTTGGTAAGTAGGTGAAGGAAGTACAAGTATGCAAAATTGCATAGATCTGTCAGGTACAGTCAATGTGCCATGTTATGTAAAACACCCACAGCTCAGCACCCATCTTAAAGACAGATTAGCAGAAACCTTTTATTTTATAATACAGAAAGTACAGACACAAATGACTGCAGGGAGATTCCCTTAGGGGAGCAGCACTACCCCCTCCTGCCATAGAACTTTTAGGGTCTTTTATACTCAAAATAAAATAAGTTTATTTTTGTCTAGGCTAAAACAAAGATTGTGTTGCTAGTCTATTAGCAAGGATAACAGTGGGTGTTTTTAAAGGACAAGGACAAGTAAGGAGCACGTACTTCCTTGCTATGGATGAAATGGAAGCGAGATTTTAAAAGTGTTATTCATGTCAAGTAAGACTATAGGGAGTTATCTGACCACTCTTCTTGCCTTCACAGGTTTTGATTTTAGTTTTCTTTGCTATGTGACAGGGCTTATGGAGGTGGGGGAGGGCTGAGAATGTGTATGAGTGTGTGTTTGTGTGTGTGTGTGTGTGTGTGTACTCTCAGCTCTTATATACAGTTATCTTTTCCACATCCTGGGGTTTAGGGGCACAGTACCTCTCTCTTTTCCCCCATCTGGATTAATTTTTTGGCCTTCGTAAGTACCAGAGAAGAAAGCTGAATTGTTTTCTTTTTCTTTTCTGGGGTGTTTACAGTACCTTATTGTAAGATTTGGGTTAAATCATAGGCTCCATGTTGTCTGTTGGCCTCTGTGTGTCATCTGTGGCTTCTGCAAAACTTCCCCCAAATTCCCATTTAATTTTTTATGCCAGCTGGTAATATACTGAAACCATAATGGGGAAAGTTGCAATGTGGAAGGGGTGGGAGGAAAGTCACGATGTGGAAAGGATAACTGTATATATGTATGTATGTGTGTGTGTGTGTGTGTGTGTGTGTGAGTGTGTGAAAAGAAAATCTTTGTTCAAGCATTTGTCCTCAATAGGGTAGGTAGATTGTGAATAGAGCATTGGTGTGGAGTCAGGAAGACCTGAGCTAAAATCTGGTCTCACACTTATTTGTTGTGTGGTCCTGGTCAAGTAACTTAACTCTGTTGGTCTCAGTTTTGTCATTTGTAAAATGAGCTGGAAAAGGAAATGGCAAATCACTCCTGTATCTTTGCCAAGAAAAGCCCAAATGGGGTCACAAAGACACAATTGAAACAACTGAACAACAGCAAATTGCTGTCATAATGAAGTAAATTCAGCTAGATAAAATTAAAAGTTTATTGCAGCACCCAAGGCATAAAGCACATTGAATGTGGCTAGCCACCGAGTTCAAACCCTGTGCTATTTTAAAAGATGAGTTTTGTAGTAAGAGAAGACAATACTGTCAGGTGCACATTTCTAAAAGGGGATGGGCTAGTGTTGTTTCAGAGATGAGCTTACAATACAGGTGTAATAGTAATGAAATCTGAAGATCCCTTTGTAGTGGCAAGCTAACAGGTACTTAGCACATAGTTTCAAATTAATTATATCAAGCCTCTGTTAAAACCGGAAGTTCTGTACCCCTGTTGCTGATGTAACAGGAAGGGGCTGAACAGGGAGGAGGTAATACTGTATATAAGGAAAAGCCCCAGCAGGGAGAGTCAGAACTTCTTGGGGCAAGCATCATGGAGGCAGAGCAGCTGCTGCCTGGGTTGGGGAGGGAAGGGAGAGAGAGAGAGACAGAGAGAGAAAGAGAGAGACAGAGAGAGAGAGAGAGAGAGAGAAGGAGAGAGAGAGAGAAGGAGAGAGAGAGAGAAGGAGAGAGAAGGAGAGAGAGAGAGAAGGAGAGAGAAGGAGAGAGAGAGAGAGAGAGAGAGAATTTCTCTTAGTGAGCATCTTCTGGACTGAAACTGAACTGAGAATTGAAAAGAACTGAGAAGAGAACTGAGAACTGAGAACTGAGACAGAATTTCTTGGAGAAAGCCATGTGGAAGCCAGAGAAAGCGATTTTGATTTTGAGAATGGAGCTGGAGAAAATAATTTTGATTTTGAGAATGGAGCTGGAGAAAGTGATTTTGATTTTGAGAACGGAGCTGGAGACAAAGTGATTTTGATTTTGAGAGCAGAACTTGTGGTGGCAGAGCTTTCTCTGAGAGGCAGCCTAACTCCTGCTGAGAGCTTCCAAGAACCAGCTGGAGTTGCTGAAGACTTCTGAGGGCCATCTGGAGCTGCCAGAGGAAGCATTTCTGTGGTGTTGGTACTTTGTCTGTTTTGGGTCTATGTTGATTTCACAGGCAGAAAGTGAATTGAGATGATAGTGCTGACTATGTGTGTGAATGTTGTAATTCTGCTAAGATTGATGTGTGTAGATATTGTTGTGGCTTTGTTAAGTTTTTTCTTCCCAGGAACAGAAACTGTGAAGGACTTGGGGTGGATTGGACATGGTGAAGTTCAATGTGGAGCAGGAACTGCATGGAGAGCTGGACAAGGAGCCGGGAGCTATTTGCCTTTGAACCCAGGTGACAGTTTGGTGGGTTCGTGTAGAAGCTGGGACCATGGAAGAGGAACCATGGAAGCTTAGAGGCTGCCTCGAGTCAAGTTGAAAAGACCTCTCCTTGGGTATTTAATGCTGACTGATGAAATTGTAACTTACTTGTGACCTAGGGGTGGATGGCCTTTGTACTTTCCACCACCCCTTAAGAGGGTACTGAGTAGTGACTGATGAAATTGTAATTTAATTGCACCCCCATGGGTGGATGACTTTGACTTTTGTACTTTGTGATTGAATTAAGGACTTTGTGATTGAGTAAATGAATGTACTTTGCTTAAAACTATGTGACCACTCTGGTGAAAACTGTGTGGCCATTTTAGTGTTAAGTTGTTACATGGTAAATACTGTACCTTGATTTTCTGTGAATGTTTTGCCTTAATTTAGGTCTGAATAAATAGAAGGTTCACTATACCACGTAATCAGAACCTTGAAAGCTGTTCACAGCAGCAGTCCTCTGGAAAGCTGCTCACGCTTGGAGTTACACCAAGTAGATACGCATTTCTAAAAAATGGGATTGAAGTGCATGTGACTGCCCTTTTTTACACTTGGGTTGTCATGTACTGTGACTGCCCTACTTTCAGACTGGCACATACTGCCATCATTCCTTAGGAGAAGTCTGGCATGTACAAATAGGAAAAGAGGGATGGGAAAACATGGATTAGTTCCCACTAATTTAGTAGTAGTGGCTAAATTATAGACATATACACGTGTGTATATATGTATACACACATACCCAAATATACACGTATATATCTGTACATGTGTGCACATATATATGACTGTGGTATGAAAACAAAAGACACCTATAAAACTTTTAAAAACTTTAGCTGAATTTAATGTATACTAAAAAAAGGAGAACATTTTCATGTAAAAAGTGGAAGAGAAAAGAGAACTATATTTGTGAAGTCACGAATCTTTATTAAGTTTAGCTTAATTTTTAAAACACTACTTTCAAAGCCATTCCGTTTGTCTATGTTTTTCTCTGAACTTCCTTCTATTCCCTTCTGATGTTCCTCTAGAGCAGTGGTTCTCAACCTGTGGGTCATGAGCCCCTTGGGAGTCGAATGATCCTTTCACAGGGGTCACAGGGGTTGCCTAAGACCATTGGAAAACACATATTTCTGATGGTCTTAGGAACCAAGACACTGCTCCTCTATCCAGGTCTGCCCACATGCAGATACGCCCACATATGAGTAGTAAAGAGTCTGGCATTAGGAAGGTTGAGAACTACTGCTCTAGAATCATCTTGATCCTTCTGTTTGTTAATAAATAGGCTCAGGGTTCACTCTCCTAAGAAGACAGGGTGAAGCCTGAAGTACAAAGAACTCACAAATTGGGAGCACTCTCTTCTTTACTGTGTTGATCCCTGGAGAGAGAGCTCCACTTTAAGGTGGTCACTACAAACATTCCCCCCGAACCCCTAAGTTTGCTTCTGGTTGTGATATATCCAAAGAACAAGTCTATCCCTTGGGAGTAAGATGTGATACCTCCGCTGATTGATTGATCTCTGAGTTGGGTCAAACTCTTGAGTCTGAAAATTCCTTTTCAGAGTTGGAACCTCCTCATCTTCCTTTGCTAAAACTACTGGAAGATTTCTGTCATGGAATTCAGTTGCTGGCCCTCTGGTGATTTCTTGTGACCTTTCAAAGCTCATAAGGTTGTGATTTGGTTTATTCTGTCTCCAATATTCATCAGGCTAAGAACAGGAAAGAATGGACATATCAGGAACAGAAGAAACATAACTCCCATGTGTTTATGGCTTTATGGCAGTGGTAGCTAACAGCATTTCTTCCTCCTCATTCAAAATCTACCAGTGAGAAAGACATTTCTTTTCTGTGCCTTTTGCTAACATACTAACTATAGACTCAGCAGTCAATTAAAAGGCTCTCCATGGATCAGTATAGTAAGTAGACAGGAAACATACCTGGATGTTCCAGCCCATAGTACAATGCCTAGCAAATAACTGGTGCTTAATAAACGTTTATTGATTGATTGGATATGCTCTGAATGGAGAAAGAGTGCAACCTAGAAGCAAACTTAGCCAGTCTCCACATGGATTGGTGCCATTTGGAGTATAATATATGTAAGGACTGACCCCTTATCGGCTATTCTCCATAGCTGGTGCTTAATAAATGCTAATTGATTGATCAAAATCAAACTAATTAGAATTTTTTAAAAAAAGAAATAATGTAATCTAATTAGTATTGACTTTTCACTATTTTTAGTTCATTCACTTTGTCGTTTTTTTAAAACATGAGACCACATCTTTGGAATGGTTTCCATGAGTGAAAGTACGAAAGTAATTTTTGGTTGATTGATAAAGATCTGTGAATGGCATCGTTTTAAGTTACAGGTTAAATTGAGCTGAAGCCATTACTCTAAATAGGCTCTCTAACTGGTTGATTTGATACTGGAAGGTCCTGACCCATCCAGAGTAGCACCAGGTGAGTTGCCTTTGGGGCTTTAGACCAGTTCTGTGATTTCTAATCTACATAAATTACTTTGGAACTGACTGTAAACTCCTTAAATGGTTGGCTGATGACAAAAAGATGAGGAAAATAATGAATGCATACTGAGCAGCACAAAAGATTTAGAGGGATTTGTATCAGCTTTGTAACCAGACTGACATGTGGGAAATAAAATTTATTGTTGCTAAACATTGAACATTACTCCTGGGGACTAAAATAATGAACACAAGTAAAAATAAATAGCACTGAACTAACTGGAGCAGTAAGACTTTCAAAAAGAGCACCCTAGGGAGAGGAAAGGAGAATGTTTCTGTAACGATGTTTAGATAATGTGGCAATTCACCTATGTGATTGCATTAGGCTAATTATGGTTGCCCCATATATCAGATCTAAAGTGTTTAGGTTGTATCTATTTTGTTGACTCTCTCTCTCTCTCTCTCTCTCTCTCTCTCTCTCTCTCTCTCTCTCTCTCTCTCTCTCTCTCTCTCTCTCTCTCTCTCTCTCTCTCTCTCTCTCTCTCTCTCTCTCTCTCTCTCTCTTTCTCTCTCTCTCTCTCTCTCTCTTTCTCTCCCCAAATTCTGAAAAGGAACATTGATTCTATTTTTCTTCTATTTTAAAGAAACACAGGCTCCAAGGTCTTGGTATCCCTTTCTTCAAGGTAAAACAAAAGAAGAAATTGAATAAAGTTTGGGTTAGATAGTGATTCAGAATGTTGCAATTCAGCTTCTGCACTACAGTAGAGAATAAATAAATCTATCAAAACTTGAGAAATTGCTACAGGAAACATGAATAACAATGAAAAAATATTAAATTAGGTACTAGTCTTCCTAGTAAAGAGAAGGAAATTTGATCACTCGGGACATTCAAATGGGGACGAGAAACTTGCCAAACTTATTATTTTTCTCTGATACAATTCTGGAAATAAATATAGTAGGAAATTTATTTGTACAAAGTAGCTGTGTTTCTCCCAGTTCACCATTAATTAATTATAAAAAGACAACAAAGGATGGTAGTTGGGAACATTCTTATGAAAAATGCTGTGTCTTTCTAGACAGGCTCCGTTGAGTGGTTGGTGACTGACAAATAGCTTTGGAAAATATCAGGATGGAGTTCTATGTAATGGCAAAAAACTGGAAACAGAGTTGGTTCCTGATGATTGGGGTTGAACGAATGGATGTGGCAAATGAATGTCATTAAATATTATTGTGGTATAAGAAATAATGACTGTAGAATTCAGACAAACACGGGAAGCCGAATGGATGCAGAACATATCAAATAGAACCAACAGGAAAATATACATCATCATCATCATCATCACCACCACCACCACCACCACCACCACCACCACCACCACCACCACCATCATCATCATCATCATCATCATCATCATCATCATCAAACATTAAAAGACAACAGAATTCAGATCATTGTGATACACAATTTTGACTCCAGAGAATTGATGTTGAATCATATCTCCTTTTTCTTGGTAGAGAAACAATGGGCTTTCAGACATGGTCAGAGTGTTGGTTTGTTTTGTATAACTGTATTCCTCCTCCCTCCCTCCCCTCCCCCTTCTATACAGGAGAATTTTGGGGATTATGACAAGAGATGAGATACAAAAGAAAGAAACAGAGGCTACTCATTTGTGTAAGCCAGAAATATTGCCTCAAATCTGAAATAAAGTAGCTAGGTATTGGTGTAAACAAGATAGAATCATCCTGATGAACTATTGGCATAATTGTAAAGATAATGCTATTGATTAAATTACCTGTATTGCTGGATAGGTTCATCAAAGTTAAGTGGATTCTGTTTAGATGCTTCTATTGGAATGCTTCTATTTGCATTGGTCCTGTCCTGCTTACTGGAAGCTATTGGATCATTTAAAATTCATTCAAATAACTTGTTTCACTGATTTTCTTCCTTTTGCTGAGCTAACAATTCAGTTAAAAAAGAAAAAGATAATGCCTAAAAGGGTGATGGATCAAGATTCCTATAAGAGACTTACCAAGGGGATTGTGTAGAAATAGTCCCCCAATACCCAAAGCTTTCCCTGGGGTCCCTTCTCTTCTTTCTTTTCGTCTCTCTTATTCCCCACTTATCTTCCTTTTCCTTTGATTTCTTTGATTTCAAACTCTAATTCCCATTTGCTATCAGAATTCTTTTATTGGGGAGAAGGTGAGGAAGCCTGGAGGGAAGGAGAGAGTGAGGAGGCCAACAAGAATTTTAATTTCCCATGCGTCAGCATAATTACAAAGCAGATACAAATTCCTCTAAATCTTTTGTGTCACCTTGGTTCGTATTCATTATTTTCCTCATCTTTTTGTCACCAGCCAACCATTAACGAGTTTGCAGACAGCTCCAAAGTAATTTATGTAGATTAGAAATTACAGAACTAGGCTGAAGACCTGAAGGCATCTTACCTGTTACTGTCTCCAATAGAGATTTTGTTTTTCTTTCTAAACTAAGTGGCACTGTATACCTCTAACTAAGGCTTTTGACTTTCGGGATATCCATGGCCCATCTTTTTCCACACATGTTGTTGAACTGACCTAAAGCTAATTTTCCATCATCAGGAAAATTTAACTTCAAGATCAGAGAGCTGAAAATGATCCTAGAATCTTTAGTTTCTTCCATGGTTCTGCTCAAATATTACCTTCTACTTGTGACATTTAAAAACCTTGAGAGACATAATTCCTGGGTAATTTAAGTATTTAAAAAAAATTTTTTTTTTTTGCTTTTTGGAGGGGAGAAGTTAGGGTAGTTGGGGTTAAGTGACTTGCCCAAGGTCACATGGCTAGTTTTGTGTTAAGTGTCTGAGGTTGGATTTGAACTCAGGTCCTCCTGACTCTAGGGCTGGTGCTCTATTCACTGCATCACCTAGCCCTCCCCCCCCAGCCATTTTATTAATAAGGCTAGCATGTTATTAATAAAAGAGGCCAGTGGCATTCTCAAATGCCAAAGACCCTCATGGTGGTGGGTTCACAGTTTATATGCCCTTGGAAGAGGGGTGTTACTGAGGGCAGCAATCAACTCTGATTGGTTAACATTTAATGAGAGAAGGATATTACAGTGAGGGACTGGACCTATTCTAATGAACTTTGATTGTGTCATTTACTTCTAAATAGCCCAGCCTTGGGCAATCTGTTCAAAGAATTTATCCCCTTTCAAACCTGAATAGGGCACAATGGGCTTCCCTGACTGGGTAGGTCTCCCCAAATCTCCCCAAATCCCTAAGTGGGTGGAATCTGAACAAGATTGTGCAGAAAGTTAATCTAATCTCTTCTGCAATGTCCTTCAGAGACTGAACTTTTGAAGTGAGGACTTTAGAAAAAGGGGAAACTCTAGATCTCTCCAAATCATCAATAATCGTTTCTCTCATATGAAGTATTTCCTAGTCCTTCTCAGCAGCTAGTATCGTCTTGTCCCTCATTACCTCATATTTATGATTTCATTCATTCATTCATTCATTCATTCATTCATTTATCCATCCATCCATAAATCAATCCATCCATCCATCCATCCATAAGGGGCTGGGATTATTTTGCTTTTGTCATTGTATCTCCAGAGCCTAGGACAGTGCTTATAGTATATAATAGGTGCTTAATACATGCTTTCTGATTGATCAGTGATTGATTAGAGATCATCTAGTCCCACCTTTTATTTTACAAGTACAGAATCTGAGATCTAGAGAACCCAAGTGAGTTGCTCAAGGTTTCATAAGTAGTCATAATTTTTTAAGATTTGAACCTAAGTCCTTAGATTCCAAATTTAGCCTTCTTTCCATCACACCATGTTCCCCCTGAGTTAGTCAATAATCAGTGACTATTCAGTTATGAATGTTCTTGGTACCCAAAAAACCAGGTATAACCTTTAAATGGTGCTGGCAAGTATAGCAGTTCAAGTTATTAGTCACACCCCAGCCCAGGGACCTTGTTGGTTCATCCTTGGAACACTTATTCCCCATGTCTAGCAAGTCTCTCTATGTCTGGGCTTTCATTTTAAATCTAGGAAGTTGAGAAAGAAAAACATTCTCTCTCTCTCTCTCTCCCCTCCCCCCTCTCTCTCTGTCTCTGTCTGTCTCTCTCTCTACCCCCCTCTCTCTCTGTCTCTCTCTCTGTCTCTCTCTCTCTGTCTCTCTGTCTGTCTGTCTGTCTCTCTCTGTCTCTGTCTCTCTCTCTGTCTCTCTGTCTCTCTCTCCCTCTCTCTCTCTGTCTTTTTCTCTCTGTCTCTCTCTCTCTGTCTCTCTTTCTCTCTCCCTGTCTCTGTCTCTCTGTCTTTTCTCTCACACACACATGTATGCATGCACAATGATCAGTTAATGAAAGAGATGAATAAACTCTCATTTCCATTAAGCACATGACTCCGAACCCCCAGCCAGTATGCACTGGTGAAATCCAAAATGAATTTATAAAACCCTTAGTAATTTTGATTTTCCTTCTGGGCTGGTTGTGAGCCAGGCCTGTTGCAGGTCAATTTGGTAGTTCAGTTTTGGGACTGGAGCAAAATAAGACACATGCACAGTAGATCATCTAACAATTAAAAGAGGAATTCTTCTTTTTAATTTTTTTTCAATGAACAAACCTTTATTTTTTTCCTCCCTTTCGATTACGTCCCTCATTAAAAAAAAAAAGAAAAACAGCTTATAACAAATATACACTGCCAAATAAAAACAAGTTGTCACATTGGACATATCAAAAAAGTATGTCTCCTTCATCTTAAGAAAAAGGAAGTTTTCATTGCCATAATGTGGAAAGGATAGCCAGCAAGGACACAGCATTGATTCATGCTGTGTCCCATGAATCTTCCCTGTCTGTGCTGGCTAGGCTGGCACATGGGAAAAACAAGAATTAGATGGAAGCAGATGAGTGTGTATGTGTGAGAATATCTGTTTCCTAGGGAATCTTGGGAGGACAATCCAGTTAATTCTTCCAGTGAACATGCTTTACTTTTGACCTAGTCATCACCAGGAGTCTCTGTTTCTGCATTGCATATCCATGGTGCCTGGTGCTGTTCTTCCAATGGAGAGGGGAGCAGTGGTTACCTGACCAGTAACTTTGACCCACATCTGGAAAAATTCAATGTAAAGATCTGGACTAGGATCTGTTCTGATCCCCTAGCTAGTCCTGCATCACCACTACTGTCTTCAAAGTCAAGTCTCTTCTCTGAGCTAGGATTATTCTGCCACCCTCTATATAACCAGTGAAAACTGGAAGACCAAAGACTTTATCTCTCTTGGGGCTCTGGGAGGAGCAATACACAAGAAAGGTGTGGAAAATAAAATTATGTCTGTTATATGTCTTCCTTCTACAATTAGTTTCATTCCCCTTGGGAGGTGTTACCTTTTAAAGTTGTGATTGCATTAAAATGCTTCTCAAATTCTTAGCATGGTCTTACTCCTAATACTTAGTATCTTTGTTGCTACTATCTTTGATCTTTTCCTCATTCAATTCAATTCCACAAATTTTTTACTGAGTTTTTGTCAAGTGCTAGGAACCCAGCTCACAAAGATAAAAACAAAAGACTTCCTCACCTTTCGGAGTTCAGTTCCTATTATAGCTGGGTGATCATAGGCTTCATGGACTGAATATAATTGTTATTATAGCTGGATAATCAGTGAGTGTTAACAATTTAATCATAGGGCTGAGAGGGATTTTAGGGGTCATCTGGTATAACTTCTTCCTTTTCTTTTGAAAACTTTTACTGATGCCTTTTTAAACACACTAGTCATTTCTACACATATCCCTTCCTTTCCCCAAATTAATATTGCTATGAATACTGTGGTATAATGAAAGATAGTTAAGCAAAAACAACCTGTAGTGTGACCACTTCTGAAAAACATATGCAAAATTCTGATTTCCTAGATTCTGAGACTATTTTTGATTCTGTAGGGTTCACAGACCCATGATCCACAGATCATAGATTTCAGGGGCCCATGAACTTGGACATGTTATTTTCACTTATTTTCAGTAACCCCTAACTACAATTTAGCATTTCCTTAATTATTTCACTCCATCACTTTGAGAAGGGGTCCAAAGGCTTTACCAGACTTCCAAAGGGGTCCATGTCCCTCCAAAAGTTTAAGAACTTCTGCTCTAGTCACTGAGTACATTCTTCTGGTGCTTCTTCTTTGTATCAGTTGATACAAATCTTCCTATGTTTCTCTTAGTCCCTCAGATTCATAATTTCTTACTGTAAAATAATATTCCATTACATCTATAGATCTCATTTGATCATTTCTCAGTTGATTGGCAGCCACATAATTTCTAGTTCTTTGTTACCATAAAACATGTTGAGATGAATACTGCACTATGCATCAAATCTTTGTTTCTGTCTTTGGTCTCTTTTGCAAAAGTAGTGATATCCATATACCAAAGAGTATATGGATAGAGTTTAGTCACTCTACTTGTATAATTGCAAGTTTTCACGTTATCATTTCATGTGGATGAGGCCTGGGGGACATGGGGGAAGAAACTTTCCCAAGGTCATATATCTAGTAACTAGCCCCAAATCTGTTCTTTGGACTCCAAAATGGAACATTCTTTCTGCAGTACTATCATATCTCTAAATTTTTTTAAGATGCCATTTGAGACTGTGTAATTCTAGGTCAGCTAGA
Source organism: Pseudocheirus occidentalis (assembly GCA_028646575.1). Taxonomy (NCBI): domain Eukaryota; kingdom Metazoa; phylum Chordata; class Mammalia; order Diprotodontia; family Pseudocheiridae; genus Pseudocheirus; species Pseudocheirus occidentalis. The sequence goes on along the minus strand of CM053597.1, from coordinate 209,559,458 downwards.
TGGTTTGGTGGATAAAGTACTGGGCCTGGAGTCCAGAGAGCTTGAGTTCAAATCCATTTTCTGACACTTATTAGCTGTGTGACCGTGGGCAAGTAACTTAACCTCCTTTTGCTTTAATCCACTGGAGAAGGAAATGGAAAACCAATCTAGTATCTGAGCACCCCAGGGACAATAGGGCCTACCAGGTCATGAAGTGTTGGACACAATTGAACAACAGCAATTCTAGGATAGAGAGTTTTCTAATCTGTCCTGGTCCATGCCCCGTACAGAATAGACGGTCAGCAAAACTTTATTGATTTGAAGTCAGGTGAAATCTGGATCGCCGATACAAACTAACAAGTTATCTAGTGAATTTGAGACCCTTTAGATGGCCAGCTGGAATACTTCAGGCAGAAGTGAATTGATTCTTCCTGAAATTATCTGATCGACTGTCCTGAGGTGATGTTAGGAATGCATAATTGCTTCCTTTCACTGTGCAGATCTGTCCACAGGGCTGATTTTCACTAACAAGAGATAACATAAGAATTCCAACATCAGTAGGCCAATATGGTATTCATTTTGAGCATTTCAAGAAACAGAGATGGCCCCATCCACTCTCAGCTAGCTACAGAATTTAGTGAACAATGCAAAAGCCATGTGGACAAACATATAGAGAGAAGTACATTCCTAGGTGTACTTCACATGTACTTGAGAGATTCTTACATTTTTCTGGCTCTATGGTAATGAGAATAAAGCATTTAAATGATCCTAAAAGGTTAAGTGTGGTCAGGCATCCCAGGCTTATCTGACCTGCAGAGCTTAGGGGCTGTGAGGTTTTATGCTGAGACAGAAATATGGATTTAGAGCCTCTTACAAATGCACCAATCTAGGGTATGTACCTAAAGTTAAATGCAGGGACTGGTAGAATTCCTTTGCAGCTGGTGCTGTCCTTCTAATACTGTTATTGTTGTTGTTCAGTTATTTCTGTCATGATTACCTTTTAGGTTTTTGAGGTTTTCTTGACAAAGATACTGGAGTAGTTTGCTATTTTCTTCTCCAGTTTATTTTGCAGATGAAGAAACTGAAGCAAACAGGCTTAAGTGACTTACCGAAGGCCACACAGCTAGCAAGTGCCTGAGGCCAAATTCAAATTCAGATCTTCCCAACTCCAGGGCCAGCACTCTATCCACTGTGCCACCTACTTACCATTCTCCTGTATATTCGTGAATAACTCTAGCTCTCTGAACTTTTTCCTGTTCTAGGTGAAGGGTCTGATCTAACAGCAGCCACCATCCAGTGTATGTACTTGATCTCTTCTGGAGAATAAAGCACTTAGAAGTGTGTAAAAGCTTATTTTTCAAATTGATGACCACATGGCTTATAAACTGTATACATGGAAATCCAAAATGCATATCAGTTTGATTTCTCAAGTAGCTTGTCATAATTGCACTGTTGCCCATATACTAAAGTAATTCTTCTTATTTGATAAATATAGCACTAAAAGAGAATGAGCCTTGCTTGATCAAATGACTTTTACTAATCTCCTAATGTTTTTATCGGGGCCAGAATTATGATTGCTTTCAAGAGAGCAGGAAAGAAGTTATGAACAGAGACTAATATCATTGGTTTCCAACTGTGGTTAACGCCTGCTGTTTATTTTCACAAACAAAATACTTCCATTAAGAAAAATCAATAATGACCTGACTTTATTGTCAAGAAATTATGCCTGTTATGCAAACCTTGCTAATTATGAGAGAGAGAAAGAGAGAGAGAGAGAGAGAGAGAGAGAGAGAAAGGTGGAGGGAGGGAGAGAGAAAAAGAGAGAGAGACAGAGAGAGAGAGACAGAGAGAGAGAGAATTCATTTGGGTGATACAGCAGATGAAAAAATCCATTTATTAAAAAGAAAGCTTGGCATTATTGCAACTGTAATGCTCCTGAAGCAATAAAAATTCCTATGAGGAAGGATAAGAAATGTTCCTGACAAATGAATTTGCCCAGAAATGATTTGTATTAATAGACATCATAGAGTATAGATAATATTGATGCTAAGGGTACTTCGTCTCAGAGGGGTAACATGGCATAGAGAAAAAAGTATTGGACCTTGGTTGAAATATCACTTCTGACACTGTGTTATCATGGACAGGTCCAAGTTCAGTCCTTTGAGACTCAGGTAACTTTCTAAGACTCTACTGCTTTCCAGATACTTGTTATGTCTATAATGAAGCGGTGCAGTGGATAGAGGGCTCAGTAGGAAGAATTGAGTTCAGCAATTTTTTTCTTGTTTTTTAGAGGGCATTTGGGGTTAAGTGACTTGCCCAAGGTCACATGGCTAGTTTTTGTGTTAAGTGGCTGAGGCCAGATTTGAACTCAGGTCCTCCTGACTACAGGGCTGGTGCTCAATTCACTGTGCCACCTAGCTGTCTCAAGAACTGAGTTCAGATCCAGCTTCAGACCCTTTTTGACTGCGTGACTCTGGGCAAGCCATTTAACTTTTCCTGTAGCTCAGTTTCCTCATTTATAAAATGGAGAACGGCACCTACCTCCCAGGGTTGTTGTAAGGATGAAATAAGATTATATTTGTGAAGTGCATTGCATACTTTATCTATATACGTGCTAGCTATCATTATTATCATCAGTGACATTATTATATCCATGGAGGGGGTACTTCCTCACCAAAGAAAACAAATTCCCTTAATGTATTGATGTTGTGATAGCCTTTCTTGCAATGTGCCTTCTATTCTCTATTTACTCTTCCTCTTGGTAGAGTATTCTACATCTTGGCTACAACTGCCTTTCCCTTTTCTGAAAACTTTTCTGGAATTTTCCATGTGGAAATCTTTTATGCACAACAGTTAATTCCTACCATCTCCTTGCTTGGGACATAAGAGGGAGGAGACCATTTAGATAAACCCTCGTGAGATATATGGCCTCCAACCCCCAATAAAAGCCATGCTCTTGGCTTGTTTTCCTAATGTCATAGGCTAGGGCTAGATTGTCTTAGTTTGACCTAGAGTGAGGGCTGTCCTAGCATGAATGCGATGTTGCCCCACGATGGTCCCAGTTTTTGAGGTGTAGGCTCCCAGAACCATTGTGTATAGGTTAATGGGCCACTCCTTTTTTTAAAAATAGTATATGGTTATATAGTATAAGTACTATAAGCCATATTATTGAATTGAACATAAAATTTAACTCAAGTTTTCTATAGGTGAAGGCAAAAAGCAAGGTCCAATTATGCTTCAGAAGGAGGAAGGTCTTGCCTAACTCTGTGTTTTGTGTCTTCTTGACAAGTGTACATTTCCTAGATATATTGTAGATGATTCTTGTTTGAAGTTCTCTTTGCCTCAATGATGCTTTTGTTTGACACGATGTTCAATGCTAGTTAATATACCTTTAGACTTGACTTTGAAAAGTGAGAGCTAGGGGGAGAAGAGGAGAGAAGCCTAGACATCCACATGGTGCCCCCAGAGAATTAAGTTTATCAAGGAAGTGGCACCAGATTGAGTTATAATAGAAACAGAGAGGGGATGTCATAGCTTCTAGAAAGGCTGTCTTAGGGAAGAAGACAGAGACAGAAGGAGCCATTGTTAGAGAAAGGTGTGAAAAGAGAGAAAGAAGAATTGTAAAAGAGCTATGAAAAGGGGATATTTGGCATAATATGAAGTCACAATTACTAGTTAGGGAGTGCAGTCGGTAAAGTGTTGGACCTGGAGTCAGGAAGACCTGAGTTCAAATGTGCCTAGCAGTGTAACCCTGGAAAAGTCACTTAACCCTGTTTGCCTTAGTTTCCTCATCTATAAAATGAGCTGGACAAGGAAATGGCAAAACGCTCCAGAATCTTTGCCAAGAAAACCCCAAATGGGGTCACAAAGAGTCAGACATGACTAAAATGACTAAATGGCAAGAGCCATAATATGGAGAACTAACCCAGAACTCTATCTTTCCTTTTACTGTATTGTATGGGCTGTGTAGGTACCATGAAGAAGTAGGGATTATAGTATGATCTGGTCTACATAGATTAATGCTATAAATCTGGAAGACAGCATAAGTCCCTGGGGAAGAGTTATAGTGCCTGTTCATGGACTTGGGTGCAAGTTCTTTGAATTCTATTAGGTTAAATTAAACATGCTCTATATTTGATGCTTTATTAGCTTGAGTACTTTCACTGGGGATGGAAGGGTTTTTGGGAACATGAACCAAATTTTTATTTTCCTGGAGAAACTCTGGATGGTGAGGAAAATGAACCAGTTACTGTCATATACAAGGGAGACTTAGTAGGGGGCAAAATGCACCATAGAGAACATGGATAAAATCCTTCTAGATTGTACCTGGTTGACTTGAGCTCAGAAACATTTTCTGTAATAATGTGAGCCATGGGTTACAAGATTACATAGCTGTCATTTTAGGATAAAAAGAAAGCATGCAAGTTCCTCTACAGAGATAAAGCTGGTTTTCCTCCTCTAATACTGAATTTAAGGAAGAATTTATAGCATCTGCCCTTCCTTATATCAGAGACCTTGGGAAATCTCTGATAACAAATATATAATGTTTTATCTGTGGTTTTACAATAACTTTTTCTTGTATTGACCCTCTGTAAAAACTGAACATATATCATTAAATTATATCTTAGTGATGGCATTTCTCTGGGGAGATAAGATAATATAGGCATGTTATTTTTCTAATGACTTAATTTAATAAAGTGATAGAATTTAGAAAGCCCTGAAGGCTGGATAGGAATAAATGAGGCTGTTTTTTAATATAACCCAACTAGAATGACATTAAGCTCAATTGGTTGCCTCATATAATTCTAGTCTGAGTTAAGTAGATGTAGTTTTGGGAAATTTCTATTCAAATGTTTGGATGAAGAGAGAAACATCCAGTTAATCATCTAACTTTAGTTGCAAGGATGTGTTGGAGCTAATTTTTATAGACTCCTGAAAGCTAACTGTTAAATTTTCAGTGTGAACATTTAAATCTCAAAAACTGGCAAGTGCTGTAAATCAGGACTTGATTTATTGTTTGTTGATTGTCTGGACTTAAGAAAGTGAGGGGGAAAATGTTAAGAATTTAGATTAAACCTGAAAGTGACCTACAGATTTTTTTTGGGGGGAGAGCCAGTTGTTAAATCTTTACCGATGCCATCCTGCTTCCATGGTGCCAAATAGTTGTTGGGTATTGCCTAGTGTAACATTGGGGTGACTGACAAATATTGTCACTCTCCATCTCAAGAAGCAATATAATATACAGGGGAGCAAACCAGGACAAGACCTTAAGTTTGGACAACAAGTCAAGAGGCAAATTTGGACTAGAATTTGTCAGTAACAATTTGTCAGACTACGTAGCATTGGTCGCCCTTGACCACCTTGACCTTAAGTACTTTGAGCTTAAGTTTTATCATCTTATAAAATGGAATTGGTCAATGATTTTGAAATGAAATTTCATATTTATTTTCCTTTAATAGAACTCATCATTTGGACTATGGTATTATCATTTGGGTCATTGGATAGAACACTGGGCCTGGAGTCATCTTATTGAGTTCACATATTGCCTCACACATTACTGTGTAATCCTGGGTAATCATTAAACCCTATTTGCCTCAATTTCCTCATCTGTAAAACGAACTAGAGAAGGAAATAGCAGATTTCTCCAGTATTTTTTCTGAGAAAACTCCAAATAGGAGTCATGAAGAGTGGGACATGACTGAAATGACTCAATAACACCATCATTTAGGTCTCTGTTTATCTGCACAGATATCTGTTACTCTGGTTATATAACAGTCTGGACATAAGTACAAAGTAGCCAGATGCAACTTAGGGACTTGGGTCTGAGATCCTGCATTACATAGATTGTCTTAGGATGAAGAGGCTTTAATATTACATAACTCCTTCATTTTACTGATGGAAAAATGAGAAATTGCACAAATTCACACAGCTAACAAATTGCAAAGGAATCAAGTCCATTTGTTCTAATTTTCAACTTAGTGTCCTCTCACTTATATCACCCTACCTCTCAGGGACCCTTCCAGTTCTAAAATCTGTGATTCAGCATCATATAGACACTTTGAAGACCAGGCTTTCTTAAGAGTGGGTTCTTTAAGAGGGCAGGAGAGAGAGGATTCTGGGAAGATGGCGGAGTAGAACAGAAAATTCCAAGCTCTCAAGACTCCATCCCCCCTCCCCCAAAGAGTTAAAATAGCACCATAGGGTGAACAAAGTGTGGGTGGAGACAAATAAGAAGAGGGGAATAACCGGGGTCCTCTTGGGACAATTTGAGAAGACATGAAGAAAAATCTCAGGATGATGTTTGGTCCCTGTGAAGAGCAAACACCTACAGGTTAAGTTCCTTTAACAAGAAACATCTAGCCTCTCAAACTACAAGTGGCAAGCCCTGGGGTTAGTTGGTTTGAGAGGCTGCCTCAGCCTCACCCACAGGAACTTTTACCTCTGGGATAGTGAGCAGAGCTGGGCTTCTGAGCCTTGGAAGATCAAGGGAACCTCTGCTGACCAGGAATGTCAGACCCAGTTGTGCTGGGAAGGGCAGAGGTGAGAAGTGACCGGCAGATGCCTGGTAAGTGCAAAAGCAGTGGCGCAGAAAGCCCCTCACTCTGAATACTTACAGGAGGTTGGAGGTTTGACTTTGGTTTTAGGCTAGAGGGGAAAAGTGAAGATGGGGTAGGAGGCACCATTTCTCACACTCCAGGGCTAGAGGTGATTACAAAACTTAAGCTATTACCACAAAAAAAAGCACAGGCAGAGGAGAAAGAATCCAGTCATAGAAAGCTATCATGGGAATAGAGATGACTGGGGTTCATCTTCAGAGGAGGATATTGAAATAAAGAAACCCCTTAAGAGCAACGTCAAATGGTCACCTGCCTGAAAAGAATTCCTAGAAGATCTAAAAAAAGACTTGAAAAATCAAATGACAGAGATGGAGGAAAAACTAAAAAAGAAAAAAAAATCCAAAAAAACCCCAAGGTTATGAAAGAAAAAGTCAACCAATTAGAAAAGGGGATCCAGAATTTTAAGGAAGAAAATGACACCTTGAAAATTAGAATTGGACAAAGTGAAGTCAGTATAACAATAAGAGATCAAGAAATAATTAAACAAAATACGAATAATAAAATATAGAAGAAAAAGTTAATCATCTTATAAAGAAAACAACAGATTTGAAGAATAGATCAGGAAGAGAAAATATAAAATTAATTGGACTAACTGAAAGTTGTGATCAAAAAAAGAATCTTGATACAATAATACAAGAATTAATTAAATCAAATTGTCCTGAAGCATAAGAACAAAGGGGAAAAGTAGAAACAGAAAAAATCCATTGATCACTACTTAGAAGAGATCCTATGAGGAAAACTCATAGGAATATCATACTCAAATTCTGAAACCCCCCAGCTCAAGGATAAAATATTAAAAATATCAAGATTAAAGCAATTTAAATATGATGGTGCCACAATTAGAATCACACAAGACCTAGCAGAAGAGACATTAAAGAACCACAAGTCTTGGAACACAATATATAGAAGAGCAAAAGAACTGGGGCTCTGGCTTGAAGTATCATACTCTGCAAAGTTAAGTATTATCCAGAATGAAAAAAAAGGACATTTGATAAACTCTCAGACTTTCAAGAACTTGTCAAAAAACAAACATACCATGAATTTAATAAATGATTCAACATACAGAGATCAAGAGCAATATAAGGTACATACCAAAGACTGATTATAAGGGATTCAGTTAGACTATTTACCTTTTATATATGTAAAATGTGTGTCTAAGATTCTTATTTATAATTGAGTAGTTTATAAAAAAGATTGGGGTAAACCTGAGTATGATATGAATTTAAAAAGTAGAACTATTTAGGAACAGCTAAAAAGATTAATTATTTTATACAAATGAGGTGCAAGAGGAAGAGTTGATACAGAGAAATTAGATGGGGGGAGGAGGACTGGTGGTTCTAGTAACCTATTTTCATCAGGAATGGGTTTAAGAGGGAATAATACATATCTATATCTATATCTATATTTGGAAGAATATAAAAGTCTAATAAATTCAGAAGAAATAAAATGGCAGGGGCATAGGGAGGGGGGAGAGGACAAGGGAGAGATTTTTAGAAGAGAGAATGAGGGAATAGCTAAAAGGTGGGATATAGAAGGGTGTTTAGATTTATGGGAATGGGACAATAGGGGAGGGATCCCTGGAGGGGGCAGGTAGGCAAGTGATAGGAGGGCAAAGTACAGAAGTAAAGTAGAGGGAGCAGGAGTGATAAGAAACAAGAGATATGAGCAAACATAAAATCAAAGATTGGGAATAAAATATGTTTGGGAATGTATATATCTATATATGTATGTATATGTCTATATGTGTATGTATATATCTATAGCTATAGAGAAACATATCTAAACTTTATTATAGCCTTCGGGGGGGGTTGGGGGAAGGAAAAAAGGAACAAAGTGAAAAAGTGCCCAGCAGAGAACAAAAGAAAGCTCCCAAGGAAGCAAAGAAAAGACGGACAATTCTCAACACAACATGTATTATTTATCATCCAGGCTTTTTTGAAATGAAAATTTATTGTTCCATATTTTGAATCCTCTCTTATGTTCTGCTATGCACACGACATGCTTTTTTTCCCCTTTCTTACTTTGTATTTGCATTTTAATATTGAAGTTTATGATACGTTTTTATCTTTTTTCTCTATTCTATATTTGTGTTCTGGCCCTTGAGTCTAAGATAAAATTTAAAAAAAGAGGGAGGGAATATGCATTTATATAATACCTACTATGTGCCAGACACTATGGTACGTTTTTCAAAAATATTATTTCTTCACAAGAAATAATTGATATAATAATAAATATTATTATAAATATAAATAATACATATTATTTCTTCATAAGGCCCTGAGATACTGTTATTATTTTCATTCTACAATGGAGGATAGTAAGACAAACAGAGGTTAAGTGACTTGCCCAGGGTCACATCACAATTATCCAAGACCAGATTTGAATTCTGATCTTCCTATTCCAGACTCAGAACTCTTATCTACTGTACCACCTAGCTATCTAGTTGTCCAAAGACTGCCAGGTGGTGTTCTAAAAAAGAGATTCCTTAATTACAGTGATAGAGCTAGAGTGAGGATGACTGGTTTGTTTTTTCCAAGGGTCAAAATTTAGAGGGCACTTTCCTGGCAGTGCTTCCTGCCTTGTCCCATCTAGTCATGGTGGTGGCAGCTTCCTTGTGAGGGAGAGGGTCTGCCTTCCTTGCTTGGCCCCAGCCCTGTTATGGGGATGGCTTGGTCCTGTCTTGGTGGGCTTCCTTATGTAGCAATAGCCCAGGTTACCCTCAAAATCACTTAAGAACTTGTCTTCAAAGTAGTTCCCTCCTGGAAGTCCCTGTCAAGCTCGGACCTGATTCTGACCTGGTTTAATTTTTGTTCTCTGTTTTCCCTTTTATGCACCCTATTGAGTTTAGTCTTTTCTTCTCAGTTCTGCCCTTAGAGGCACATCCAGCCAAAGTGATTTGTTTTATGCTCATTGTTTGTCCTCTAGATCTGATACCTTGGTTTCTTTCTCCCAACAGCCATCTTCCCTGCATCTAGTAAGACCTTCTGGTAATAATGTACAGTAATGAATTTGTCTTTTCCTATCGAATTTCCTTAGCTACCACTTATTGAGTAGGGGAGGAGGGGGAAGAGGAAGGATCAACTCAGACTCAGGATCCCTATGCTGGTGTCTGTGACAGTGACAGGTCAGTCTCATCCCATGTGCCCTATGGCTGGGCTCTGACTGACATGGTCACAGAGCATCTTGCAAACATTTATTTAATATAAAGCAACGATGTTCTACATTTGCCAGAGCAATCAATTGAGCCACAAAATTAAAAAGCAGGCCATTTTAATCAATGATTCCCTCCTTTTCTGTCACTTCTGGGACTTTGCTCCATCCATCATTCTCTCCTTTTCTCTCATCTTAAATCTCTCCCTTTCTATTGGCTCTTCTCTTCCTGCCTACAGATATCTTCTGGTTTTGCCCTATCTTAATGAGATCAGGTCTCCCACCACCTCTGATCTCCAAGGGGCTCTGATTGTAAACTCATAAAGACTGGGTTCATGCTGAAGGAAGCAAAGCAGAGGCATCAGCTCAAATTCTGATTTTCTGTGTTCCTGTTCCTGATAATTCCAGGAAAATTTCTAAAATAAAGTTTAAGTACAGGGTTCATAACAGAAGGGCTTTCATTGTACAAAACAAGTATCAGGCAAAGTACAGTAGTTTATTTCTGGGCAATGCTTAAGGTAGAAAAAGATGCCTAAGTGCACATTAGTGAATACAGACATTGAAAACCGTAATCCAGCGGTTCTCAACCTGTGGGTTATGTTCAGTTTGTAACAATGAAAATACATCCTGTGTATCAGATATTTACATTACGATTCATAACAGTAGCAAAATTACAGTTATGAAGTAGCAATGAAAACAATTTTATGGTTGGGGGGGGTCACCACAACATGAGAAACTGTATTAAAGGGTCGTGGCATTAGGAAGGTTGAGAATCACTGCTGTAACCTATCCCACTCCTTACACTTTTCTGGGGTGTGAAGACAGCTGTGTGGGACTTTGTGGGTGTGTGGAAACTGATATTTCACCTGTATCTCAGACTTGCACTGTCTGAGTGACTGGAAAGGCCCAGATTTCCTGACCAACCAAGGCCTGGCTTGGATTTTCAAAGTCTTTACTAATTGTACCAGCCTCCTGATAGGGATGGATTGTGTTTCTCCTCTTCTGACAAGTAATGCTAGTGTAGAAAACTCTTCTCTAGAACAGCTGGCACGTCACTCAGAAGCTCTCTAAGTGCCAGGGTTGAAAACATCACGTAGGTTTGAGCTCAAGAAAGAAAGCAGGAGATAAAAGGTAGCCTTGCAAGGACTCTAGCTCACCTGGGCACCTCTTCTCCCTTATCCTTCTGATACTGCCTTTCCTCTGCATAATTTAAATGTTTTTGGGTTTATTTTTAAATTAACAAGCATTTCTTTTTTTTTTCTCCTCCCATTTAGATGAAAAAGGAAAAACTATATGAATTGTTTTTGGTATTCATAGTCACTGTATCTACCTTTTAAAAATATTTTTATTTCATTAAATATTTCCTGATGACATGTAAAATTTTTTGAATATCAGTTTAAAAAATTTTTGAGTTCCAAATTCTATCTCCACCTTCTGCCCCTTCCCCATCTGTGAGAAGAAAAGCAATTTGATATTGATAAAACATGTCACTGTATATACCTCGTATGGACCTGATTATTTACATGTTGTCTTTCCTTTAAAATGTAAACTTCTTGAGGGCAGAGACTATGCTTTTGCCTTTCTTCGTACCCCCAGAGTACCTGGCAAATAGTAAGTACTTAATAAATGCTTGTTGATGGATTGTACAGAATCTCTAACCCATCCTCTTTGTGGAGGGACTGGTCTGGTCATTTCTGATGAGGAAAGAACTTGATAGTCACATCTCAGTATCTTGACTCGATCTCCTAGGTTCTTGTTGTTTAAAGCATCATGAAAACATCAAACATTTGTTTTTCTTTACATTAAGACAGCATGCTAGATCTGCAGCCTTCTGGGAAGCTGGTAGTTCTCCATATTTCTGTTTGGAGAAATATTCCTCATTCCTCTGGACGTGAGGTTTATCACTTTGAGGTTTCTTACTAGCTGGGTATACTTCATTTTATTTATTCTCAAAGTGGAAGGTCAATATAGACTTCAGTGTTTCATCCATAGAGAGGCTGCCAGGAATGTTGTTAATAGTGATCTGGTAAAGGAACCCCTTCTTGTCAGCGCCGAAGAGCTCCCTGAATGAAATTCCCTCATCTGCTTTTACAACACCATCACCCTGAGCAAAATTATGTTTTGGATCAGACAGCAGTGGGATATTCATAACTCCCAATCTACATTGTTTATTGGGAGGGTTGACCCATGCCAAAAGGTTATGGAATCACAAGATTTGACAGAAGTAGGAGCTCCCTGAAACACGAATCACTTGACAGTCGAGTTTTTCAAACTCTTTAGGACAATGATTGAATATGATGCCCTCTATATAGGACACATATAGATCAAGTCAAGTCAGGTTAAGATTGATCAATTAAGTGGTTTTCATGTGCCAGGCACTGTGCTAAGCATTAAGGATACAAAGAAAGGTAAAAACAGTCTTTCAAGGGGCTTGCATTCTAATAATGAAGGTGGAGTCTATAAGGTATAAGAAGAAATGAACATGTATTTCCCTTTGTAGTCAGAAAGACTGTTCTGGATCTCAATCCTGTCAATCTGTATGTTAGCTATGCCTTCTAGCTTTGTGTGATCTGAACAGTTAATAAGTATGCCATCTGTGACTTCATCCAATTCATTGATAAAAGCTTTCTAGGGCAGAGCCTATGACTTTCAGCTAGAAATTTCCTTTCAATTTAGCCTCAATCTATTAATCACTCTTTGAGTCCTGTTGTTCAGTAAATTATGAATCTCCTATATGTTTCTTTTCCTTTCACCATTTCCTATGAAGGCATTTCCCCAAGGTTCTGCCCTTGGCCCTTTTTTTCTTCTCTCTTTATAAAATCTTAGCTATCTCATCCACTACCTTATCATCAATTATCTCTTCCATGTGGACGACTCCTAAATTTCTATCTCCAACCCTGCCTTCTCCTTCGAGCTCCATTTTCATATCTCTAAGTATAAGTTGTTTGTCTTAAGCTAGATATCCCACAAATGCCTCAAATTCAATATGAATAAAATTATTATTAAAAATTTTTTATTGACTTGCTTGTTTACTTTTAGTTTACAAGATTCAGTCCCAGAATCACTTGAGTTTCAGATTTTTCTCCCCTTCCTCCCCAACCCCACCCCTGCCATGGTGGCATACAATCATGTATAGCATCTGCAAACTCTTTCACATTGTACAATAATCTGGTTGTATAGGTGTTGTAGCCAATGGAGCGAACAATGGGAAAAGAGAAACAAAACCAAACGTAGAAAAGAATGATAGCATCAACATGTATAAAATTAAAGTTAACACTCTCACCTTTAAACCTGACCCAACTGCCTCAATTTCCCATATCTGTTGTTGGCGCCATCCTACTCCCAGTTACTCAGTCTAAATATCTTGTAATTTTCTTGATTCTTTCCTTTTCTCCTCCCCTCCCTTGTCCTCAGCAAACATTGTCAAAATTGCAAAGCCCTATCAATTTTATGATTTATTGTGGAAGGGCTGCTTCCCAGAAGGCTGCAGATCTAGCTTGCTGTCTTGATGTAAAGAAAAACAAATGTTTGATGTTTTCATGATGCTTTAAACAACAAGAACCTAGGAGATTGAGTCAAGGCATTGTGATGTGGCTATCGAGTCCTTTCCTCATTAGAAATGACCAGACCAGTCCTTCCACAAATAAATCAATTTTATGATTTCTGAAATAAATATGTATTAAATTGGATACTATAGCTTTTACTTATAGTGAAACGGAGAACAATCTTCTATGTCTTCTTTCAGTAAGATCTTGTAGGATCATTAATTTAGAGTTCTTGAGTTCGATTTCTTTTAAAATTGATTTCTTTGGGCAAATAAAAAGTCTAACACTGACAATGGTTTCAATTAAAATGATGGAAATGGGGAAACATATGTAAAACATGTTCAACCATATGCTAAGCATGTTAAACATATGTTAAAACCATTATCAGCCCAGTTATATAGGCATAGTCTCTGAAGTCTCTGAAGATCACATTTTAGTAAGTTATACAACTGAAATGAGATTCTAATAATGTTTGCTACTAATTATATATACGTATGTATATATTACATTCATAGCTAATGACCAAATCCTACTTATTCAAAAGCTTGAGTCAATCAGTCAATAAGTGTTTATCAAGCACTTACCATTTGCCTGGCATTGTGCTAAGTGCTAGGGATACAAAAAAAAAAGACAAAAGACAGTCAGTGTTCTCAAGGAGTTAATAGTCTGATGGGGGAGACAACCTGAACACAGCTATCTCTCTCTCTCTCTCTCTGTGTCTCTGTGTCTCTTTGTCTCTGTGTCTCTGTCTCTGTCTCTGTCTCTGTCTCTCTCTCTTTCTCCATCTATCTATCTAAAACAACTATATGTGTGTGTGTGTGTGTGTGTGTGTGTGTATGTATCCAAGAAAAATTGGGGGCAATTCATAGTGTGATGCCAATAGGACTTAGGGGAATCAGGAAAGGCTTTTCATAAAATAAATCTTCGCTTTGATGAAACCTTTCTGATTCTCCTGTTAGTGCCAGCCAAAGGGAATGTCAGTTCAAAGCAAGGAATTTAGTTAAACAGTCTAGCAAAGTAATTTGATGAGGAAGATTTGCATTTCTTTCACTTATATAGAGGGACACTTTTCTGTAGGTTATCATAACACCTGTGGCATAGGGTACATGTGAAGGGACAAAACATAGCCTAGGAGTAGGCATGGAGGAGACACGTACATAGACAACACACATGGAGAAGGTGGAGAAGGAATACATACATGTAGGAGCATATGAATAGAGAACATGCATGGTGAGGGAATAGGTCAGATTAGAAAGAGATTGGATGGAGCTGGAATTCATATCTTGAACCCTACTTCCTTCAAGCCATTGAAATATCCATATTCCCACCATTGTACCCTTAACATATTCTTTAGAAACATTTTATTAATCTTTTTTTAGGGTCACCTTCTTTTCCTGATATAACCCTTCTTTGCGTCCGCCTCAAAATGCCATGCCTAGTAACAAAGAATAAAAAGAGAAAAAAAAAAGTTGAGTGAAACAAATGAACATATCAACTAAATTTGACATCATTTACAGTCACGTCTTTCACAATGGAAAGATGTATTGTGCATGTAGATAGGGACATATTAGTGAATTCTCCAGTTTCTATCACTGGCTCTACTAGTTTGGACTCCATGGAATTTTATATCACCTGGTGACCCCTCCATTTATCCTTCTCCACTTTTCAGCTTCCTTTTGTGTGTTGTCTTCTCCCATTAGATTGTAAGATCCTTCAGGGTGAGGACTGTCATTGTCTTATTTATATCCCCAGTGACTGGCCCCACAGTAACCTCTTAATAAATGTTTAATATATATTAATATAATAAATGTTTATTTAATTGTTCTGAATTAAATTGAAGCTGACATGTGCAAGAAGTTGTGTTAAAAGATATCATCAAGGGGATTTATGATTAGAAGGGGTGGTGGGTGAGTCACATAGTGAGAATGAATGATGACAGATGGATGGTCCAATGATTCTACCTGGTATCGGAATGCTAAAATATTAGCATTGTGTAAAATCTACATTGTGTAGATTCTTTCCAGAATATTTATGGGAGAATGTGGACCAGAATTGTACAGCATGTCGTTTGGTTGGGTTATCATCTGTCCTGTTGGCCTATGATTTTTTGATCTACATTGACGAGATCATGGATCCATTATAATGTTAAAATATGGTCAGTGCTGCTATAATGCTTGCTTTGAAAGTGTGAATTTGTTCCATTTCAATTGTTACATTAGGGAACAACTGGAGCATACTGCAAATTTTGTGTTTGCTTATGAGTAATTTGTTCTGCAGGAAACAGCACCCACTTTGACAAGCAAACTACAGGTCTTTTTCAAGCTACAGTGTCACATTTATTGTGTATCTTCTGGTACAGTAGAGTCTGTGGACAGAGGAGGGTTGGTCTGGACCCTTTTATTCTACCTCCACCCCCAGTCTTCAGGTTTCTCTTGTTCTGTAGCTATTGACTTTGACTTTGTAAGCCCAGGGCTCTTGCCAGCTGGGGTGACTCCATTTTTCAAATAAATCCTGTAGTTTCATTGCATGATTTTGCATAGAAGAGTGATTTTTAGGAGTACATATGTTATATTATAGCAGAACTGACTATACATAAGCAAGATAAAGTAGGTTGCCTGTGAATTCTTGTCCATATCCTCCCATAAATCTTCCATTGGGAATCTATACAATGTACATAAGTATGAATTAATTTAGTCAGATTGCTTTTCTAATGAGTCAAGATCAGCTCTACTGATCTTGGGTTTCTGATAGGGACAGTAGTTGGAAAAGCACCTTCAGAAAAATTGGGTCAGAAATGGGGAAAATGACTTCAGAAGTGATGAATTCAAATTTCAACTCAACGATTTGCTGCCCCGATGACTATGGACAAATCATTTAATTAAAAAATTAAACAAAAATTGATTGCCTTATTGCCTTAGCAACATTGTCAACTTTATGCTTTCCTTTTTTGAGTCTACTTTCTTCAATTGTATGATTAAAGGATGGGACTTGTAAGCTGGAAACAAGGTAGGTGTCCATTGATTGGGGAATAGCTAAACAAGTTGAATGTTATAGAATTAGTGTTCTATTAGAAAAGTATAGAGAATGAACAGTATGGAGAATATAGAGAACAATGGGAAGATGTATGAACTGATGCATAGTGACGTAGAAAGTACCATGAAACAATAAACATAATGATTACAACTGTGAATAGAAAAAGAGCAATAAAAATTAAAACTGAAAGCTGTAAAATTATATCAATGAATCTTGATCTTAATTAGTTAATCAGAAACATTTTATTAAGAATCCTCTGGGGGTGGCTAGGTGGCTCAATGAATACAGCACTGGCCCTGGAGTCGGGAGGACCTGAGTTCAAATCCGGCCTCAGACACGTAACACACACAAAAAAACTAGCTGTGTGACCTTGGGCAAGTCACTTAACCCCAACTGCCCTCCAAAAAGCAAAAAAAAAAAAAAAGAATCCTCTGTACAGCAGTTTATGTATTGGCACAGGAATGTGAATCAAAAATGAAAGATAGGAGAATACACCTCCCACTGCCCCCAAATCTTTAACAAAGATGGGGGCCAGTGGATGTGGAGCGCTGTATATAATGTTGGAATTAGTGAATGTGTTGAATAATTTTGCTGAACTGTTTCTCCTCCCTTTTTAATTCTTTAATATAAGGCAGAGGATGAGGGGCATATTGCAAAAAATAGGTGATGTACAAATGAGATAGCAATACATTTTAAAAAATAAAATTAAGAAATGGAACTCAGCAACTTTTAAGTACCCTCCATAGCTCCTATATGATTCTCTGATCACCATATACTTTTATGCATTTAAAAAAGTTGTTTCCCATGCCTGTGTAGTTCCAGAGGTGTAGTTCTCCCCAGCCCCCTTCTGACCTCCCCCTGGGGCATACTGAGTAGGTGTTCAAGTATATGGGAATTTGGATTTGGCCTGCTTCTGGATATGCATAATGGAATACTTCAGAGCAGGCACAGATATACTCTCACCGCTTTCTGCCAGCCATGGTGACACAAGGGTTCATACTGTGTGGTGATGGAAAGTTGGCTGTCGAGTCTGTATTCTGTGCATGGCTCAGTAAGAGCATGGGGAATGGGGTCAGGAAGCCCTGAGTTTAAATTCAGCCTTGGCTACAATTAACTGTGTGACTCTGGGCAAGTCACTTGACCTTTGTCTTTTTCAATTTTCTGTAAAATGGGAATAAAAACAGCACCAGCTCCTAGGATTGTTATGAGGATAAATTGAGGCAGCTTTGCAAACTTTGAAGTGTTATATAAATGCTAGAATGCTAGCTATTATTAAGGACATTTTCTGAGTCTGTAGGGTCTTCTTTCAGCTTTCTAGTGTAATGAGCCCTTCTGAGGAGGAGGGAGTAGAAAAAGAGGGAGAAGGAGAGGGAGCGGGAGGGAGCGAGAAAGGGAGAGAAGGAGCAGGAGGGGGGAGAGAGACAGAGAGAGACAGAGACAGAGACAGAGAGACAGACAGACAGACAGAGATAGAGACAGAGACACACAGAGACAGAGACAGAGAGAAACAGAGATAGAATGTAAAGGGAGGGAAGAAGAGAAGGAGAGAGAGCCCACTGTGTGGACTTTGCTCAGTAGAGGTGAAATGTAAGTGACTGGTTAACAGATCTCAAAGAAACCATTTGCAATAGTCCCAATTGAAGCTTGAATATTATTAGTCTTTCAATTGATTCTACTGGTAGTGACAAGTTACTGGGTTCTATTCTAATCATTCTATGATTTCTTGCTTAGCATTTCCTCTTCTCTGCAGGAATAAAGGTACCTATTCTATACCTGCTTCATGTTTGTATCCTGGGTGGCTTTAAACTCCTTCCTCCCCTCTTGCTAAGGAAAACCCTTAGAACAGAGGCAAAAATAGAAAGATTTCTTGGGACTTTGAGGTGGGGGTGGAATTGAAGCATTGGGAAGCCTAGTTCTCATACTGGGAAGACAGATGCTATTGCTGGTCTTTCATTTTTGAAGAGGACCAATGACGTCATGAAGTGATGTCTTGACTTGCACATACATTGGATTTAAGTGAGACCGAGTTGCAGAAAGACAGATATTCCCAAAACAATCAATCCTGGGAAAACCCTGGGAGCAGATAAAGGGAAGGACAGATAAAGGGCGGGCTCTGGTGCAGGTTGCCATCACCCATAGCCGCAGATAAGTGATGTCTGGCCAGCCTCTCTACTAGACCTGGAATTCATTCTTCTTATTTCTGCTTTTCAGAATTTTTATTTTCCCTCCAGGCTCAACTCAACTCAATCTCCTCCAGGAAACCTTCCTTCCTTAATCTCTTCCAGATACTAGTGTTCTCTCTGCTTTTATGTTGATTTATGCATGTCCATTTCATCTCCCTCTACAACCCCAGCAAAAGATAAGCTTCTTGAAGGTAGAGACAGTCTCATTTTTATCTTTGCATTTCCAGCTCCTAATAGAATACCTTACTCAGAAAAGCAGGTAGCTAGTATAGATTTATTGAAATGATAGGAATTCTTGGTGTGATCCAAGTACCTCTAGGTTGCAGAGGCATGATGAAGGCTGAAATTCTGTGCATCAGAGTGGAATCATTTGGATTATAAAACTGGAAGGAATATTGGCTGCTTATTCTCACTTTAGTTGTTGTTAAATAGTTTCAGTCATGTTTGACTCTTTGGACCCCATTTGGGGTTTTCTTGGCAAAGATATGGAGTAGTTTGCCGTTTCCTTCTTCAGCTCATTTTACAGATGACAAAACTGAGGCAAAAAGAGTTTAAATGACTTGCTTAATGTTATACAGCTAGTAAGTTTCTGAGGCTAGATTCGAACTCAGGCTTTTTTGATTCCAGACCTGGCACTCTATCTATGGCACTACCTAGTTATCCATTCATTGTCACTACTGCAATCTAAAGGATTCTGCTCAGATCTGTGGAACTTCAGTCCCCATTGTGGGTTTTTCTATTTCCCAGAGGCACTTGAGTTGCATTTGTTTTATTTGCAAAGGAAAATAAAATAAAGATAAACTAAGAAATAATGCAACAGGGTAAATAAGAAATGCATTTAAAATAAAGTTAACAATCCCAGACAGAGAGTACTTAACTTCTAACCCGATCTATCTGGCTAGAGTAGCCTCAGGACCCACTATCTAACACAATGCCCTGCACACTGTAAGTGTTTAATAAATTCTTGTTGGCTGATTTATTGATTAACCATCATTCTTCTTCCACTTGTGTTGTTTGCTCCCTCACGGCCAAGAGATGATTGTAGTGTCTTCTTCCCAGTATGACCCCAATCACATTTTGGCATTCTCCCATTTGAGTAAATTGGATCAAATGAATTCTTCCATTCACAACATCTGGCTCCAGCCGTATGCTGGAGCTAGCTCTAAGGGGCTTAGGTGAGCCAATTTTTCAGGAGTGTTAACACTTCAGAAATCGGTAAATGCTACAAATCAGGGCTTGATTTATTACTTTGTTCATTAGACTTAAGAAAGCAATGGGGAAAATGTTAGCAATACAGATTAAGCGAAAAAGTATATCCTGCATACATTTTTAATGGAGAGCTGGTTGTTAAAACATTTGCCAGTGTACCCCTGCCTGTTTCCCTCTCAGCTGGTCATAGAGACTTCTGACTAAATGCATTTTTGGTACTTCTCATGAACTAAATTCTACACAATCATTTAGTTCACTAGGTTCTCCCCTCCTTTAATTCAAGGGAAGAGAGACAGATCATAGTTTCCCATTGCCTCAAAAAATCAGAATCATCCCACCTGATTCGCTTGGTACCTGCCCCACTCTCAAAAACTCCCTACAGACAATCCCTTTTCTTTTCTTTTTTGTAGGGGAGAAGGCAAGGTAATTGGGGTTAAGTGACTTTCCTAAGGTCACACAGCTAGTAAGTGTGTCAAGTGTCTGAGGTCACATTTGAACTCAGGTCCTCCCGACTTCAGGGCCTGTGCTGTATTCACTGTGCCATCTAGCTGCCCCTGACAATCCCTTTTTTTATACCATCTGGTCAAGGGACAAGAAAGGAGTGACCCAAAGGATGGGAAAGCAATATAAGCTATGATGGGTTGATAGGACTCCTACAGAGTGTCTGAAACCATGAATATGGAATCTGTGAATCAGATCAGCCTTGTTAATAGCTAAGAAGAACATTTTTTTATATACTGGAAAATAGCAAATGGATGTGTGTGTCTCTAAAATCATAGACCCCAGGGTCCTCCCCAGAATAGCTGGGTTTCTCCCAGTTCTGCATCAGGTTCTTCTTCACCTCATTAATTCTGATTGTATTTTTAATTTGGTATAGAAAGTTACACACAGGATAATACTAGGGATAGCCAAATGTAGAAGTGTTCTTTTAATTATCTATCCACAGGCCAATTTCCCTTTTTGTGCATATGTCTAAACCCTAGGGAGAAAAAGATACAGCTGTGCTTCACATACACCTGTCGTGATAAAGTGGCCACAGTATATAATTTGCAGGAACTGATAAGTGAAAGAAGCTTTACTGTGATTATAAGTTAGGGCTAGGAGAGGCCAGTTGACATTTTTCCTCCATTAGCCAAGGGAACTTATACAAATGATTTTTACACATAAGCATGCATTTATATGTATGTATATATCATATATGTGTATAAATAGATACATAGTCATAGAATAGCTAGCATTTACCTATCATTTGGCAAAGTATTTTACAAATGACATTTCATCACAAATATTATGCTATTACATATAAAAATCCATACACACATGCACATATATGTGAGAAATAAAAAAAGAGAGAAGAAAGGGAGTGTGGGTCTTGGAGGTAGGTCCCAGATTTGATAATCTATAGTTGCCTTTGGGGGAGCAGAGTGGGGTCCCTTTGTTTTATTCTATGGCTAGCATAGCAGGGTAATGGAAGGACAAAAACCACAATCTATTTCCCAGAGGCACTTGAGTTACATTTGTTTTATTTGCAATGGAAAATATAATATAGATAGACTCAGAAATAATGCACCAGGGTAAATAAGAAATGCATTAAAAATAAAGTCAACGGTCCCATATGGGGAGTACTTAGCTTCTAACCTGCTCTATTTGGCTGAAGTAGCCCTAGGACCCAATATCTAACACAATGCCCCACACATTAGAAGTGTATAATAAGTTCTTCTTGGTTGATTTATTGATTGGTCATCATTATTTTTCTAATGGCTGTGATGGAGATGTGACTGCTTGAGATTACTTTGAAAATATATTCTCGCTCTTTGCCTCTACATAGCTCTAAATATAGGAAGTATCGCTTGGGACTGAAATGTGAGTGAAAATGTTTGTTTGGAGAGTTTAGAGGAGAAATGGACACATAAATAGTTCATTATTGAATCCCTGTGTGGGTAAGACTAATGGGACCATAGATCTGGAGGTATAAGGGACTTCAAAGGGCATACAGTACAACCTCTGCATATTACAGATATGGAAACTGAGAGATTCAGAGGTTGTCACTTTTGCCCAAAGAGGTAGGATTTGAACCCAAGTTCCTTGACTCCAGAGTCACTATTCTTTCCCTTATGCCCTTATGTGTTTCTTTTTTGCTCTTTATCCAATATATGTTTTGCAAATATAATTTTAATGTCACAGAGGAGGAATAAGAAATGGTCTTAAGAAAAGTATAAGGTCAGTTGTTGGTGGAAATGTCAGCCTGAGAACTGTGAGTTGGTAACTTGGAAGCAGAATCAGTCCCTACAGTGTTTTTCTTTTTAGACTGCAGAGTGAGCAGGAGAGATTCTGGGAATTAGGAGTTATAATTGCTTTATAGACGGCAATTAGGATGATGAAAAGAGCTTGAGTCCATGACATATGAGCTTAGAGGAGAAAAGATTTGGGGACATATGATAGCTTTTAAAAAAATTATCTGAATGGCCATCATATAGAGAAGGACTAGGTTTGTTCTCTTTGGCTTCAGAGGGCAAGATGGGAAGAAATCAGTACCAATTGCAGAGGCAGATAGAGGTGTGAGATTAACCAAACCTTTCTAACAATGACAGCTGTCTAAAGGTGAAATGGTCTGCTTTTGGAAGGGTTGGGTTTCTTCTTAGTGGTTCTTGAACAGAGACCAGAGAAACACCTGTCTGGGATGTTATAGTAGGGGCCCCTTTTGGGGATTCCTTCTGACTTGTTGCTTGTCCTTTGTTCTTGAAGAAGACCATGACATTGGGAAGATGATGTCATGACTTGTAAGTGAATTGGATTTAAGCGAGAGAGGTCTTTACAAAGTCACCATCCTTACTCTCTCCTCCAGAGACATCTGGGCCCAGTTGAAAGACATAGGTCGGGATGACCGGAGATGTCATACATGCAGTGAAAGACCTTAGCCTTTTTAAGCTTAGGTCTTTCCCAGGTCTCAATTTGTCCAAGGCAATGACCATTCAGTGATTGTCTGGTTAAGAAATGAGGCAAAGAAAGACCTCTTTTACCTAGTGAAAAATCAATCTGGGAGGGGAAGACCCTCAGGATTTCTGGACAGAACAGCAACAATTGCTAATTACAGTCACTCTGAGCCATCAGAGCACAAACAATGACCAAGTGAGGCTTGGTGTTGGTCAATCAATGACAGCCAGAGTGATTTGGGTTTAAGGCATGGTCCTTAAGAAAGAAATCTAGCTGGTAAACGCCAAGATATCTTGT
The DNA here is from genome assembly GCA_028646575.1 of Pseudocheirus occidentalis. Taxonomy (NCBI): domain Eukaryota; kingdom Metazoa; phylum Chordata; class Mammalia; order Diprotodontia; family Pseudocheiridae; genus Pseudocheirus; species Pseudocheirus occidentalis. The sequence goes on along the minus strand of CM053597.1, from coordinate 209,536,511 downwards.
GAGGTTTCAGTGATTAAAATTTATATTCCTTTGGGCAGAGAACCTGCAGGTATGGGCATGATTTGGCTATGTGGACAGAGGGAGAGGAGGTAGAGAGAGAAGAAGGGAAAAAGGGAAACAAGGGAGGGAAGGAGGAAAGGAAGGAAAAAAGGAAGAAAAGAAGGAAGGAAGGAGCCCAGCAAGGCAGTTGCTACTCTCAGAGATTGTTGATTGTGTTTGTCCTTAATTCTTGAAGAGACTTGATGAATACCAAGATCCTTTCCAGCTCTTGAAGTCTACATTTGAGATTGGTTAGTGAGAGAAATAGGGAAGCTAAGTGGAGCAGTGGATACAGTGACAAAGCTGGAGTCAGGAAGACTCATCTTCCTGAGTTCAAATCCAGCTTCAGACACTTATTAGCTGTGTGATCCTGGGCTAGTCACTTAACCTCTGAATGCCTCAGTTCATCTGTAAAATGGGTATAGAATTCTGGGCCTTGAGTTAGGAAGACCCAAGTTAAAATCCAACCTTAAAAACTTACTGGCTGTATGACCCTAGGCAAGTCACTTAACCCCTGTCTGCCTCAGTTTATCTGTAAAATGGGGATAATAACTCCTACCTCTCAGAGTTGTATGAGGATTAAAGGATATAATATTTGGCACATAGTAGGCACTATACACATGTTAGCTTTTGGGCAGGTAGGTGGTACATTACATAAAGCACTGGGCCTGAAATCATGAAGACCTGAGTTCAAATCCAGACTCCAACACTTACTAGTTGTGTGACACTGGACAAATCACTTAGTTCTGTTTGCCTCAGTTTCCTGAGTTTCTGTAAAAAGAGCTAGAAAAGAAAATGGCAAACCACTCCAGTATGTTTGCCAAGAAAACCCTAAACAGGGTCATGATGAGTTAGTTGGACATGTCTAAAATGACTGAATAGTAATCACAATCACAATCACAACCACAACCAAAAAGTCCAGAAATAATACCAGCTTGTGCTCAAGTCCACGTGAAGAATCCATCAGTGGAGCATTCAGGTGCATGATCTTAAGGACTGGACTCATTGGCCACTGGTCTTTCCTATCTCTGTTAATAAAAAGAAAAACTCATAAGCAAAACTGTGTTTGCAAATCAACTGTATTTAACAATATTTGCAACATTTGGCCCTTACAGTGCCTTGTTTTTCTATTGAGAAGAGGGAAGTGTGTTTTACCTTCTGTCCTCTGGGACCACGATTGGTCTTTGCAATTTATCTTAGTTCATGAAGGAAGCACTTTCCTCACAACTGTGGGAGGCAGGCAGCACAAGTATTATTAATCTCCATTTTACAGAGAAAGACATGGGGACTCACAGAGGTTAAATAACTTGGCCCAGGTCACTCAGTTAGTAAATGGTTTAGTTGGAAGTTGAGCCAGGGCCTTCTTTCCTAAATCCATGTATTCCCTCTACTGTATGTTTCTCATATACTACGCTATGTCTGGTCTCACTATTTTCTTTCTTGCCATTTAATATTTTTAATTACATGAGGAATTAGGCTACCTTCTTCTAAAAATATGCACAAATATGAGAAAATGAGTCCTGAGTTAACAATTTTAAATAATGAATAATTTCAAAATAAATCAATAATTTAATAAGCAATTAATAATTAATAACCAATTAAAATATTTTTTTCCTGGTCCTCAAGAAGGACCACAGACTTGGAAACACATTTGATAAGCAAACTCAATTTGAAAGACATTTACTTAACAATTCAACAACAATAATAGCCAGCATTTGCATAGCATTTTTGCTAATTTTACCTCATTTTAGTCTTAGAACAATTCTGGGAAGTAGGTGCTATTATTATACCCATTTAAAGATGAGAAAACTGATGCATATGGAGGTTAAGTGACTTGCCCAGACTCCCCCAGCTTAGAGTCTGTGTTCAGATTAGAAGACAGGACAGCACTCTATATCTTGCAATACTTGGTTGACTTGGAAAAAACATAAAGATGTTTGCTATGCACTTACCCTTCTCATCAGGCCAACAGCCTCTAGATCAGAGGTTCCCCAACTTATTTGGCCCACCACCTACTTTTCAAAAAGAAAAAAATTACTCAGGGCCCACCTGGAAATCTGCTTTCTTTAAAACTTTGGCAGTTTCAAAAAGTTTGCATCATTTCAAAAAAGATATTAAAAAAGACACATATTAACTTTAATAATTTATTGAAAATTGTGTTTTTTTTCCTGCATTGAAATTGTGATGACACAATATTGCATCATGTAACTGCATAGTATCATATTGTAAACAAGTCATTATTGCACATATTCCTGCTGATGCATTCTGGACTTCCTGACAATGTATGACACCCTCTCCTGCCAACACTTGCTTGTTAAGACCTGTGGGTGGACTTTCCCAGTGATCGGTTATGACTTGCATTTTGTGTGTTTATTTGGAAAATAAGGTAATCACTATGACTTTATTTCTGTAACACAACAGATGAAACATGTATAAATGGTTATTCAAAATTTTCTCATTTTCTCTTATTTCTCTTACTTCCCTTATTTTTATTCAATGTCTCCAAATTGCATCCAAAGCTACTAGTCCCCTGGATCATTCCATCCCCCCCATTCCCCCAGAGGGCAGTATAACCCACTTTGAGAACCTCTGGCTCTGCATGAAGATTTATTCTCTGACCTGATCCCTTTCCTCTTTTCCCATTACTCACTCCAATCTCAAAGTTACATAATGTCAAAGGGAAACCATTTTAATATTGTGACCTGTAGAAAGCAAGAGAGGTTGTGTTTTGAGAAAAAATATAAACAAAACTCAGCAAAAGAGATAATGAATGCATGATGGAAACTTCTAGGAGAATGTATATCCACAATACAAATGATGCCTTATTTTTATGATGGTATAGAACTGTTTTTTCAGGGATGTTGGCACTAAATAGAAAGCAATGTATACTCTTCTATTTCAAACAGTCACAGGCAAAATAAAAGGACAATCCACTTAATGTGAATGAATAAAAATATTTTCATTGCATTGATTTCCCTTTTGTTTCTTTCTGAGCCAGAGCCATGTATAGTTTTGGTGCTGATGGCTAAAATTTTTAGCAAATATTTTTGAGACTTTCTCTCCTTATTTCATCTTAAAATCAAAGAAATTATGTTTTACTAAGGGCTCACAAGTGTGTAGAAATAGGAGATGGAATGCCATTCATTAATTTAACAACTTTATTTTATTTCATAATTTAAAAATATATATTTTTTAATATTTTATTTCCCCCCACTTACCCATCATTTAACAATTTTATTAAAGCACTTGCCATGTGTAAGCTGAGAGACAATGAGGTGGAGTGGATGGAGTACCATCCTTGAAACCAGAAAGACTTGAGTTCAGATCTTGCCCCTGGCACATACTTGTCATATAGCCATGGACAGATCATTTAACCTTGTAGTGTCCATACTACTTTCTAAGACTCTAATTACAAGGGGCTTGTTGATATGAGTTGGTAGAGACAGTTCTTTTAATTCTTATTTAAAAAATTAAATTTAATGTTTATTTTTAGTTTACATCATTCATTTCCACAAGGTTTTGCATTACAAATTTCTACCCCATCTTTCCCCTACCCACCAACCCAAAGCAGTGATCCCACTGTAGACCCCCTCCCCCAATCTGCTCTCTCCTATATCCTCCCCTATCCCACCTCCAATCTTCTGGTAGGGCAAGATGGATCTCCATACCCCAGTGCCTGTATATCTTACTTCCCATTTGCATGTAAATAATAATAATAAATATATATTTTAAACATTTGATTGTAAAACTTTGAGTTCCAATTTTTTCCCTTCCTCCCTCATCACCCACCCTTATTGGGAAGATAAGCAATTCAATATACATTGTACATATGTAGTTACACAAAACATTTCCAAAGTGGATATATTGTGAAAGACTGACTATATTTCCCTTCATCCTATCCCACCCCCACTTGTTCTATTCTCTACTTTGATGCTGTCCCTTTACAAAAGTGTGAGCTTCTAACTTCTCTCCCCCTAAACCTGCCCTCCCCTCCATTATCCCCCCTCTCATCCCATTCCCCCCTGCTCTCCTGTAGGGCAAGATACCCAATTTAGTGTGTATGTGATTCCCTCCCTAAGTCAAATTCAATGAGAGTAAGGTTGAACCATTCCCTTTTGCATTCCTGTTCTTCCCCTCCATTGTAACAGTTATGTATGAGATAATTTACCCCATTCTATTTCTCCCCATCTCCTCTCATTGTGTTCCTCTCTCACCTCTCAATTTCACCTTTAAAATATCATCCCTTCCTATTCAACTGATCCTGTGCTCTCTGTCTATGTATACCTGTACACATATATACACACATTCACATATGTATTCATACACACATACCTTCCTATATATACACATATATATGCATGTATACATGTATACACATATACACACATGTGTATATATATGTATACATACATATACATATATATATATACACACACATTAATATTCCCTTCAACTGTCCTCATACTGATAAAAGTTTCATAGGTTACAATTATCATTTTTCCATGTGGGCATGTAAATAGTTCAACTTTGATAAGTTCCTTATGATTTCTTTTCCCTATATACCTTCTCATGCTTTTCTTGCTTCTTGTATTTGAATATCAAATTTTCTATTCAACTGTTTTTTTTCATCAAGAATGCTTGAAAATCCTCTATTTCATTGAATGACCATATTTTCCCCTGAAACCTTATACTCAGTTTTGCTGCATAGGTGATTCTTGGTTTTAATCCTAGCTCTTTTGACTTCCAGAATATCATATTCCAAGCCCTTTGATCCCTTAATATAGAAACTGCTAGATCCTGTGTTATCCTGATTGTTTCCAACAGAGTTCCTCTGACATTTTACTTTATCTTTGGCATTTTTGGATTTATATTTCTGGAAACTGCCACAGCTGCTGGTGATCTACTCTCCAGAAGTTTGCTCTAGCCTCTGCTAGTTGGGGCCACCCTGGGGCTGAAACCATGAAATCACGCCAGGCTGGGCTTGACTCCCAGCACAGTGTGGTGGACCCTTTCTGCCACCCTGCCAGGCTGCTTTCAGTAGGAAATTTATTTCTCTCTGTTACTTTCTGGGTTCTGTTGCTCTAAAATCTGTTTAGAGTCATATTTTATAGGTATTTGAGGTGATTATGGGGGAAGCTGACAGAGTTTTCCTGATTCTATGCTGCCATTTTGGTTCCACCCTGGTAGACATGGTTCTTAGATTTTGAGGTGCCCATATTAGTTAAATCTTAGATCTGGAACAAAGTGTATATCCCTACTATAGGTTGAACTTGATTCAAAGATAAATGATTCTTGAGATCAAGGACCTTGCAACCAGCTAGGAGAAATAACATGCATAGAAATAACCATAATTCAAAATAGGATATGGCAAGCACATAACAGAAGTACAAAATACTATGAAAGTTCAGAGAAAAAAGGGTATAAAGGGTTAGACTGTCCTGCCCGCTATGCCAAATTTAAGGGGGCGGATCTGTTTTGCTCTAATTATACCAATTGTAGGATGGCATACTATCTAACAGAACACTGAGGTGCCAAAGAAAGAGGGGCTTATACTAGCTTGGTTACGAATAGGTTTTATTAGTTTGATTGGGTTGTTTAAGGGAATTTACTCACAAGAGGAGAATTGTCCTGGGTCATATAATGTTAATGGGATAATAAGATCTTGCCTGCTCATTAATAGACCCCACGGTGGAGCCTATTGGAGGAAGGATTTGCCTAAGGAGGAGCTTGCTTAGGCAGAGGCTTGCTTCTAGGAAGGCTTACACACCTTTTGTACTAAGTTGATTAGGTTCTGAGTCACAAGGAGTCACAGAAGTGAAGCCTTCTGACTCTGAGAACTGTGTTTATACTCTGATTTGGTATTTTGCATTGAGGATTCGTTTATGAGAAGGATCTTTTAATTTCCTCTTTGAGACTTTGCATAGCCATATGTTTAGAGCTTCCCCCTCACAACTCAGATGTTGTTTGTGCTCCTTTGATCCAGTGATGTACATAAAGTGTATAGTAATATTGCTTTACTCAGACAGCTAGAGCCCTGTCTGTTGGTCTTTATGCTAATTTCTCTGCTTGTATTTTCTCTGTATCTTCTCTGCTTATATTTTCACTGACATTCTGGGTGCTGATCTTTCCCCTGAACTAGTGAATGTAATTGGAAGTCGGATTTTTAACCCCTTTTTTAGCAGTCTTTCATAGAAAAGCAGTTCAAAGAACCTGTGCTGGTAAGCCATCTTGGGCATCCTAGGGTACTTGCTACTACAGGTGCAAAAGACGAAGTAAAAAATTGTGGATCAGTGCACCAACCCTAGGCCTTGTCAGCTATCATATAGAAATAGAACAAAGAACGCCAGTGCCAGCATAGCCCAGTGTCAAGTGCACATTTTTGATGTTTACATTTACTCAAGGTAGTTTACATTTTTCTGTGGAGTCACAGGTCATGTTCCTAGTCTTGCCTATTCCTGTACAAAGGGATTACTTCTGGCTTAATGTATATCAAAGAATGCTTGTGGAAGAAATGGTGCTTCAATTGGGTTTTGATAGTTGAACAGTAAGCAGAAGTTTTGGGAAAGGAACTCTAGCAATAGTAAATAATGTGTTATACACTTGGAAGTGAGAAGATGTAGGGTGTATAATAGAATGATAAGCAGTCTTATTGGTCTGAAACTTAGGGTACATGAAAGAAAGTTGTGTGAGATAAAGCTGGAAGGCTAAGGTGCAGCCAGACTCTGGAGGGTCTTGAATACCAAAGTAGGAAGTTTGGACTCCATTATGTAAATAATAAGGAACCACTGGAGGTTTTTGAACAAGGCAATGCCATGACTGAAGCTCTGCTTAGGAAGATTGATTTGATGGTAGTGTGTAAGATTGAAATGGGGAGAGGTTGGAGGTAAAAAATTCTAAGGTTTATAGAATATTAACATTGGCAAATCAGTGGTCAATGTGTTAAAGAGGTGTTATGTTTTTCCTTAGTTAAATAATTTACTATTTGCTTATATAAAATTTATCCCTTTCCCTCACATTGAACATTTTGATTTGTGGTGGGTAGCATACCTTTTTTCCTATAGTGCCTATTATAGTTTCACCCAGGTCATTAAACAGCAACATAAAATTAATGCATTCAAAGAAATGTACCTTCTCTTGCTTTATGTGTTATACAATTTTGTGTCATTGTTGGTGAGTGTGAGGAGGTACAGAATTTATACATTCCCTAGGACTTCCTTTTTTAATGTTCTATTTGAAATCTTCATTTTGATCTTGAAGAAGTAGAGTTTTTTTTTCTTGATTCAACTTCCTTCTCCCAAGGAACTATCATGTATAAGGCGTTAGATTGGAATACACTCCATTGAAAGGCTAAGTCTCCTAGCCATTTCTAGAAGTGGTTCAGTATTGAAGGATTCAGGGACTTTGGAAGAACAAAGTAATTCCCTTACTGACTGCTGAGCAAGAAGAGCCTCTGGCTCCATCTTTAAAAGGAAATGGCCTACTCTCACCCGCTTTTTTTCTCTTCCCATTCACTGACTGAGCATAGCTGGAATCTTTCAGACATCATGCTGTCTGGGGTGGAGGAAGGGCACCAGTCTCTGATTCTATATCTCTAGGGAATGGTTTGAAGTCTCTTGTTATGCTCAGCAGATGGGCAAAGAAGAGATAAAGTGAAGGTAGGTCAGTCCTCTTTAAAAGTCCACTGAGCCAGAGGCTCTATGAGGTAACTGCTTCATCATTCTAAATGCCCAAATCCTTCAGTGCCTTCTGCTTCAATTCTATTATATATTCACATATATATTCATATATAATCTTTTCATTATTCATTGATTTTGTAAGCTTTCTCACCATTAAGTCTTTAATAAAAACCAGCTAGATTAGATTCTTAACTTGACTGAGGAGACAAGGTTACATTTTATCCTCAAGACTGGAGACGAGACACTAAAAATGGAGGTTTAGTAAAGAAGTGATATGCCACCCCCCCAGTAATAAAAAGGAGTAGCAAACAAATATATTCTAGCTGGAATAAACAAATATTGAGACTGAAAAATATCCGAACCAGTAAATGGTTGGTGAAGAATTAGTTGTATTCATGAGGAATCCAAGAAATAGGGCTAAGAGAGAGAGAAACTCTGGGTCACATATAGTGAAACATTTTGTTTCCTTGCCAGTAGCAGTCTAAATCGAAGCTTTCAAGGAATAGCCTCAAAAGAATCCTTTGTTGGTCAGATTACTTTCCATCCCATTCTGTCCCATCGAGAAAAGCCATCTTGATCTGAACATGGGAGCAGAAATCCTACATCATGAGGAAAGGCACTGATTTGAATAGCAGCTTCACTTCTATGGAATGGTCTCTTTAAACCAGTTCTTTTTAACCTGGGGTCTGTGAACTTTTAAAAAAAATCTTTTTATATTAAGATGTATTTCCAACTAAACTTTTATGTATTTTTATGAATACAAGATATGGGATCTAGACACAGACCTCTGCCTTGGACTTTACCACACATTTCAGGAACCGAGCTCTTGAACCCAGATCCCTGGTGGTTCAGTATAATCCTTTCAACTGTCCTTTCATTGTGACTCCTCCCCCTCTTCCTTCTCTGCTACCTCTGGACTATCCTAGGCTACTTCCCACTCTTCAATCCCATCTGAACCCCCTTTCACTATTACTTCTGGACAACCCCAGGCTATTTGCTGCTCCTTAATTCTATCCAAATCTTCCTTGTACTACCTTCCCATGTATATCATAGAATACATGTATTCTATGTATTTTATTTTATACATTTGAAAACATCTGTCAGTCAGTGAGTAAACAGTCAGCAAATATTTTTTAAATGCCTACTATGTGCCAGGGATTAAGTTAAGTACTGAGGATACAAAAAGAGATAAAGGACACTCCCTGCCCTGGAAGAGCTCACATTCTACTGGGGGAGAGACCACAAGGAAACAAATATGTACAAATTATATACAGGACAAATAGGAAATAATTATGAGAGGGAAGGCACTAGAATTTAGAGGTGTTAGGGAAGGCTTCCTGTGGAAGATGGGATTATTCTGAGAAGGGGTTATCTATAGGCTTTACAGGATTGGCTTTGACACACAGAGTTAAGAACTCTTGTTAAAACTTATACCCTGCTTTTTTTGTCTGTGTATTCTTTCACAGCATGACTTGTGATTTTTGTGTCTCTTGCATGATTACCCATATATAACCTATGTCAAATTACTTCTCAATGATGGGGGGAGAGAGGAAGAGAACATGGAACTCAAAATTTGAAAAAGAATGTTAAAATTTTTTTTTACATGTAATTGAGGAAAAATAAAATACTAAATTAAAATTCCTAAAATTTGTGGGAAAGTCCAAGGGAGGTGAGTAGGGGCAGTAGGTGGGTGTCCAGGTCTCATACCTTGTCGGAAAGAAGTTATATGAGTTTCCCAGAGTCACATAACCATTAAATATCAGAGATAGGACTTGAACCCAGATATTCCTGATTCTGAGATTAAACTTTTATAAATAACAACACAACTGTTTCTTTACAATAAAAGACCAAATCAATTAAGATAAAATTTAAAGGCATAATTTGAAAAATTTGTACTTCAGTTAAAAGAAAACCAACTGTATAAGTACAGGGTGGGGTGCATTATTGTTAGATTACTAATATTAGTATGAAAGGGATCGGGTTTCTTTTAGTGTCCATAAGCTTAATGTGAATTAATAGTCTGACATTTTAGTTGACCATAAGCAAGAACTTTCTAATGATTAGGCTGTTCAGAAGTAGAATTGGCTCCCACACAAGACAATAAGTTTTCATTATCAGAGGCCTTCATGTGGAAGTTGTATGCCCAATTTTCAAGGATATAATAGAAGAGACTAACATTTGGGTCTGGGTTGGATTAGATGCCTTTGGAACTCCCCTTTAACTCTGAGATTCCATGATCCTCTGACATCTTATGCCACAAGAATTGGTCTCAGTCCTATCTGTTGATATTTTATTTTGTGAATTACTGGACCTCTCTTTCACTATGAGAAAAGAATGGGGGTGCAATGGAAGAAGTATTGGATTTGGAGTCAGAGCACATGGATTCCAGTCTCAGGGCTGCTGGTTACTATGTGTGTGACTTTGGGGAAGCCATTTAATCTCTGTAGACATTGGTGATCTCATCTATAAAATGAGAGGTTGGATTGTAACCTCTAGCTTTTTTTTTTCTTTTTGGAGGGGTAAAGGTAGGGGAATGGAGCTTAAGTGACTTTCCCAAGGTCATAGGGCTAGTTTTTGTGTTAAGTGTTTGAGGCCAGTTTTGAAATCAGGTCCTCCTGACTCCATGGCTGGTACTCTATTCACCATGCCACCTAGCCACCCCATGACCTCTAGCTTTAAATCTAGAACCCTTTGATCCTTACTTGGATTTAACTTCATTTGATATTCTTCCAATGTCAGACCTGTTGTCATCTGTAGGACACTAGTTTATAGTTTCTCTGGGAACATTTTTCTTCCTTTCATTCAAAAGTCAGTTGAAAAGCCTTATGACCTGGACAACATCTCCCACCAAATACTTTCTTCACAGGTCTCTTAAGACTAACTATGTTAATTTGCAGTAAGGTCCAGGAAAGCAAATCCTATTCTTCCACACTACCTCTGAAGCCAGTTGTTCATTTCCCAAGTGCTTTATTTCAAATGAAAAATTAACTACATTTGCTTACCGAAGCAGTGTGAGTATTAAAGACATCTGTGAGAATGTTAATGACATCATCATTCAACCAATTCAACTGAATTATTCACTTTTCAGCTGGATGCCTGGAATCCTGTAGAGATGAGTCATGGCCATGTTAGAGTGCTTGAAGTTGTATTTCACTATCTTCATGCTTTTTCTTCTACTCATCTTGCCTGTGGATGTGAATGATTATGATACTGTCTAGGAAGACCATTTGACCACACACAAATATGTACTCCTATAACTTAACTGCATCTACTACATAAGGATGGCTGAAGGAAGTCCCCTTCCTTACTGCTGTTCTAGGTTGGGCTTCTAACTTCACCCCAGTCTTGGTCCAGGAACTGTCCATGGTAGGGTTAACAATGTCAATGGAATGGTGAGGAAGAAGGAAAGGAAGAGAGGACCAAACATTCTCTAAGTCACTTCTTTCTACATGCTCAGCCCCTAATGTAGGGCAGGTCAACACTATCTCTAGCCCTTGACACATGTCCTCACTCCCCTCCCAGAGGATACTTCCTGCTTCTCATTTCAGAATCTCTGCTGTACCTCTTTGCCAAATCCTCTGAATAGATGCCATATTTTCTGAAGAAAAATGAATAGACATTTGATTTTTCTTGGAAATATGGATGAACTTTACTATTTTACTTTGTGTATGGTTCAATTAGATGACCTTTCTGGTGCCTTCTAACTCTAAATCCCAGGATCCTAGGAAGATTCCATCATTTTGTGACATTTATCTTTTCCTACAGGCTCTAAGTAAGAAAAGAAAGAGAAAATAAAAGGATGGGGCATAGAAAAGAACCTTCCTTATGGAAAAGAGGCCAACCTAGAAGCAGTATTCTGGGAATCAAAACAAGTGTAGCAGATTTGCTTGATCTCTTAAGAGCTAAGGAACTAAGAGTGACCAAGGCATTACTCTTCCCACATGCTAGTTAATCAACTCATAGACTCAAAATGCTAGTTTTTTGAGAGGCCTTAGAGGCAATGTGGTACAGTAGAGACAATACTGAATTTGGGATTGCAAAACTAAGAGTAAAAACCCTGGATATACTATTTAATATCTGTGCGATCATGGACTAGTCACCTAGCCAGTCTGGGCTCCAGTTTCTACTTCTATAAAATGAAGGTGATACACTAGATGATCTCCAGTGTTGTTTCCATCAGACTAAGACAACTTCGTATTTTTTTTTATTTTGAAGTGAATAATATCTTACCATCTAATTTTCAATACAATCTTTTGTTAACCATTATTAAAAGTTGCTGATATTATCATTTTATTATTTTTTATTCTTGCATTTTGCTTTTACATCATATTCATTTCCCCCCCTTTTTGGAGGGGGAAAGGCAGGACAATTAGGGTTAAGTGACTTGCCCAAGGTCACACAGCTAGTAAGTGTTAAGTATCTGAGGTTGGATTTGAACTCAGGCCCTCCTGACTCCACAGCCAGTGCTCTATTCACTGCACCACCTGGCTTCCCCCATCATATTCATTTCTAAATGTAGCCCTTCCTCTTCCCTATCCAGTGAGCCTTCTCTTGTGACGAACATTAAAAAAGAAAAGGAAAAGAAATACAGTTGAGCAAAACCAGAAAAATACATTGACCATGTCTAGTACCACATGTGATATTCCATGTTCATTATTTTCTGTCTTCTGCAAAAAAGAAAAAAAGATGCATTTTGACAGCTGTGCTCTATGGCTAGGCTTCATCTTTGTAATAGCACAATATTAGATTTTTGTTTTATATTTGCTTCCCTTTACATTGTCTTAGTCATTGTGTATATTGGTTTCTTGGTTCTGCCTACGTAGCACTGTATCAATTCATATAATTCTACCCATGCTTCCCTGAATTCTTGATATTCATTATTTCTTATGATATGGGAACATTCTGTTACTTTCATATATCCACAGTTTGCCTAGCCATTCCTTAATTGACGAGTACCACTTTGCTTCCAGTTCTTTGTTCCCAGAAAAAGTGCTGCAATGTTTTTTTATTTTAATTCTTTAGAGGTCCCCCCTTTTTTGGGTAGGATCTCTGGGGTCAAGTCGCTATGAAGTATCTCTGGGCATAGTGTAGCAGACTCCTTGAGGCATTCTAGTCATAGCACTGCTGCTCTTGGATTCTTGAATTTTTGACCCACCTTGAGCTTTCTTTTGAGTACTTCTGGCTTCCTGCCCTCTCTCTACATGGAACAGAGTGCTTCAGGTTTCAGGTGCCCCAGGAGTGTCTCTGGGCAGAGTGATGGCAGGCTTCTGGCTTATTTACCTGTCCTTGAGCTAGATTCACTTGCTGTAGGCTTCTGGCTCCCTTTTTTATAGTTCTTGGCTAGTTGAAAGTTCTTGGTATTTCTCTTTGGATTTCTTGCTCATTATTCAATCTAGTAATCAGTTTAATGTCTTTACTAGAGTGTATTTGGGACAGATGGACTTTTGTACCATTTTTTTAATGCTGCCTTCTGGGTGTTGCTTTTTGGTTATTTGATTGGTATTGCACTAACTTGTAAATTAATTTTGGTTGTATCATCATTGCTCAATCATGAACAATGGGTGTTCATCCAATTATTTCATAAACAAAACCCAGAAGAAGAGAGAGTAAGAGATTCCCCATTTAAAGTAACTTTAGACGTTATAAAATACCTGCCAAAACAAACCCAGGAACTATATGAACAAACTTTTTATACAAATAAAATCATATTTAAATAATTGGAGAAATATTAATTGTTCATGAGTAGACAGGGTCAATATGATAAAAATGACAATTTTACCTGATCTAATTCATATAGTCAATGCCATCCCAATTAAATTACCAAAAATTTATTTTGCTGAATTAGAGAAAATAACAACAAAATTCATTTGGAAGAACAAAAAGTCAAGAATATCAGAGGAACTAATAAAAAATTGTAAAGGAAGGAGATTTAGCATTCTTTATTTCTTCAGTGTTCAAATATTGTATGCATTTTCCAGTGATTTTGAATGGGATTTTCCTTTCCACTACTTGTTCTTGAATTTGGACTTGGACTTTAAATGGAAGTGCAAACACAAATGCAGAGAGAGAGAGAGAACCAGACCTGAGAGATGCAGATAAGAGATAGGCCATTCAGAGCCTTGGTGCCTATGCATCTGGAAGACCTGGAGGAAAAAGTAAATGTTCCTATGAATGGATAAAAGTTTGTTGCTCCAGAGATAGCAATGGAGAAATGAGGCATTTGGGGCCAGTCTGAGAACTGAAGGAAGAAGAACTCATAGTGGTAGAGTGGAAAATTGTGGAATAATATAGATACTTACAAACAAGTGGGGGAATTCAAGAGTCAAATACAAATGTTATGTACACTGAAAAAGAATTCTTGGATCTAGCCTCCTTGGTTGAAGAGGGCAAAGACTATTTTTTCTTTTTCTTTGAATCCTCAGAATTTGGGACAGTCCTTAGCATATAGTAAATGCTTAATAAATGCTTATTATCAATTAACTAGTCAATAGACATTTAAGAGCTCAGTCTGCTAAGCAAAAGAAAGACAAAAATGTGGTCAAAGAACTCATATTCTAATGGGGGAGACAAGGATGACATATTTATATGTTATATGTATATATTTATGTAGAGACTATAAATGGAAAGTATCTCACAGTGAAGGCATTTGGGGAGGGGGAAAGGAGACGGGAAAGGCCTCTTGAAGAAGGTGGGATTTGATTTGAGCTGAGGCAAAAGAGGTACAGGTGAGTCTGGAGACCATTCCAGGTATGGGAGATAGTCAATGAAAGAGTCTGGAGACTGAATGTTGATCAAGGAATAGCAAGGAGGTCTGTGTAGCTGGATTGTAGATTGTAAGGATTGGTGTTGTTTGTCCTCATTCTTGAAGGGGACCATGACATCAGGGAGGTGATGCCATGACCTGCAAGTGAATTATATTTAAGTGCAAAGTCACCGGTCTCTTTCTCCTCCAGAGCCATCTGGATCCAGTCACACGATACAGATCAGAATGACTGGAGATGGCCCAGGAAGCAAAGCACTGGAATAAAATGTAAAAATACTGGAAAGGCAAGAAGGGTCAGTTTATGAAGAATTTTAAATTGTTGTTTGATCACTAATTATGATTTTTACCATGGCTATCTAGACAGGCAAATTCTTAACAGTTCCAAAAATGCAAATTCTCAGGGAAACTGCCCAGGTTTGCTATACTCTTGGATGATTATTTGCACGTGTTTCTAAATCAGAGTTGATGTCTGTTATTCCCTGGGAGACATGCTTACAGAAATTTGAAATATCCCTTCAAATCTATAAAGGCTCTTTAAAATAACAGTGAAAAATATCCTTGAAAGAGATTTGATGACAAAGGAATGGAGTCCAGCTAGAAAATCCATTAACTTGGGGAAAAAACCCCTATTTAAACACACAAATACCAAGATTTCCCAAATGCAAATATAGTCAGCATAGGTCTACAATACCTACAACTTTCTCAAGAAATTGTCAGAAAAATGACACGAAGGGTAAATTTGTGCAGTCCATAAACATTTAACAGTAAGAGCAATAATGGAGGTGGCACCTCAGCCGTGTCTCAGGTTAATGGAGCAGCCTACTTCCCTGAGCAGTGCCCTCTCTAGGAGTCAGGGTCTCTATGGGTAATAAAAAGAATAGTTCAAGTTCCTAGTGTTGCTGAGCTAAGTATTAATATTCATGCTTAGATACAGTCATAGTTGCCTCTTAACTGAGCTGGAAAGGGACCTGACTTGAAATGGGAGCTAAGTTTAAGTAATTTCTAAGTTCCAGTATAGTTTTTTTCTTTTTTTTTCTTCACTGTGGCCAGTTGCTCCTGAACTCCATTTTCAGGGAGAGTGATGGAGGGGAAAGAATATTGGCCTTGGGTTAAGGAGAGAGACCTGGATTAGAATCTGATCTCTGATGTTTATGAGGTTGTGTAACCAGAGGTGAGTTAAGGAAACTCTCTGAGCATCAAATTCTTTATCTGTAAAATGAAGACAATGAAATGAGGTTGTGTGAACAATTAGCCTGTTTTGCTTTTATGGTGTGAATGGCAATTGTTTCTGTTCTAGCTAGAAACCCTGAGGGTCTTCCCTTCCCAGACTGATTATTTTTTTCACTAGGTAAAAGAGGTCATTTTTTGGGCCTCATTTCTTACCTAGCCTTAATCACTGAATGGTTTTCACTTTAGACAAACCAAAACCTGGGAAAGACCTTAGCTTAAAAAGGCCAAGGTCTCCCACTTTATCAGGGCCCTCTCTAGTCGTCCTGGCCTATGTCTTACCACTGGACTCAGATGACTCTGGAGGAGACAGTGAGGCCAATGACTTTGCACAGTCCTACCTCACTTAAATTCAATTCACTTGCAAGTCAAGACATCGCAAAGGAAAAATAACAGCAACAATGATTATGTGAAGTTGGAGTGATATTTAATCCAAGAAAGAGGTTTCCAACGGGTGAGGACCATGCCAAAATAAAGCATATTGAATCTGAACTTGAATTCTCATGGAGTAACAAGGAAGAAGTCTCAGAAGGGATGACACTTCTGCAATACCACATTAAATCAGTCTTACTACTGGTCTCTTTCTGACCCTGGAATCTCTGTCCCTAGTAACTGGCTTCTTGCCTTGTTTCCCTTTGTCCATGTTTCTATCTAGTACCTCTACGTACTGGTACTCTGGGTATAGGTGCCCTGGATCTCATTCTCTTAGATGGGTCTGCAGTACCTGTTGCTGGACCCCTTTGATGCTAATCACATTTTCCTGGATCACTACTGATTACTTCCCCTGCCTCTGGAGAGATACCCTGTATCTAAGGCTCAGTTTGGACTTTTGGATAGCAAAGTTTGTGTCTTTCCCATCCTTCGTTATTCCCCCCTTCCCCCAATAATCTTAACCTGTTTAATAGATGCTTATTTCAAGGAATTGATCTAATAATGGATTGGGGTAAGAGGCACATAAATAATTGATACAAGTGAATTTGAACCAAATGCAAAGGAATCTGATAAAATAAATTTAAAAATTCATAGTTTATCATAGTACAAACCTTTCCTGCCACCTGTCTTGAGTCTTGAGTCCTAAATTGTAAAATTTTTAAAAATTTAAAAAATTAAAAAAATTTAAAAAAAATCGTTGCCAGAGGAATCTTCCTTATCTATAGACCTGATCATACCACTTCCCTACTATAAACTCTTCAGTGTCTTCCAATTTTCTGCTCAATGATATGTTGGAAAGAACAATGTCTATGCAGCCAGAAGACCTGGGTTTGAATCCCAGCTCTGTTACTTATTATAATATGACCTTGGGCAAATCACTTATTTTGCACACAACTTCTTCATCTATAAAATGAAGCAGTTGTATTAGATCAGAGGTCCCAAAACTTATTTGGTCTATCACCCCATTAAAAAAATTACTCAGCTCCCACCTGGAAATCTACTTTCTTTAACCCTTTAATGTTTTTTTAAAAAAATATTCATATCATTTAGAACAATATAATTAAAACCCCCCACATCTTGTATTTAATAATTTATTGTGAATTTGTGGGTTTCCTCCCTGCATTGAACTTTTGTTGATGCAATATTGCATTATATATAGTATCATATAGTAAATGAATCATTACATACACTTATGCCTGCCAATGCATGCTGGACTTTCAAACAATGTGCAACTCGTTCACCTGTCAACACTTGCTTATTAAGACCTGTGGGTAGACTTGACTGCTGATAGGTTATAATTTGCATTTTGTGTGTTTATTTGGAAAATAATGTAATCACTATGACTTTAGCTCTGGTATGCAACAGATGAAACGTATGAATGGTTTTTCAAAATTCTCTTATCTTCTTTCCTTATGCTTCCATCATGCCTTCATTTTTATTCAATACCCCTCAATTACAACTGAGGCTGCCATAGCCCCCTGGATTGTTCCAGTACCTCACAGGGGGTGGTATCACCCACTTTGGGAACTTCTGGAAGATGCTTTCTAAGGTTCCTTTTAATTCTAAATCTTTTGATACTATGAGATAAATGATTATTTATTTCTTGTACTTAATGACTAATTATTGAAATAGGACTAAGATTTTTCCACCTTTTTCTACTCCCTCATTCAAAAATTAGCTAGTGTGGGAAATCTCAGGCAAAGACTTACTCAGGTTAACATATAATCAAAGACAATAAAGAAATTCTAATTTTAGGTGAATAGGTGTATTCCTGCTCATTGTGTTTACTCAAACAGGTCTGGGAAAATGTGGGTTCTCTCTTTTGTCAGACAGGTGATATGGAAATTGATAAATCTCTTGACCAAAATTTGGGTGCTCAGTGTCACATGCCCCCAAACCCTCATTGGAATATACTCCAACCCCTCACTGTAATATTCATTCTCTCTCATTTTTTGTTAACCAATCAGAGTTGATTGCCACCCTCAGGAACATCCCTCCCTCTTCCAAAGGCATATAGGCATTGAATGGGTTCCATGTAGGGTCTTTGGCATTTGAGAATGTCATTGACCCTTTTATTAATAAAATGACTAAATACCCAGAAACGATGTCTCTCAAACTTTTTAAACACCCCACCTATAAATTAAATCCAAATTCCTCAACCTGTTAGGCAAAATTTTCTGTAATCTTTTTGTTTCCAGTATCATGAGGTGGATAAGCAAGAATTATCTTGCCCATTTTATAGATGAGGAAAGAGAATGAGGGAAGGGAGCTTACCTTAGGTCTTGTAGCTAATAAATGGTAGAGCCAGGGCTTCTGTCTCCAAGCCAAAATTTGGCCTAAAACACCATGTTCCCTCTCACTAAGATGATGCTTTGAATTTTGCCCAATTAGTTCAGTCAAAATCCTTTCTCATATTTAGGGGAAGAAGGCATTTTGTTTTGCCCATAGTACATAAGTTCAGTGTTTCACTTATAGCAGATAATCAATAAGTGTTTACTGAATAAATATTTCAGATATATTTTCTGGTTTAATTACTTTTGAACTTTGGGAATATTATTGAAAACATTTTAAGGATGATCCAGTGCCTGTATTCTCTATAGTCATTGATTAGATATTAATTGTTTGGCTATATTTCAATGCAAAGATATATAATGGTGGCATTCTAGCCAAATTGAATACAGTTTTCCTCACCGGCTTTTGTATCTTGGGTGGGAAATCCCAGCTAAATTCTGGGCAAATCCTGGAGAGATGTTTCATGTTTTTTCTGGTTTACTCTGGATGAGGTATGTTGTTGTATAGTCATTTTCAATCATGTCTGACTCTTTGTGACCTTTTGTGGGTTTTTCTTGGTAAAGATCCTAGAGTGGTTTGCTGTTTCCTCCTTCAGCTCGTTTTACAAATGAAGAAAGCTAAGGCAAGCAGGGTTTAGTGACTTGTCCAGGGTTACATAGCTTGTTAATGTCTGAGGCTAAATTTGAACTTAGGTCTTCCTGAACTGAGGCCTGATACTCTATCCACTGCACCACTTGGCTGCCCTTGAATGAGGTATAGTAGGAAGGAAGCATGAACAATTAGGTATGGAAAAAAGAGGTATTTATAGATATTTTGGTTTTTCTTCTTCCCTGATGTGTCATCATTATTATGGAACAGAGATGACCCAGTATTATTCTTCAAGGGTGTGCTAATGGGACATGAATTCTGTCAAGTTCTAGTAAATTGGAAAGGCTTTCAGGATGGTTAAGTTTGGAGAGGCTTATCACAAGAAGAGCGATGGATGATCACCTAGGGTGATGAATTTATTCAACTACAGCAATTCACAAAGCCCATTTACTGAGCTGTGGAGGTGTACTCTGCACTGATTGAGAAAAACAACCACAGCAAAATGCCGACAAAAATCAGAGTTCTAGGCAATTATGACTTCATGTAGACTTTGCCAGATGATGATGACCTCAGGTGTCTTTCTGAGTTGAGGTTCTGAATGAATTTGTGAGTTTCTCTTTTCTCATCCTGTTTTCCTTTTTTTCCCTCCATCTCCCCACATAGAAACTGGAGTTCGCTCTTTTCTTTCTCTCTGGCCTCTAACAAATAAAATCCAAGCATGCTAACTCCTTGCAACTTTAAGATTTATTTCAAATACAGAGAAATTTCACTCTTTCGGAATAATTATGGGGGAGAATTGTTAGAATTATAGACTTAAAACAATTAAATATTTTTCCTTTAAAAAAAGAACAATATGACTCCTAGTCAATATTCTTTGGGGACTTTTTATAACCTAATAAAAAAGAGCGAATGGGGGGGCAGAGCCAAGATGGCAGTGTAGAAGCAAGAAAACTATGCAGCTCCCACATAACCACCTCAAATACCAATAAAATAAGACTCTAAACAAATTTTAGGGCTCCAGAACTCACAAAATTACAGAAAAACATCTCCCACTGAAGGTAGCTCTGCATGTGGGACAGGAAGGGCTCATCACATGCCAACATGGCATATAAATAAATATTTACAACACTCATTTATTTACATGCCAACATGGAAAAATGATAATTGTAACTTATGAAACTTTTCTCAGTATGAGGATAGGTAAAGGGAATACAAATGCATATATATATGTACACATGCACATAAGTCTATATAGGAGGGTATATCTATGTGTATGAATACATATCTGAGTATGTGTATATATGTGTACATAGAGGGCACAGGATCAATTGAATAGGAAGGGATAACACTTTAAAAGGTGAAATTCTGAGGTGGGAGAGGAATAAAATGAGAGGAGACAGGGAGAGACAGAATGAGGTTAATCATCTCATATAAAAGAGGCAAGGGATAACTGTTACAATGGAGGGGAAGAACAGGAAGGCAAAAGGGAAAGGATCAACCTTACTCTCATTGAATTTGGCTTAGAGCAGGAATGACATAAACTCTAAACTGAGTATCATGTCACACAGGAGAGTGGGGGAGGGATGGAGATGAGAGGTAGGATGATGGAGGGGAGGGCACGGTGGGGAGGGAGGGTTGCTGGAAGCACACACTTCTGTAAAGGGACAGGGACAAAGTAGAGAAAAGAACAATTGGAGGGCAGAATAGGAAGAAGGAAAATAAAGTCAGTCTTTTATAATATGTCCATTGTGGAGATATTCTGCATAATTACACATGCACAGCCTGTATTGAATTGTTTGTCTTTCCAGTGGGGGTGGGTAATGAAGGAGGAAAGGAAAGAATCTAGAATTTAAAGTTCTATAATCAAATGTTAAAAAATATATATATGTGTATATATATACATATATACATACATACATACATACATACATACATACATATATATATATATAATTATTTACATGCAACTGGGAATTAAGATATATAGGCACTGGGGCAGGGAGATCCATCTTGCCCTACTGGAAAGTCAGTGGAGTGATGGGGAAGGATATACAAGAGAGGAGATTGAGGGAGGGAGTATACAGTGGGATGGCTTTTTGGGGGTGGTGGGTGGTGGAAAGATGGGGAGAAAATTTGTAACTCAATATCTCGTGGAAATGAATGATATAAACAAGAAAATAAAAAAAGAATGAATGTTAATTAACATGCCGATTGTTTATTTTCTAAAGACCCTAAAGGTTATTTGAATACAGTTTGCTCTATAGAGTTGTCTGAATATTTTTTCAGGAATCTTTTTTACAATTTGTTTTGTCCTATTACTTTACTTAACTCTTTCTTCGTGGTGGATGATGAACTTCAGTAAAAACTCTAGAAGGACAAATTGGGACAATTGATACAAATTTCTTTTTATAATTTTCCTCTAAATAAAAATTTTCATCCTATCACTATTTTCTTTGCTTTATACATAAAAATGTGCTACTTGATCTCTCAAGGTATTCTTAAATTCCATATAAGGCTGTTTCTAATGACCAATAAACAGCCAGTCAATAAATATTTATTAAGTACCTACTATGTGTCAGGTATTGTTCTAAGTGCTGGAATTGATCACAAATTCAAATTCTGGGATAGAAATATATTGTTTTCACTATGGAATCCATTTGCATTTTGTTGTTGTTGATGGCAGTGTATATTCTGAAACCGTTATTAAATTGGAGTGAAGGATAGGGCTTAAAAATGTCAGTCACACACGCCCTCATGTGCACATAAATCTATAGTGACAAACGAGATTACTCACAGTGACATCCGATCCTCCAATGAAATGGAATTTTTCCTCCCACTCTTGCATGTTCCAGCTGACACAGGAAGGATTGCTTCCTAATTATCCCCTTCCAATAGATGGCAGTCTACAATTATATTTGAGATTTACTTCTGTCCTGTCTTCTCTGGGAACAGTAAGATGATGAATTCAGCATAAAACCCTACCTCACTGTATAAGTAAGTAGTCCCACTGCTGTGCACATCAGGGCAACTTTTCTGATGCAGGGAGATAACACAATGGAAATAACAGTTTAGAAATCCAATTTATCTTGCTGAGAATAGAATTGTATCCAATGTAGATGGCAATTAATTTAGTTCCATAGCATTATTCTAGAAAGGTGAAAGCTGAAATGCTATTTGCAAACAACTAGGCATGAGCTCATACCATTGAGGAAAAAAAAGTTAATTCCAGTTATTCTGGAAAAAAAGCAGCAACCCCCAGAAGATATTCCCCCCCCCCCCCCCGCCATTCCCTGCCTTAACAAAGTAAAATCACAAGGTCAGAATATGACTGCTGAGGTAATGAAGTGAAGGCTTCCCTGAATTTTTAGTTGCTTATACATTCTTTCAAAGTTACAGAATTCTGCTGATCTCAGTTTTTCAAAACTTCTGTAGCCAAATTATTATGTATTATCCCTCTAGACTGTGTTGCTTATTCTCACAGAGTTGATGACCTCCTCTTTGGGTCATTTTTTTTACTAGTTTTAGTCATCCCATTTCAGTGACAAGAATCATCTATATTTAACCATCACCTTCCATTGGTTCCCTCTACTTGAACTGATTTAGTGGAATGTTAAAGCCTGAGAGTATATATGACATGGTCTCCACTTGACATTGAGTGAGAGACCACTTATATCTTAAGAGAGTCAAGTAATTCCATACAGTGTTGAAACTGAGTTAATTAGGGTGCTCTTCTTGTCTTGGACAATTAGGGAGCATTCCCTAGAGTAGACACACATACCTTGAACTTTGGATGTGTGCAGAACATCGGGACTCTGGTTACTATTTCTCAATCTGAAATTTATAATGGAGACAATCAGGAAAGTACATCATGACCTCGCTCAGGGGTAAATCTCTTTTGTGTGCAGGGGCTGGCTGAACAGTAACAAAGGGTTAGGCTATCCGTCCCTGGTCTTCAGCTATATCACTATAGCTAAGATGTGTTACAGGGAGAGCCCTAGTGATACTATGATGGATTTAGAGTCTGGGGACCTGGGTTTTAATATTATCTGTGCCTCTTACTACCTGTGTGTCTTTAGAGAATTAACAGCCTCTCTAATCCTTAATTTCCCTTCTTACAAAATGAGGAAACTGGGCTAGATTACATTGCGTGTTGAAATCTGTGAATCTGGTGGATAAATCCTAGGACCTTAGGATTTAGGACTAGAAGAATTGATCTATTTCAATCCTCCATTTTATAGATGATGAAATTGAGGTTCGGAGAAGGGAAATCATAGGAAGTATACAGCAGAGTAGGATTTGAATTAAGGTCTTCTTAAGTTCAAACCAGCGGTCTTTCCATTATATATTATTTCCACTCATGAGGGTTCTGTCTCTTGCTTGTTAGAGACTGCCAGGCAGTCAGTGAGTCAATGAATTTTTATTAAGTGCCTTCTGTGTGTAAGCACTGTGTTAAATGCTGTGCAATGTAATGAGCAAATGCAGGCAAAAGATAATCCCTTCTTTCAATGACCTCACAATCTAATGGGGGCAGACAGCATGCAAATAACAATATATGTACAAGCTATATACAGTATATATGGAGTAGTCTACAGAGGGGAAGTGCTAGTGTTATAAAGGGGGGTAAGGAAAGGCTTCTTAGAAAAGGTAGAATTTTAGTTGGGGACTTGAAGGAAGCCATGGAAACCAGGAGGTGGAGATGAGAAGGGGGAAGCATACTTATCATGGTGGACAGCCAAGGAGAATGTCCAGTCTGGAGATGAAGCACTGCAGGTGAGGGAGAATGAGGGGGCTGGTGTCACTAGATTGCAGTGTATGTAGAAGGTATGTAAGGTACAAGAAGACTGGAAGAAGGGGTACAGGTTGTGAAGGATTTGAATACCAAACTAAGGATTTTATATTTGATCCAGGCGGTAATAGGGAGCCACTGGAATTTCTTGAATTGATGTGGTCAGACCTGCAATTTTATGGTGGAGTATGGATTGGAGAATGGAGAGACCTGCAGTAGACAGACCAACAAGGAAACTATTGGACGAGTCCAGGTGATGAGGTCCTGCACAGGGTAGTGGTAATGTCAGAGGAGAGAAGTGGATGTATATAAGAGATATTACAGAGGCAGAATCGACAGGAATTGGCAACTGATTAGATGTGGGGGTGAGAGTGAGGAGTCAAATATGATGCTGTGGTTGTACTGAAAAACTTCTGAGTGTCATGGCAAGAGCTCATTAGCAGAGAACAGGAAAACAGAAAGTAACCCATGAAACCATTTGCTGGAAATAGCCAAGGGTAGCTAGGTGGTACAGTGGATAGAACACTGGGTCTGGACTCAGGAAGACCTGAGTTCAAATATGGCTTAGACAATTACTAACTGTGTGACCCTGGGCAAATCACTCATCACTATTTGCCTCAGTTCCTCATCTGTTAAATGCGATGGAGGAGAAAATGACAAACCACTCCAACATGTATCTTTGCAAAGAAGTGGGGTCATGATGAGTCAGACATGACTGACTCAACAGCAACAACCCCAACGAGCACAGGTCAATGAGGAATGGCAGAAGAGAGCAGCTCTCCAGACCATTTTGCTACCATGGAAAAAATGGAAGACCTCAGACAGAATAGCTTTTTAATATTTGGGAATGTCATTGACTCTGGGCATTTATATTGGGCTATCATAGGGATAAAAAGGTTTCTCATTCATAGATTTCACAGATTTCATTTTCTCCATTTGTTTTTGTAAAATACATGCTTATTCTATGATACTGTGAATGGGGTATTTGTAAATGGGCAGTGACTGAAGTATACTGTGTGGTACGTGCAATGATTTTCCCAACCACCCTGGGTGGGAACATGAGTCAAGACAAGTGATAAAGTTATCCAAAAGGTAGTAAGACTTTTATGCTATGTGGATCTCTGACATTAGAATCACACGAGCAGTCAGACAAGTCATTTGATTTCTATGTGCCTGAGTCTCCACATTTGTAAAATGAGAATGTTGGATCAAATGACCTCCTGATGGCCCCTCATTTTAAAAACTGTGTCACTAGGATCCTATTCTCAAAACCAGAATTGTGCAAAAAACATACCCTTGAAACTTAAGAATTGAAAAGATAGAATTAGGCAATATATCTTAAAGTCCCAAATGTCCAGACACCCAGTAAGAGGGATACAGACAGTCTTGAAAAAACAAAGGGTCAATAGTTAAGTCCATCAATAAGTAAAAACTTCAACATTTCAGAATCATTTAAAAGCAAACAGTTCCTTTCCTATCATAATTACAAACTAGAGCCACCAAAATGTCCTCCCTGGAGGAAATCAGCTGCTGAAGGGCAAAGATTTTTCATTTTCTATCTTATGCAAAGTGCCTACCACAGTGACTTATTCAAGAGGATGCTGAATAAATATTAATCTATTTATACAAATTCAGAGTACCTTATATAGTACAAAAGCTACCAAGAGAATATTCACAAAGACAGAAAGCACCATCTCTCAAGAGGATAAAATCCTAAGATTTAGAAAAAGTGTGATGGGAAGAACACTGGGATTAGAATCAAATGACCTGGGTTTGGCAAGTGACTTCTCTATTCCTGTTTCTTTATTTGTGAATGGAGACTGTTGAAAGAGACGATCTTAGTTCATCAATTTATTCCTATGATCCTTAGGGTAGCCTGTGGCCAAGAATCTCAGGATCTGGATTCACATGGACCAAGTTCAGTCTAGGGGTGGAGTTGCTGGTTATCCCCTAAGTCACTCTTTTTTTGGCCTCATCTTACTGTCACTCAGGTTTCCCTGGAAAACCCAGAATTTGGCTCATGGAAATCTTTCTCCAAAGCCAGCTTTCTATTCATTATCATATACTGCCTTAAACAAATAGTGGCTATTAAGGGATTGGACACGTCCCTTAATCTTTCAGTGCTTTAGGCAAATCTTTTGTTGTCATTGTTGCTCAGTCCTGTCCAACTTTTCATGACCCCATTAAGGGTTTTCTTGGAAAAGATGCTTGAATGGTTTGCCATTCCCTTCTCCAGCTCCTTTTACAGATGAGGAAACTGAGGCAAACAGGGTGAAGTGACTTGCCCAGGGTCACACAGATATTAAGTATCTGAGGCCAGATTTGAACTCAAGAAAGTGAGTCTTCCTGATGCCAGGCCTGGTATTTTATCCACCAAGACAGTTATCTGCCCAGGCAAACCTTTTAAGACTATACATTAAAGAGAATGGGACAATCTGTATTGTAGCGAGAATTTCTTCATATGGAAGTTCCTCATGTCAATGAAATCACAGACACAGTCTCCTTAAGTCTATACTAATCTAGGTTAAGAGATCCCCAGTTCCTGTGTAATTACTCAAGGTAACAATGCACATTGTTTCATCTTGCAGAAAATGTGAATAACACAAAGAATTCATAGTAGCCCAATAACTGTTGATGTAGTTCTCGTCTCTCTTTTCTTATGAATTCCATGTTCTATTCCAGGGACCATACGGGCCACTTGCTTTGTAGTACTACCCTAAAAAGTTTGTACTACCCTCATAATGGAAATGAACTTGGAGTTGCCTTCGAGTAAACTCCTTACAGTTTTTGAGTCCCAATTTCCACCTCAATGATTTCTTCAGTTACCAATGTAAAGGAAATCCCAAACCCTTAACTTTGAAAGGGGAATGAATATAAAATAATTGGAGTCAGCCCTTCACATTTTGGTAAATTTCTCAATGTAGATCCCATGCTAGGGATCTACATTAGTCTCTAGTCCAGAGATTCTTAACCTGAGGGCCATGGATAGATTTCAAGGAGTCAATGGACTTACTGTTTTTATATATCATTAACTGTATTTTAATATCATTGGTTTCTTTTGTAGTTCCAGGTATTTTATTTTATCAATTAAGACCAGCTTCTCAAAGGGGTCCACAACACAAGAAGCTCTGCTCTAGCTTATGGCATAACTGTGAGGGTATGTATTCTCACTATCAGAGAAATGAACTTGAGACTGCTGGATAGCAGAGACCTTCCAATGAGACTTGCACCATATAAGTTACTCAAGCTAGTTATGGAGGGCAAATTCCAGATTTTCCTTTTTTGTGTCATAGATCAGTCCCTTGATATTCTTCCATCTTTGTGACCAGCTGTTTGCTCTTCAATCCAAAAACTCTAGAACTTCTTCCAGAAGATTTGGGTTCAGGAACTCCCACCATTTTGCTACCCTCTCCATGGTTGCCATATTTTATGTAAAGAAGTTCCTCCCACACCTCTCCACATCTTGGACTAGAAACTTAGGTAAAGGAGCCATATCCTTTAATTTTAATGACCATACCTCACTGCAGTTAGCTTTAGCTATTTCTGGGAACAAGGAGTAGATGGCGTATGGAGATCAGAAGCAAACGAATGGACTTCACCACCAAGCAACCAAAGTTCAATATCTCATCTTTCATCTGTCTCAGATATCTCTGCATTTCTACATCTGAGACCTGGCCAACATACTTACCTATAGCTAAGTACAAAGGAGTGATTGCTTTGAACCACAATAACCTGAACCAATCAACTCATCCAAATGCTGAGACTTAATTACATCATGGCAATGTTTGCACTAGGAGGCACAAGCAGAGTTCTTCAAACATAATCAAAATCTCAAACAATATTTTCATTCCTTTAGTTGACTTAGCTCTTTTGATCAATCCTAGCCTATATCATGTGTCACCCTCCCTTTCCCATTCAATAAACTCCAGTGACTAGCTAACACCTCCAGAATCAAATATAAATCCCTATGTTTGGTTTTTAAAAACTCTTTTTAACCTGGTCCCTTCCTATTCTCCCAATCTTTTCATATTTTACTCCCCTCTACATATTCTACAACCCAATAACACTGACTTCTTTACAGTTCCTTATAGGAAACCCATCTCCAAAACCCAGACATTTTTATAGGCCATCCCACCCTGCACAGAATGCTCTCCTTCCTTGTCCCTGTCTCTTGGCTTCCTTTAAGTTCTAGCTAAAATAGATATCTTTTTTAGGATGTCTATCTCTACCACTAATGCTATTAATGCTTAATCACCCTCTGTTGATCTCTCTAGTTAATCACATATAGATTTTGTTTTTTACATAGATGTTTGTATATTGTTTCCTGCATTCAACTGTGAGCTCCTTGAGAGAAGGGACTTTGATTTTTGAGGGTTATTGTTGCCTTTTGCTGCATCTCTAGCTTTTAGCACAGTGCTTAATGATTGTTAACTTGACCATATCAGCAGTTCTTAATCTGAGGCCCATTAATTGTTTTAAACATATCTTGATAACTTCGTTTCAATAGAATTGATTTCCTTGGTAATCCCATGTACTTTATTTTTATGCACTTAAAAATTATTCTGTGGAGTCCCATAGACCAGATTGTCAAATATTTTATGACACATAAAATGTTAAGAACACCTGCTTTATATTCTAAAAGGTGATGGAATGTGTCAGATATTATGAAGGCAGGGGAAACATTTTCAGTAATAATTTGGAAAATGGAAGTTCAGTTTATTTGACTAAAACTTGTGAGACTGCTGTTATGAGAGACAATTTTGAATAGCAGAAGATACTAGGTCTAGAGTCAGGAGGACTGGGTTCAAACACTGGTTCATACCTGCCCTTAGTTATCTTTGTGACCTTGTGCATATACTGCACATACTTCATCTGTAAAATGGGACTATTTTATACTTTTACCACCTATCTTCTGGGGTTGTGTAACATTAAGGGATTTTGAACATCTTGCTTGCCCATTAAAAGGTACATGGAGCCCTGGCCCAGAGCTAATCTGGGAGTTTCCAATTAAATGCATGGGGCACTCAGCCAATCAGATGCCTAGTCTTTGTTATATATTCTGGGAGGTTAGTTATTTTACTTTGGGGGTTTGTTCATGAGAAGGATCTTTTGATTTCCTGACTGAGACTCTGAGTAGCTGTATGTTTAGAGCCCCCCAGCTGCTTAGATGTCTGTGCTCCCTTGATCTAGTGAGGTATGTAAAGTGTATAGCAATATCACTGTGTTCAGACAGCTGGAGCCCTGTCTGTTGGTCTTTGTGCTAATTGCTTATATTTTTCTATACTACTTCTTTCTCTGTAATTAAAGTAGGATCATTGGCCCCTTAAAAGTTGTCTTTCCTTTAGCAAGGCAAATTGAAGAACTGTGCTAGCAGGCCATCCTGGGTGTGCCAGGGTGTTTGCTGCTACAAGTTGTTGTGGAGAAAATACTTTGTGCACCTTAAAGCATAATATAAATGGGAGTTATAATATTTCTCAGAAGCTACTTTGTGAGTGTAGGAAATTTTTTTGTAGAAACAAATACATGATTTTCTTTGTGTGTACATGTGTATATGTATGTGCATGTGTGCATGCACAATAAAATGAATTAGAGATTCTAAAACAAAAGCATAAATATGACTTGTTGGCATCCTTGAAACTTGGTGGGATGTGACTCATGACCATAATATGGCATTGGAAAGACATACTCTATTCAATAGGAATAGATTAGATAAAAAGGGTAAGAGAGAAGATTGCATATCAAGGAGAGATCTTTGTGGGAATACAAAAACAGCAGACATGTAATCCTTAGTAATGAATGTTGGAATGCAGTAACATGGCTGGCATTTTCTACTGGGAATGATCTCCAGCAGCTTCACCCTTACCTGGATTAGAGGAGTGGGGAGTGGGGAGAATATTTATGTGGGATCAATGTTGTTGAACAGTGCAAATGCCAGACTGACTAATCTTTGGTGAAATTCACTTTTCACAATGTGGCAGTGAATGCCTAAGTGAAGCTGTGGGAAGCAGTGTTTTGTGTGCATTGTCTAGCAGAAAGGCTATCTGCTCAGTTGAGACCAAATAAGCTGGTTGCCTGTGCCAATGTTCGCCTTTTTTCTTGCCTTGGCAGCATGCCCAGGGGTTAGCTCTCAATAGAGAAAGTAGCCTCCTCATTGCTTGTATTCTTTGCCTCATCAGTCCTACCTTGGATTACCAAGGAACAAACTCATTGTTAGGTCTGGTCTAGAGTTGCTCATTCTTTTTTTTAAACATTTGTTTTTAAACTTGGAGTTCCAGATTTTTTCCCTCCTTCCCTCCTCACCCACTCCCACTGGGAAGACAAGCAATTCAATATAGGTTGTACATAATGTAGTTACACAAATCATTTCCATAGTAGTTATACTGTGCTTTTTTTGGAGGGGTTAAGTGACTTGCCCAAAGTCACATGGCAAGTTTTTTATATTAAGTGCCTGAGGCTGGATTTGAACTCAGGTCCTCCTGACTCCAGGACCAATGCTCTGTTCAGTGAGCCACCTAGCTCCCCCTTATAGCAGTTGTATTGTGAAAGACTAACTATAATTCCATCCATCCTATTCTGCCCGCAACTTACTCTATTTTCTCCTCTGACCCTGTTCCTTTTCAAAAGTGTTTACTTCTACCTACCCTCTCCCCTAATCTGCCCTGCCTTCTATTATCCCCCTCTTATCCTCTTCCCTGCCTATTTTCCTGTAGGGTAAGATACCCAATTAAGTGTGTATGTTATTCCCTCCTTAAGCCCAATTCAATGAGAGTAAGGTTGACCCATTCCCTTTCACCTTCCTATTCTTCCCCTCCGTTGTAACAGTTTTTTCTTGTTTCTTTTATATGAGCTAATTTACCCTTTTCTATCTTTCCCTTTCTCCTTCTCCCAATATATTCTTCTTTCACCTCTTAATTTTATTATGATTTCTTTTTACTGTTTACCTTCTTATGCTTCTTGTATTTGAAAGTCAAATTTTATGTTCAGATCTGTTTTTTTCATCAAGAATGCTTGAAAATCCTCTATGTCATTGAATGCCTATATTTTTCCCTGAAGCATTATACTCAGTTTTGCTTGGTAGGTGATTCTTGATTTTAGTCCTAGCTCCTTTGACCTCTAGAATATCATATTCTAAGCCCTTTTATCCCTTAATGTAGAAGCTGCTAGGTTTTATGTTATCCTGATTGTGTTTCTACAGTACTCAAATTGTTTCTTCCTGACTGCTTGTGGTATTTTCTTATTGACCTGGGAACTCTGGAATTTGGCTATAATACTCCAAGTAGTTTTCTTTTTGGGATCTTTTTCAAGAGGCAATTGGTGAATTCTTTCAATGTCTATTTTGTCCTCTGGTTCTAAAATATCAGGGTAATTTTGCTTGATAATTTCTTGAAAGATGTCATCTAGGCTTTTTTTTTTAAATTATGGCTTTCAGGTAGTCCAATAACTTTTAAATTATCTCTTCTGGATCTATATTCCAGGTCAGTGGTTTTATCCAATGAGATTATTTCACTTTTCCTTCTATGTTTTCATTTCTTTTGATCTGTTTTATAAGTATCTTGATTTCTCATAAAGTCATTAGCTTCCTTTAGATGTAGTCTAATTTTGAAGGAATTATTCTCTTCAGTGAGATTTTTGAAATTCCTTTTCCATTTGGCAAATTTGACTTTTTAAGGCATTGTTCTCCTTGTTGACTTTTTGGGTCTTTTTTGCCATTGGGGTTGGTCTATTTTTCGGGTGTTATTTTCTTTAGGACTTTTGGGGTCTCCTTTAGCAGGCTGTTGACTCACTTTTCATGATTTTCTTGCATCATTCTCATTTCTCTTCCCAACTTTTCCTCCACTTCTCTTACTTGATTTTCAAAATCGTTCTTAATTTTTCTTGGGAGCTTTTGATGGAGGAGTTCTGACTTTGTTGTCTTCCTCCTGTTCTATGCTTTGATCCTTTTTGTCCCCCCCAAAAGATTCTATGGTCTGTTTGTGCTTCCTGTTTGCCATGGTAGAACTCTGCCTCCAGATTGCAGAAAGCTATGTCCAAAATAAATAGGGTTTTCACAGCTGCCAGAGCTATGAGGATGGCACCCTCTCTGCAGCTTTCACAAGCTCTGGCACATTGGCTACCCACCCCACAACCACCACCCAAGACCACAATCCAGATCCAAGCAGGTTTAAGTAAGAGCGCTTAGCCTCTGAATGGTCTCTTGGTTCCCCTACATTCTACAGAGCAGGAGCTCTGGAAGCAGCCACACAGCAGCAACTGTGGCTGTCACACCTCCACCACTTCTTGCTCTGGGGCCAGGGGCCGGACTGCCCAGAGTTGCAACAGAGTTCCGGACTGACCTTTTACTTTCTTTTTTGGCGTTTATGTGTTGAGAAGTCTGGAAACCAAGCCACCACAGCAGCTGTTGATACACTCTCCTAAAGTCTGCTCTGGCTGCCACTGGTTGGGGACACCCTGGGGCCAGAACCACGGGGTCATAAGGTGCTGTTCTTGGCTCCCCGCCTGGTGTGAAAGACCTTTCCTGCCAGCTTGCCAGGCTGCCTTCAGTGGGAGATTTGTTTCTCTCTGTCACTTTGCAGATCCTATAGTTCTAAAATTTGTTTAGAGTCCTTTTTTTTACATGTATTGGAGGTGATGGGAGCTGGAGCCATATGGAAGTCCTGTTTCTACTCCACCATTTTGGCTCCACCCCCTAGAGTTCCTCATTCTTAAGGGGAAATAAAAGAGATATCTAATATTAACATGAATTGGATATAGAACAGGTCCTTTTATTACCACTCATAAGCAATAGTAATCATAGAAATCCCAGTGCACACTATAGACCATTAGCACCCAATTCAATCACCTAACTTTTCTCCACTAGTTGTCCTTTGGGAAGCCAACATGTAAGCCTCTGGCATATAAGCAGTGTTTACCAGGCAGAAAGTGAGTCATTGTACATTTTACCTCTGTGCTGGCATTGTCCAATCAAATAGCCATGATCTTCTGGTTATATTTCTCTCTTGATGACTCTTTCCCTTGTAGACCATCTATTTCTGCTCCTGTTGCTGCTGCAGTTGCTCAGGGAGCTTTGGTCCTGCTTCTCCCAAGGCATCAATGCTTTCTCAGAAATGTTTAACTCCTGTTTTATTTATTTTCTATACTAATGATAATTATCGTCATACTTGCAGGATAGAACAAAAATGTTTAATAGGAAATTGAAATCCAAGATAAAGAGACAGATAAATATTTGTGAGTTCAAATCCAGCCTCAGACACTTACTAGCTCTGTGACCCTGGGCAAGACACTTAACCCTGTTTGCCTCAATTTCCTCATCTATAAAGTGAGCTGGAGAAGGAAACAGGAAACTACTCTAGTATCTTTGCCAAGAAAGCCCCAAATGAGGTCACGGAGCAGTGGAAGTGACTGAAAAATGGTTGAACATAAAATAGCACCTATGTATCCTTGATGAATTCAAGTCATTGGGCACATAATGTATGAGGGTAAAGAACTTATGGAAGCAATTGCTAACCAATTAGGAATGAAAAAAAAGAATAATGATGATTATGGATATTTGCTACAAGGGTTTTTTAGTGGGTTGGGGGAGATAGAAAGGAGTTCCATGGACTGGAGGGACAGAATTCTCTTTCTCCTAAATGAGAAGGGAATAGAAGGGAGGACAGAAGGAATCATATGCAGCAAGTTAATATTTAAAGTTGTATGTTAAATTTATTATCTACCTTGAAAAACAAGCTCTACATAATAAAGATTCTCAGCTTCATGTACAACTCACTCCTGTTATACTTTGTTATGGCCATGCTCACTTTATTCAGTGTTTGTTAGGTTCAGAATAAAAAAAATAGAAAAAATCTAGTTGATGCAAAAACAAAAGACATAAAGAAAAATTATTAAACTATTAAAAAGAAAAATTATGGCCCATGGGAAATGTGCTGCAAGACTGGAGGGAGGCAAATGTTATCTTATTTACTAAAAAATAGGAAAGAGGTAGATCCTTCAAACTCTATAGTCTGATATCAATTCTTGGTAAAGTCCTAGAACATTCAGTGTTGTAGGAACAACATCTATTCCACATATCACTATCCTTGAGACTTATTTGGTCCAGAGGGTTGTCTTGAGCCACTGAAATAGCCTTCTGGTGGTCTACATACAAAGACTGGTCCATATGCAGTCAGATGGAGCACTTGGCCAACACAGCAGTATGGCCAGCAAAGAGGGAGAGAAGCTGTCCTTAACTAAATCAATGTTTTATCCTTGATGAATATTCTTTCCACAAAATGGCAAAGTAAACTTACTTTCTCTAACTGCTATGAGTTTTATCATGAGTTTTGGTAACTGGTCTATGAGTGTTTCAGAACTTGAACCACCAGACCAGACTATATTAACCCTGCCTTACAACATTCAGAAAGAGAAGTAGTAATTACCACAGGGCAACTTGGCTTGTGATTTGTATCATCACAAGTTATACCAGGCTAACATCATTTCCTTTTTTTTGAGAGTTTAGACTGGTAGATTGAACATATGCCACAGGGTGGTATCCCTGGATTTCAGAAAGGTATTTAACAAAGACTGTCGTAAGGTTCTTGTGAATATGATGGAGAGAAATGTGATGAATACTAAGAGTTAGCAATATATAGAACTGATTGACAAGAACTGAAGAATAGAGATGAATAAATTGATGTTGATTTGGATAGAAATGTCTAGTGGAGTGTGCCAAAACTGTAGGCTTAGTTTTGAATTCTTTAACATTTTAAGCAATGAGTTAAATGAAAGTGGCTTTGTGATCTCTTCCCACAGAGTCTATGGACATAATTACAGTAGTTTTAAGAGGGAACAGGATTTTGTAGGGTAATAGTTTTAAGTGCTATTATGGAGAAAGTTTACTGTCATGGCTGAGAAACACTTGTATGAGACTCAGAGAAAAGACTAAGACAACTTCTTTCCTGAGAGACTGAGAAAGCTGGAAAAGACATTTTGGGAGAACTGAGGTTAAATTTTTATTATCTAGTGGAGAATATATCTTGAAGAGAAATTCTGTAGATGTTTTCAATTTCCATCCAGAGAGAACTGTATTTCCATAGTGGAGGGGGAGTCAGTGGCAGCATTGGTAGGAATATTACATTTTACATCTTTTTCCCATGCTGGTTAAGAACATAGGTCTGATTCTGGAAGTGACTTTTCTTGCAAATGATGCATTTTATCTATTTCTTCCCCTTATATGTTACAGTTATCAAATCACTTGGCTAATAAAACTGATGTTTTGAAGTAGGGGGATAAGAACCTTATGAGAGGAAAAGTTTATCTGGTTTATTTATAGACTGGGACAGGTACTCAGAGCTTATTGATTAGTGGGAATATAGATACATTTCTATAAAGTTAGGGGAAAATAACACTAGAACCAAGAATGAGAATTCATAAGAAAGTGAGTTACTAGCAGATAAGAGATTGATGTTATTTAGGTTAGCTCATAACCTGACTTTCACATGAGCTCCTACATTCTGCCACCAGACTATAGGTAACATTTATCAAATTTGAAGGTGACATGAAACTGGAGGGTTAGTTAGTGTGAAATGGAATGGAAGATCATTTTTAAACCTCCCTTCCCAATTCACAAATTTTACTTTTTAAAGATTGGTTTTCTTCAGTGAGATTTTTTTTTCTATTTTGGCAATTGTAAATTTAAAAGAATTGGTCAATTTATCTTCTGCCTCTCGAATTTGTCTTTTAAAATCCTATTTTGAGCTCCTCCAAGAATGTTTTCTGGGCTTGAGAGCAGTTCATATTTCCTTCTGTGGTCTCAGGTAGGGGTATAGAGTCAATGCTGTTCTCTGAATTTGGTTCTTTTCGCTTGCAATAATAGGATTCTATTGTTTTTCCTTTTGTTTTCCCAGCTTGTTTTTTTGCCCATTGTGATTGTCTGTTTCCTGGCTTTTAATGTGGATTTCTGCTTTTGGGGTACAGAGGGCACTGACTCATGCTTCTTAAGCTGGGAGCTAAGGGCCTGGTTATTGACTTTGGTGGTCTGGCCACTTTAGGTTTCTGCCTCTGTGTCCCTGGGCTATAGCTTAGGCAGACTCAGTAGCTTATGACCAGGCCCTGCTGGTGTCTGCAGATTCCCCTGATTGTGCTAAGGCATACCTGGGCTTCTGGTGTTAGTACTTGTTGGCTTTACCTCTCTCCCACCCTGGGTTTTGGGATCTCTGATTGGTTAGCTGAGATGAGGCTTGTTGGGACACTTCCTACCCTTCACTTCAGGCTTGGCACAGCCTCAGTCACACCCTTACTCTAGGACTCCCAAGTCTGCCACTGGTTCCACTATTTCAGGATTTTACGCTGGGGCAATAATCTCTGGGTTTTCAGGGTCAGGGAGGGAGATTACAGCAGCTAGGGTTTACTCCATCATGTTGGCCCCTGGAAGTTCAGGTAGGTGATTTTTAAATGTCCAGGCTGTGGGTTGATAGCCCCTGGAGGACCCTGGGTTTGTCTCTTTCTCAGCTCTGACAGATACTCCATCCTGTGTGAGAGGTCTGCAAATCACCCCTGCAGTAGGTAAATCCACTTCCCTGGGCTCACTCTGGCTTTACTGTGGTCTGGTGTGCACTGCTAAAGCCCCTGTTTCCTCCACGCTCCTCCTGCCCAGTCCTATGTGTGCACTTTCTTGGATTCTGTCACTTTAAAATCCTTTCAGATTCACTTTTTAGAGGTTACTGATGGAGTTCATGGAGGAGGTCAAGTGAGTTCCTGCTTTCACTCCACCATCTTGGCTCTGCCTGGAAAGTTATTTTTAAAGAGCTTACTATGTGCTAAGTACTATGTTGAGACCTAGGAATACAAATAGAAAAGCAAGGCAGTCTCTGTTATCAAAGAGTTCACACTCTAATTGGGAGAGACATTTTCTAGAGTAGACAGAATTGAAATTCAAATAGATCATATTTGGATAAAGAGGAAGTCTAATACTGGGTCCAGAAAAACCTTTAAATGATAAGTTGGGGAATGTGGCTTGGCAAAAGTTAAGGATTTTGGTAGTTTTAGTAAGTTTTAAGACCAATGTGAGAGGGGCGACTAGGTGGCA
Organism: Pseudocheirus occidentalis; assembly: GCA_028646575.1. Lineage (NCBI taxonomy): Eukaryota > Metazoa > Chordata > Mammalia > Diprotodontia > Pseudocheiridae > Pseudocheirus > Pseudocheirus occidentalis. The sequence goes on along the minus strand of CM053597.1, from coordinate 209,499,645 downwards.
CAGTGAATAGAGCACCGGCCCTGGAGTCAGGAGTACCTGAGTTCAAATCCGGCCTCTGACACTTAACACAAAAAACTAGCCGTGTGACCTTGGGCAAGTCACTTAACCCCAACTGCCCTCCAAAAAGCAAAAAAAAAAAGACCAATGTGAGTCAACAGAGTAACATGTTTAATATGGTATGGGCAATAGCTTCCAAGTTTCCCTGCTATGTAAGATAGACATTTTTTTCCTCTTAAAGGACAAGGAAACTGTCTTAGCATCTCTTGGGTGATGGTTCTAATCTTAATCTGGTTGTAGCTTTGGTAGGCATCAATACCTCCATTCCAATCCCTGACACCCATTACCTTCAAGAATCCAATGGAGTTATGAAGGCTTGGCTTCTGAGAAATTCCATTATGCCTGGTGCCATTAGCTTCACTTACTATGAGAGAGATACATGAAATGGGTCTTCAGTAGTCATTATTATGGTAATAGGAGATACTCTGAGGGGATGAGAGGTCTTGGCAAATACTTCCAGTGGGATGAGCTTTGAGTTATATGCTTGGTGGGTGAGAGTGAAATGAGGGATAAGGCAGGTAAGAGCTTTATCTACACTTATTCCTGGGGAGAGGCTATGGACCTGGAAAAGTGGTCAGTGACCTAGAAACAATAGGACAATCAAAGACAATTCCCTTTGGGGTCAGAGCCAGAGGAAGAATTTTGCTGACAACATGACTACATACAGTTGTTTGTGGGAAAATATTGGTACCCATCAGAGACATTATCTACCCTTTGCTGAACTGTGGAGTTCAGAAGAGTGTGTTCATCACCAATCTGGCCATGAGATCCATGATGACATGTGGTGAGAACAGGTCCTACTATCCTCTATCCCTCCAATTAAGGATGAGGCAGCTACTTCTGACCAAAAGTTTCTTTGTGCCAGTGAAATTGCCTACCTCTGAAAGGGCCAATATGATATGATCTTACATGGTTCCTGAACTACCTCTAACTGGCAAATTGATTATATTAGTCCTTCCAAGGTGATCTCTTAGCCTAATTGGTGGCAATCTTGAGTACCCAGATGAAGTTGAGGGAGAGTTATGACCCAGCCCTTTTGGAATAAAGGTGCAGCTCCTCAACACAAGACTCAAAAGAGGAAGAGTGGGGAATAAGCATTTATTAAGTGCCTTTTATGTGCTAGGCATTCTGCTAAGCCCTTTGCAAATATAATCTCATTTTATTCTTATATTAATCCTGAGAAGTAGATGTGATTATTACCCACATTTTATAGTTGAAGAAACTAAGGCAGACAGAGGTTAAGGGGCTTGTTCAATGTCACATAAGTAGCATCTGAAGCCAGATTTAAACTCAGATATTCTTGACTCCAGGCCTAGAAGTTTGCCACCTAGTTGCCTCAGGAACCAAGATTTGGCATAATTTCCTTGGTGGGGCTCCCAGGGAAGGGAAGCCTTTGTCTGGTGGGCCAAAGAACACTGAGTGGGATTGTGACTTGGGAGGAACTTTGTTATTGAATCAGAACCCCAGAAAGATTGTACTTAAGAGGCTTATGATCTTAACTACTTTACTACAGGCAATCCTCTCCCATGAGGAAGAATTTCTGTGCAGAAATGTCATAACTGCTATGGCACTGATGCTCCTGCTCATAATCACAGTAGGTGATCCACTGTGAATTGTAAAGATTTACTATCACCTAGTGCATGCACCAGAACATCAAATTCTGAAATTTGGTTCCTCCAAGGCAGGGGAATGAAAGTTGAGATTTTGGAGTTTTATTCTGTTCTGCAGTTGGTTATTCCTTCAGGGGATTGTTAAATTTTGATTTGTTTTTGTTTTTTTATACTATATTTCCAGTTTAGGTTTTTTTCCCCATTTTTTACTCCAGAGAAGGTTCCTCCTATTTTAGGTTTCTCATGTCCATAAGATTATTATAGCTCAAAGCCATGTAAGTGGTAGAAAGCCCTCTGGAAGACCTTTAGGTATTTGCCACAAGGAACTGGGATGTGGTGGGAGCAATATGAACTGGGGCTGTTTCATCAACTAAACTAGACTAGTTTTCTACTAAAAGTCAAAGAAGGTATCCTTGAGATCTGATTGGCCCAGGGAGCTCAGGCTCACATCTCTTACTCAGCTTTCTGGTGGCTAAAGGCCATAAAAGAGTCAGTACTCTTCAGACTTGGTGAACTGATGTCCTACTGCTATGCTAGTCGCCACACCTCTACCTTGCCAACAAGATGTGTTTTTATATGGAGGTAAAGGCTACATCTACTTGAACCATTATTATAGTCTTTCTGAATAATCTTTCTATGTGTCTTTCTTGTTTTTTTTCTTTCTATGTTTCTATGTTTATTTTCTATGTAACTGTTTCTCTCTTTTTAAAAAAATTATTTTTTCTTTTTGGGAGGTGGAAGGTAGAGCAATTGGGGTTATGTGACTTGCCCAAGGTCACATGGCTAGTAAGTGTTAAGTGTCTGTGGCCGGATTTGAACTCAGGTCCTCCTGACTCCAGGACCAGTGCTCTATTCACTGTGCCACCTAGCTGCCCCCAACTGTTTCTCTTTTGACCAGAAACCCTGATGATCTCCCCTTCCTAATTTGATTTTTTTTTTCAATTGAAGGGGCCATCCCTTGAATAACTACTGAAAGAAGCCTATTCACTCAAAGGGCATTATCTCACTCAAAGTGAGAACCTCAAAAGACCTTAGCCTAAAAGGGCCAGGTTCTCCCATTGCATCCTGGCCCATCTCTAGTCATCCTGATGAATATCTGGCTACTGGACCAAAAGGCTCCGGAGAAGAAAGTGAGGCTGGTGGCCTTGCACAGCCCTCTCTTACTCAAATAAAAATAAACTGCAATTTATGTCATCATTTTCCTGATGTCATGGTCCTCTTCGAGACTGAAGGACAAACACAATAATCTTTCTATGTTACGGCAAACCTCCTTCCCTTAACTGTTTAATGATCTACATATATGTATATATGTGTCTTTATATGTATACATGCATATAGATATGTGCATACACACATATATGTGTATATAAAAAATTTCATTTTATTCTCAAACCTGAGCTATAAGACTGGCCTTAGAAAGAAGGAAAGAAAGAAAAAAAGAAAAAAAGAAAAAGAATATGGTCTTGGATAATTACTATTATATGAGGATAAGGAACTTGGAATGTTTTGTTTGGAGAGAAGACTTAGGACAGACTGTCAGGTGTTTGATGGGCTGTCATGTATCAAAGGGATTAGGTTTGATTTTCTTGATCCCAGGAAATAGAACTAGAAGCAATGGATATAATTGCAGAGAGGCAGATTTTGGCTGCTCAACAATTAGAACTGTCCAAAAAATGGAATGAGTTGCTTCAGAAGGCAGTAACTTTACCTTCCAAGGGAAGGGAAACAGTTGGAGCAGTGGTTTTCAACCTTCTTAATGCCTCGACCCTTTAATACTCGTATGTGGGCATATCTGCACATGGGCAGACCTGCCTGGAGACGGATAGAGGAGCCGTGTCTCGGTTCCTAAGACCATCGGAAATGTGTTTTCCAATGGTCTTAGGTGACCCCTGTGAAAGGGTTGTTCAACCCCCACTGGGGTCACGACTCACAGGTTGAGAACTGCTGTCTTCGAGGCTAGAGGAGCATTTACTGGGGATACTACAGACAGGAATTCTAGTTCAGGTGCACGTTAAATTAAATGATTCCAAAGCTCCTTCCGACATTAAAGCTATGTGATCTTTTTCCCCTTTGGAACTGTGGATTCTACCCAAGTTACTTTCTGTTCCTCACAACATACAACACTGTCCTGGCCATAAACTACTATTTGGAAGAACTGGAAACTACCAAGGCAGATTTACACTTGAATCTCAGGGCTGCTAAGGCATTGTGTAAAGGTACCCCTAACTGCCTTCAAGTTCATGATGAACTGGTGGGTCCATGATCAGGTTGGCCTATTAACCTAGAACCTCTATTCCAGTCAGCTGTGTTGGAAGATATAAGCCTACAATATTGGGCCCAATAGTACTTCTATATCCCCCAGAAATTCTACTAGTAGGCATTTACTCCAAGCAGGCCATTGACAAAAAGAAAGATTCCATATATGCCCCATTACTTATAAAAGCCTTTTATACACATATGGATGTAATGAAATATTACTGTGTAGTAAGAAATAATAAACATAGGGGCAACTAGATGGCACAGTGGATAGAGTACTGGTCCTGGAGGCAGGACTTGAGTTCGAATTTGACCTCAGACACTTACTAGCTGTGTGATCCTGGGCAAATCATTTAACCCAGACTGTGTCCTAAAAACCCAAAGAAACAATGAACGTGATGAATACAGAGAAGCATGGAAAGCTCTACGTGAACAGAGGCAGAGTAAAATAAACAAATCCAAGAAAACACTATACACAATAACTTTAATAATGCAAATGAAAAGAACAGCAAAAAAAAATAAAAAAAGAATTCAATAACATCATGAAGAACAAGTTTGACCTCAGAGAAAAAATATGAGAAGATATTTTCCCCACTCCTTTGCAGAGATGGTGTACCTATGAGTGCGGAACAATGAAAAAGAAGCAGTGGTCAGATTTTTTTTGGATATATTGATCAGTTTTATTAAGTTAAAAAATCTCCCCTTTTCTTTTTTTCTTTCTTTCTTTGTTTCTCTCTCCCCTCTCTTTTTCTGTATTTCTTCTTTGCTGTAGGGATGACATTTTTGAAGGGGGAAAGGGAGGAAATCTAGATGATGTAAAAAGAAAAGAAATATCAATTCAAATCTATGCAAAAAATTGGTTGACTTGACTCATTTTGAGATTGTGGGATCAGAGTTTTATAGACTTAGAGCTTGAAGAGACCTCAGTGGTTATCAAGTTCATTCTTCTAATTTTCCAGATGAGTAAAGGTCCAGGGAGTTTATTTTGTTGTCCTGTTAGACTCTTTTTGACCCCCTGGACCATAGCATGCCAGGTCCTAAGGACTAATAATGTTATTAGAACAGGGCCAAAGTGATTGCTATATAGGGAGCACCTAGCAGATTAGCCAATCTTTGGACCTCTGATATCAAAATCGTTTACCAAGACCTGTAAGCATCAATGTGTCCTAAGACAATACCTGGGGAACACAAGAAGCTGAGAAAGGTCTCCTTTTCTATTACATTTAGCATATAGTTATGCAGGTAGGGAGGGAAGTCCAGGGGGGACAGAGCAATACTCTCATTCTGATTTGGCCTTTCCTTTCTACCTCCTGCACTACAAACTGTAAAGGGAGCTATTTTACTTGATAACTATTTCTTAGCAAGTTTTCAGTCCCCACACTTTTTGAACCAAGACAAGGGAAAGCTATGAATAACATACATATGTACATCCATCCATACATCTATAGCATGTGTTGCTCTAATGAATCATTAGCATGGACAATTAAAAAGTTGATAAAATAGTTAATAAAATGGTAATAAAATAGAGTAGATTTCTCTACTACTACTTTCTTGTTTAAGAGACACCAGCTTGAGAAATCTCTCAATGCTGGCACCAGGCAGTTCATTATTTTTCAAATTTCTGACATTTTTCAGTCCATTGTTTTTAAAATGTCATCCTCAGTGGATTACTGGCACTGCTACTCTCAGCTCCCACAGAGTTCACTGCCAGGGGAATGTTACGCCAGGGGAATTTTCAGTTGGTTGAACTTTAGGCCGATAAATACTCTCTAAGCTGCTTCTTGTGACATCATTAGTTTTGCTCTCTTCTCTAAAATTCCTCACACAAGAATAATTAAGAAAGTGATCCTCCACCCCCACTACAAGATGGTAATGTGACTAGAAACTGGAAATAGAAAAAGCTAAATCTTGTTTGTCAACCTCTTGGTAAGATGAAAGATTGACTTTCATAAATCCGAGTTGTTTTCTGTCACTTCTATAGAAGCATCCTTACCTTTGAATGATTCATCATCATCATCATCATCATCATCATCATCATCATCATCATCATCATCATCATCATCACCATCACGTAGCATTTAAATGCTTTAAAATTTGCAAAGCACTTCAAACATATTTTCTCATTTGATACAACAGCCCTAAGGTAGGTGTGACTATCATCCACATTTTATAGATAAGGTAACTGAAGCAAATAGAGGTTGACTTGATCAGGGTCCTATAGCCAGTAAGTGTCTGAGGTCAAACTTGAATTCAAGTCTTCCTGACTCCACCACCAGTGTTCGATCCATTGCGCCACCTAGTGGTCTAGCTTGATTTAGCAAATCCCTTGAGGAATCTGTTCTTTAGTTTAACGTTGAGAAAAAGCAGGTTTGTTTTGATTTTTATGATCCTTTTCCTATTTCCACTTCTGAAATCTGAGGTTTTAAGTCTTTAAGAACTGTTCAGCTCCTCAGAGAGTTCCTCAGATCATCATATGTGGTTCAGTGAGTGTGGAAGTCAATTCCTCTAGGATTTCCTAGGATGAATATTATGCCTGTTCTTGTGGAAAGAGCTCTGGATCTTTGTCGAAGAGCCACTTTCTTACTGACTTGCTGTATGATTTTCACAGAGATAAATTATCATCCCCTCTAAATCTTAAGTTTCCTCATTTATAACTTTGGACTAAGTGATCTCTGAGCTCTAAAACTTCATGATTTTATCTCCAAGTTTTCCTCATATGGCCTTTCAGAAACCATTAAATATTACCACTGTAGTGAATACATTTCTTTTAATATATCGGTTAAGTTATTGTTGTTTATTTGTTTCTGTTGTGTCTGATTCTTTGTGAACTCATTTGGGGTTTTCTTGGCACCAATGCTGGAGTGTCTTGCCATTTCCTTCTTCAACTCATTTTACAAATGAGGAAACTGAGGCAACAGGGTTAAATGACTTTCCAAGGGTCACACAACTAGTAAGTGTCTGAGGCCATATTTAAACTAAGGAAGATGAGTCTTCCTGACTCTAGGGCCAGCACTGTATCCACTGTGCCACCCATCTGCCCTGTAAGCCAAGTATAGCATGCTAAAATTAAACATTTTTACATAATTCTAACAACAATAGCAGCTTACATTTATATAACCCTCAGCACCATGCTGCTTTCATAGGTCTATTTGGCAATGGTCTGAGGGAAACGGAGAACCAAATGTTTTGGGATTAGATTCTGTCTAGTTGTATGGGCTCCTTTGGGTAGAACTTGGGTTTCAGTATTGGGCCCAATAGTATTCCCATCTCCCCCAGAGATTCTACTACTAGGCATTTACTCCAAGGAGGCCATTGACAAAAAGAGAGATTCCATATATGCCCCATTACTTATAATAGCCTTTTATAGAGTCTTTTGACTGGCTAAACAAATTGTGGAATATGGATGTAATGAAATTCTGCTGTATTGTAAGAAACAATGAACATGGGGCAACTTGGTGACACAGTGGATAGAGTGGAGGGTTGGGTGTCTGGGGCTATGCAGAGACTTCACTTAGGGCAAATAGACATCAAACTTTTGTCAGATCTCTAACAGCTTCCTCATCCCACTCAAAGCACTGACCATTTATTTTAATGCACTGAGGTCCTTCCACTCATTTTCTAAATTCCTGGATCTATCTTTTGATTTTCTAAGGCTAGCCTGGATATTCCCCAATCTCTCTGACTTCTGAAGAAAACTTCTGAAAGTTTTCCGGCAGGGAACTCTTCTCCAATAACAATGAATGACTGGGACAGCTAGGTGGTGCAGTGAATAGAGTCCTGGTTCTGGAGTCAGGATGACTTGAGTTTAAATCCAGACTAAGACACTTAACACTTACTAGCTGTGTGACCTTGGGCAAGTCACTTAACCCCAATTGCCTTGCCTTCCCCCTCCAAAAAAAGGGCATAAATAAATAAATAAAACCCAATGAATGACATCACCTAGTGCAGAAGGACCAACGCTTTGATGACCAAGTGTGTGCAAAGCCTTGTGCTCAGTGCTGGGGATGAAAACTGAAAAGTAAGATGGTCCCAGTTCTCAAGGAGCTCATGTTCATGTGGAAAGTTTCAGCTGTGAGTCTGATGGAAAAAAAACCAAAACAACTTCCTTGTCCTTGGAGTGTAGTAGCAAATCAGCGGTTAATGCACTTCAAAGTAATTTCCACTAATGAAATTTTATCAGTTTCTGAGATCTGATGATTTGACAGAGCCAAGTTCATTGTTGTTTGTCCTTTGTTTTTGAAGCCAGTGATATCACGGGTTGATGTCTTGACTTGTGTCTGACCTGTATTTAAATGAGGCAGGGTTGCACAAAGTCATCAACTTCACTCTCTCTTCTGGAGTCATCAAAGTTCAGAGGCAAGACAAAGCCGAGGACTTTGGGGGCAAGAATTTTCTTTTCTGGCTCTTTAATAGATGTGACTGTGGTATATGTTGGAACAGAGGTGTCAAATTCATGACCCTTGCTCACAAAACTCCCAAGTATGGCCCAAATCAGATTAAAAATAAGTGAGAAATGTTTAACAAAATAAATAAAAATACACTGCAACCTAGATAATGTTAACTTGTGGTTTTCTAAGTCAATATGCAGCCTGCAAGGATTCATTTTTATTTGAGTTTCACATCACTGCTGAAGTAGCCAGGTTGCAGCTTCTTAGATATTGCCTGTGATGCTGTGAGCACTGGGCTAGAAGCATTTTTATTCCAAATGCTTTTGGGTTAAGAGTCCTGGGCTGTTTGCATAAGGGTCGGATGGAAGATAGTGGTTAAGATGGTGATGCTGGTTTGATGTGTCTGGCACATACTTCCTCTTATTTCTCCCTCTGGTGCCTTGCTGCTTCAGCCAGGCTGGCTTGTCTGCCCTATGAACAGCAATTAGTTGGCAGTGGGTGGGAATAGCCACTCCCTTCTCCATGAGAATTGCTTCCCTTGATGGAAGCAGTGCCAGTGGTCTGGGGTCTGTCCTACAACCCTTGCACCTATCTACCTCTTGGTGGCTGCAGATACTGGATGACAGTTGTGAGCAGCATCTTCACAACAATTTTGCCTCTCACTGACAGCTGTGAGGACTGGTTGGTAGCAGGGCTGGTGGTTTGGGGGCCACTGATATTCCCAATATGCTTTAAGTTCAGGGCCCTGGGCTTTCTCTGTCAGGGTCTGAGGAGAGATACTGGTGGTAGTTTGACTTGTCTGGCACATCCTTTTTCTCCCTCAGGTTATCTTGTTGCTTCACTGGTGCTATAAAATGCCTTTGTATCCATTAGTACATAAACTTCTCTTGAAAACCTATTAAAATAATAAATTTTCAAATGGACTCAATTTTTTTTAAAGGGAGGCCATGGGGATTCTACATTTTCTATCCATTGATATACTGGGTACTGGGAACACAAGTATAAAGAATGAAATAATCTCTATTCTCAAGGAGTTTAAACTATATTATTATTTACTGGTAGAGCCTTATGTAAGAATTTTTGCACCTGAGGCCAACATTAAAAACTATGATTAGAGGAACTAGTACAGAGTTCACCCTCAAAAATCATTTGTTAGTGAAGGGAGAAGAGCAGTGTGATGGAAGGGAGTTTGTCCCAGACTAACATCTGGCATCCTTCTCTTTTAACTAATTACTCATGCAAACTAGGTGCTATGCTTGATGGTTTTTATATCACCAAAGGACTTCAAGCCCTCAGAATATCCTTTAAATTTGGCAAGCTCCAAATCGGGCACCCTGGGTCAAAGCTCCCTTGTTGAGTCATGACCTCATTTGGTGTTTTGTTGGCAAAGAGACTGGAGTGGTTTGCCATCTCCTTCTTCAGATCATTTTACAGATGAGGAACTGAGGCAAGCAGGGTTAAGTGATAGCTAGTGTCTGAGGCCAGATGTGAACTCAGGAAGATGAGCCTTCTTGACTTCAGGACTAGTGCTTTGTCCTTGGTACCAACTAGCTGCCTCACCCTAGTAATGACTCTGATGATAATGTCAGGAGAAAGGGGGTATAGTTTGCTAATGTAACAGATTGAGAAACACTTAAATGCTGGGCTGATATGATAGAGATCAGCAGGGAATCTTTTAAGACCTCAAACTTTTAAGGGGATTCAATATGTGGAAGAAAGTCTAGGAAATGTTCTCTCAGGAAGCCTTAGGGAAAGGATAGGAAATTCAGCATCTTTAAAATGCAATTTGAACGCTTGAGCCTTTTTGCTTGACCATAATGTGGATTTGTCATTCACAGTTTACTTGCTCTTTGATTGCCCAGTGGTTTGTGGGTTCTTTACAAGCCTGGATTGCTTTATTATTTTATAATTCAGAGGGTCAGGGTGTTTCTAAGAGATGCTCATTTGAAAAGAGAATTGCTGCTTTCACTGAATAATAGATTTATTGATGGTGAAGTTTCTCAATCTGTTACATTAGCTAACTATACCACTTTTCTCCTGACTTTGTCATCAGAGCCATTACTAGGGTGGGGCAGCTAGCTGGTATGAAGGACAGAGCACCAGTCCTGAAGTCAAGAAGGCTCATCTTCCTGAGTTCACATCTGGCTCCATTGAAAGGAATACTGCTTCTGGTCTGAAGACCTGAGTCCAAATCCTTCTTCAGATGCTTCCAACTTGTGTGACTTTGGGCAAATCATTTAACTTCTCTGAGCCTCAGCTGTAAAATGAAAGATTTGGACTCTCTCATTGGGGTTGGACTAGGTAACTTCAGAGCCCCTCCTAGCTCTGGTTCTATGATCTTATTTTTTTTTAATTTTTAATTTGTTTTCTTGTTTACATCATTCATTTTCATGAGATTTTTGAATTACAATTTTTCTCCCCATCTTTCCCCTACCTCAACCCTAAAACAGCAACCCCACTGTAAAGCCCCTCCCCTGATATGCTCTCTAACTTTCTGGTAGAGCACGGAGAGTCTCCCTATCCCAACCCCTGTATATCTTAATTCCTAGTTGCAGGTATTGCAGAACTTTAAATTCTGGATTCTTTTGATTCCTCCCTTGTCACCCACCCCCACTGGAAGGACAATCAATTCAATACAGGCTGTGGATGTGTGATTATACAGGATATCTTCATAGTGGACATATTGTGACACTGATCATATGTCCCTTCTTCCCATCCCTCCCCCCTTCTTCTGTTCTCTACCCTGTCCCTGTCTCTTTACTGAAGTATGTGCTTCCAGCATCCCTCCCCCAGAACCTGCCCTCCCTTCTGTCCTCCTCCCTCTAATCCCCATGCCCTCTACTCTCCTGTATGGCATGATGCCCAGTTTAGAGATTATGCCATTTCTTCCCTAAGCCAAATTCAATGAGAGTAATTGTAAGTAAAGTTGTAACAGTTATTCCTTGCCTATTCTATATGGGATGATTAACCCCATTTTGTTTCTCCCTGTCTCCTCTCATTCTAGTCCTCTCCCATCTCAGAATTTCACCTTTTAAAGTATCATCTCTTTGTATTCAATTGATCCTATATCCTCTATATACACATATGCACACATGCTCAGATATGTATTCATACGCATAT
>CM053597.1:209472169-209487714 GCA_028646575.1 Pseudocheirus occidentalis | reverse complement strand
TTTGTGATATCTCTGAAATGTACCTTCCTTTTCTGCTCTGACACTGCCATTAATTTAGTACAGGCCTTCCCCACCTCACACCTGGATTATTGCAATAACCTGCTAGTGTGTCAGCCTGCTCAAGGCTTTCTCCCTCCAATCCATTCTCCATTCAGCCACTAAAATTATTCTCCAAAAGTGTAGATCTGATGAATCCCAACTGCTACCTATTGCCTCCAAGATCAAATATAAAATGCTCTATTTGGTTTCCAAAGGGTGGGGAACCTGCAGCCTCCAGGACACATGTGGCCCTCTAGTTCCTCAAGTACAGTCCTTTGACTGAATCCAAACTTCACAGAACACATCCCATTAATAAAAGTATTTGTTCTATAAAACTTGGATTCAGTCAAAAGTCCATACCCAAGGAACCTAGCTGCTTCCTACTTTTGAGTCTTTCTGCACCTTACTTCCTGGCACATATTCTTCTATCCAGTGACTCTGACCTTCTGGTTGTTCAGCAAACAAGATCTCTGGGCTCCAAGTATTTTCCCTGTCTGTCCCCCATGCCTGGAACGCTCTCCCTCCTCTACTCAGACTGCTGCCATACCTGGCTTCCTTTAAGTTCCAACTAAAATCTTATCTAGTACAGGAAGCCTTTCCCAAACTCTCTTAATTCCAGTGCCTTTCCTCTGTTAATTATGTCCTATCTATTCAGTATATAACTTGCTATATATATATTTGGTTTTATGTGGTCTCCCCAAGTAGAATGTAAGCTCCCTGAGGGCAAGGACTATCTTTTACCTCTTTTTTATTCCTAGCAGTTAGCACAGTGCCTAGCACCTATCAATCCCTTAATAAATATTGATTGATTTTAACAGTTACAGTTCATGGATTGTGGGGTACAATAGAGTCATTAACAGCATAGGAAATGGAAGGAGCAAATACTCAGGTTAAAACCATGGGAACTTTTTGAAAGATAGCAAAGAGCACAATTTAATTGAAAGAGGTAATAATGTGAAATAAACCCGAAAAAAAATGTTGAATTTCAGGTAAAAGGTATAGAATGTGGGGGGATTAGCAATGGAGAGTCTTTGAAAGCTTTTGCACAAACAAATATGACAATTTTTGTTACTACCTCATTAAATTTAATATGCATTCTTAAAAACCTCCGTGTAACGGGTTTATAATTTCATATGTAATCCTTTCTTTGTTCTTGGTAAATTGAAATATTTGTGTTACATTTTAGTATAAAAAGTTCATAATAAAAAAAGAAAGGAAAAAGATTATGAGCAGGACCATAGTGTTAGAAAAATTGTGCCTTAGGAAGATTAATCCAGCAACAACATTTTGGCTGGATTTCAGGTTTCATAGGTACTAAAACACATGGAAGCCTGGAATGACATTATTACAATAATTCACCTGAGAGGTTAGGAGGGCCTGAACTAGGGGAGGCAGAGAGAATCTTAAATTGGGGATGGATCTGAGTGATATTGAGGGGTTAGAATTACTAACTAATGAGACTGTGAGGGAGAGAAAACAGGCAAAGGCAACACTGAAGTTTCTGGCCTAGGAAACTAGGAAAAAGGTATTCTCATTAACAGAAAGAAGTTGGAAAAAGGAGCTAGTTTTGGAGGAAGAAAGATGGGGTCAGTTTTAGATAGGCTGAAGATGGAAAACCTTCTAGACAGAAGTGTCCAGGAGGCAGGTAGAGAATTGAGGTTCATCTTTCATACATACTTAGTCTCCATGAATCTAGCACCGAGGGTTACTTCAGGTAAAATTGTGAATCTGGTGAAATTTGTTTTCAACATTCCTCCAGTTAAATGTATTTCAACAAGCATTTTATTAAGACCTCACATGTGCATAAGGCACCATGCTTGGTGTAGGGGATACTGAGACAAAAATAACATTATCCCCCTTCAAGGAGCTTACATTCTACCTGGAGAGACAATGGACATGTAATCAGATGAGTAAATCCCAGGTGATTAGAGGGTGAAGAGCATTAGTAAGTAGCTTGGATTTGGCAACTAAGAGCCAGATCTTTGGTAACTTTGGAGAGAGCAGTGTCCATGGAATGATAAAGTCAAAAGTCAGATTATAAGAGGTTTAATAGGAGAGTGAGAGGGGGACTCAAGAAAGGGTTTGATACTTCTTGTGGTTGGCCTGCTCATACTTCAAGTCCAACTAAGATATGTTCTGCCTTATGGGGAGATGGATTGCCTTAGTGGAAGAAAACTGTTTGAACTTAGAAGCAGAAGAGGTAGGGTCAAACCTTGTTTCTGCTATTTACTACCTGTGTGACCTCAGGAAAATCATTTAACTCTCCCTGGGTCAGTCCCCTCGATGAGGGACTCAGTGACCTCCAAAACCCTTCCAGCTCTAACCCCTATGTCCTACCAATAGGAAATTGTGAATTTCTGAAATCTCACAGCAACCTATTGATGTTTTTCTTATGCACTTTGTCACTTGCAGTCATGCTCAACCCTTTGTGACCCTATCTGGGATAGGATGGCAAAGATAATGGAGTAATTTGACATTTCCTTCTCCAGCTCATTTTACTAATGAGGAAACTGAGGCAAACAAGGTTAAGGAACTTGCCCTGGGTCACCCAGTTAGTGCCTAAGACCAGATATGAACACAGGAAAATGAGTCTTCCTAACTTCAGACCTAGCACTCTGTTCTCTGAAATATGACTAGCAATGGCCCAGGATGCAGTGCATGACCTGGTGCCAAGACCTCACTCCCTTCTCTACTACAGATCCCTTCCTAAGTAAACAATTATGTTGTTGAATTTGTTGAACCCATGTGTAGCAGCAGTAGGGTGATGTAGTGATCAGGGTCCTTCAGACACTCCTATTTGTCCCGACTCAAAGCCCTGGCTCTTTTCTTCATGGCAGTTGCCTCTGTCTACATTCCTGCTCTTTGATCATTCCCTAGACCCAAGCATCTTCTACTCATCTTGTCAGAAGCTGAGTTCTTGGGCTCACTGAACTGACTTTTAAAGGTCACCTGAAGGTACTGCCAACAATTTCTCATCCTACAGCTGCTCCTTCCTTTCTGACTCCCTCTAAAGGCCCATTTTAACCTCATAAAGAGATCACCTGGCGTGGCCACATTTTTACAGTTACTTTAACACCTCATTATTCAGCCACTTTTTTCCAGTTAAGTTTGTGAAAGACCAGTTCCTTTACAAATGAACCAAAATTTTCCCAAGAATTGGAAATTAAATCCAACTCAACTTGAAAAGTTTGAGTTTGTATTTTTTTCAATCTCTTGATTTGTGCTACAACCAAGCAAAATATTTGGCACATTGAGACAGTTTCACCAGATGGAGAACTCTTTTTTAGGTCTTAGAGAGTTTAAGTGATTTGCCGATGGTCACACAGTAATCATCAGAGGTAGGATTTGAATTCAATACTTCTGACTTTGCATCCAGTATTCTGCCTACTATACCTTCTGTATCAAACATGTGGCTCACAAATCACAATGCTCCCAATTGCTGCCCGAGTCAGATTAAAATGGAAATGAGAAGTATTTAACAAAATAAAATACAATAGGACAAACCACATAAATAATATTAATATGTGGTTTTCTAAATCAATATGCAGCATGCAGTGTACAATTTAGTGGTTCCTTTTTCTACATGAATTTTCTATCACTGTACTACACCCATGCTCAGGGCTGCCCTCCCCTTTGTCATCTCCCCTCTCATCCCCATGCCCCCTACTCTCCTGTGTGGCATGATGCCCAGTTTAGAGTTTATGCCATTTCTTCCCTAAGCCAAATTCAATGAGAGTAATTGAAAGTAAAACTGTAATAGTTATCTCTTGCCTCGGCTCAGGAGTGGCTCAGTGGATAGAACGCAAGGGCCTGGTGTTCAAATCCAGTCTCAGATGTTTACTAACTATGTGACCCTTGACAAGTCACTTAACCCTGTTTGCCCTCTGTTTTCTCTTCTGTAAAATGAGCTGGAGAAGAAAATGGCCAGACCACTCCAGTATCTTTGCCAAGAAAACCCCAAATGGAGTCACAAAGAGTCAGACATGCTTGAAAAAATGATTGAACAACAACTACACCATTCTACACAGTGAAAAAAGCTTATAGCCATAAAATACTAGATGATTTGAAGTCAGAAAATCATTGATCTCTCCCGAGAAAACTTATGCTTCCAGATTTCCTGATAAATGGAAAAGTGCAGTATACCCTAACTGAACATTCAGGATTCTTATTCAAATTAAATCAGTCTCTTGAACTTTCTTAAGCTTGCCATGGTGAATGTGTGAAATAATTATATCTCAATGTGGTTGACTGTAATAAAGTAAAATCCATAAAGTTAATCCGATTTTCTCCTGTCATCATAGAATAAGAACTTTCCCCCAACATTAAAAGAGTCCCTTAGTAGATAGGTTTGAAAGCTTTAGCTAATACAAAGGTTGAGGGGGTGGCTGATTCTACAGCATGCCACTTATTGAATTACTAGTTAACAGAGATTACCCTGGTTTCCAATGCCTAAAGGTCAGGTTGATTATGTTTAACCCTTCCCTGAGATTTTCAGGTGTTCTTACAGGGGTTTAAAGTGTTTAGGCTTTTGGCCATTGCCTCTAGTCTTTACTGGTGGTATTCCTCACAATGTGGGGGAGAGCAAATCCCCTATACCCCCATTCAATTTGACCTCTGACAGTAGGATTCGTTTTAACAAAAAAATATTCTTCATTTCAAAAGTATAATATGAAATGGACGTAGTCCCCTACACATAGAGCATAATCCCCTCCTCTTTGTACCACCTCATACTCTGGGGAGGAAAGGAGGATTAGTGTCACAGTTCAGCTCAGTTTCTATATAGCACAATCCCAAAATCTAAGTCTAAAGCCCCCTTGGGTTTGAGTCCCAGGCACCCTAGCTTCTCAGAGTTCTACCAGGTTGACTGACTACAATACCCAACCTGGAATCCTCACTCCAAAGTCACCATGGCTCAGTGATTCCAGGTTCAGAGGAGATTCTACCTCCTGCACCTGAAACTGAAACCAAATGAAACAGAACAAACAAAAATCCCAGGTCCATTTTGGGTGTCAACAGGGCCTAAAAGGGGGGTGGGGGAAGAGGTAGCACTTCCCCCTCACGGCAGAAGTTCATGGCATCTGTGCTGTGCGTAAGTCTTCACCTTTTCTGATCTGTGAGTAGAAAAGAGGGCACAGGAAAGAGAGACAGAAACCATCTTAGTCTGGTCATTTTAAAGATATAAACTATGCTGACCAAACAATGAATCAAAGGAGGTTACTCCCATCCATATGAAATGAAGGTAGTCTTCATCCAGAAGCAGGGTGCCTCCAGATTAGGTGACCTGGGCATGCTCCAAAGCCCTGGTTTCACTAGCACTGTTTTGGAGTCATTGTCCAGCCCTAGAATCTCCCCTCTGCTGATGTCTTTCACAGCTCCCTCTTCCTTAGGCCATTAATTTATCTGAAGTCTAGTCAACTTCAAATTCCTGCCTTGCAACTCACAGAGTTTCTCCCCCCCCATCCTTTTTTTCTGAATATTTATAAGATCTAATGAATATTTACAATGTCTAAAACTCCACAACAATATCAATATCCAATCTATGCTGCCATATACTTTACTACAGCTGATGTTCAGCCTGAAAATTCCTTCAGTTCTTTGAGAGCTATAAAAATGAATTATTACTCTGTTTATAATCCCTTAAGTTCAAAATTCTACTGAAGTTGACAAGGTTCTTATGTTCATTTTCTAATGTAGCCAAGCTCAGTTTTGATATGATTAAAAGAGCTTAAATTGACTTATCATGAAAAACCCTTCCAAACAATGTATTTTGTCTCTGTTGCCAAACATCTGCTGGTTAAATCAGAAAATCATTGTTTTGAAAACTCTTTTGAGCACTTAGTGTATGTAGCAGAAATGAACAGGGAAAGAAAGAAATATTCTAGTCCTTCCTGGTGCCCCCCAATCCTCCCCCCAATGAATTCCTTCCAAACCTCAAATCTATGCTCCATGATTCTGCAGTCATTAATAAATCACAATAAACTTCAGTTCACCTCAACATACATTTATTAAGCACATACTATCCGCAAGTCACTGTGCTAAACTTTTATAGTTTGCTAATTGTTTGCTAATATTGTGTCCCTAAATTGTTAGCTTCTCACTGTTGAAGATGATGCTTTTAATTTTTTATACTAGAAATTTTATACTAGAAAGCATAGTACTAGACATACAGTAAGTCCTGGCTAAATGTTGATTGTTTGTATGTGGGCACTGACACAAAGCCCTTTTCAGGCTTTTGCTGGCCATGTCTGTATACACAAGGGCCAGGAATGTCACTGAGTTGGTGGAAGAGACAATGTCCTTCTTGGACTGGACTCCATCATGATCATGCCCCTAGGAAACTTCCTCACCAGGAAACTCATTGTCCTGGAAGACTGCATCAGCTTTGGTACTCATACTTCATCAGTGCCCTCGGTACCCTCTGCCCCTTTGATTGGAGAACTGGAAGGTAAAGCCAAAAAACTCCTCCCAAAATTTCCATTGAAAGAGGGCTCCCAGGTCAACCAACTCTTCATTTCTTACTGGAAGCACTCCTTGGACTAGACTCTACCATGCCCCCAACACCAATATCTTCTATGCCTTTCTCCCCTTCCCCTTTCCCCTTTTCTTTATCCTTCTGGGTATTGTCTTCCCCATTAGACCATAAGCTTCTTGAGGGAAAAGACCAGCTTTCTTTTTCTTGTTTGCCCTCAACATTGAGTCTGGTACACTTAATGTTTATTGACTGACTGAGTGCTCTTGCCCTTTGGAGGTAAAATTTTCTTTGCACTTTGTCCTATTTTACTCTTCTACATAAGAGAACAAAGAAATTTCATGTTTGAAAACTGAGAAGCCTGAGTCCCACTATTGTTTAGTATTGTTGGACAAATAACCATCACCTTATAGTACTTCAATCAAATATTAAATTTGGAAGGAATATGCAATATTTACCATAAAACTGAGGCATTGAGGTGTGGTCTCTAATACAAAAGCCTAAAACACTTTGACCAGGATATGAAAAGATTAAGCCTGAGTGACTTAGCCATTAGGAAGGTACAACAGCCCATTTGCTCAAAGAGCTTGGTGTCTGGGACTGAGGATGTCCTATTGAAGAAATTAAAGGTTCTAGGAAGTTCAGAAGTCACTAGCAACAGTAGCATCAGCAATGGGGTGGCTTTGACCTCAGGTGCAAAACAAGGTCTCTCTTCCAAAGTCTAGCCCAGCCTGTAGAGGAATAATCAAGGAAAGAATCCCAGACCAAAAAGGAACCTACAATTCCTCTACTGTGAGCCAACAGAGCTTTCCAGTTGGATGAGAAGTGCAGAGTCTAACAGCAGTCTCCTTTTGCTCAGACCCAAACCCAGGTCAGAAAGCTGCAGAGCTCAGACAGAGGTTGAAGTTGGGGGAAGGGTGACAGAAATCAGATTTTACCCTGGATCAGAGCACTCTGGGAGCACTGAAAGTTTGCAGATCTCTAGCCTGTCCCTCTGAGATCCTGGAATAACACAATACTCAATATCTCAAGGAAGCAATAATAAGATCACTTCAGATTTTTGCTTCAGAACTACTGCATAGTCTGTCCAAAGTTTGCATACAATAAAAGAATCCCATCATAATGGGCAATGATGGTGGCTGGGACATTCAAGATATAAATATAAATTATTTATATATATATAAATATATTCAAGATATAAATACAAAAAAGATGACTCCAAATCATATACAAGCAGTGCCTCAAAGAAAAACACAGCTTGGGTACAACTAGAATTCATGAAAGAGATGAGGTAAGAGTTTTTAAAAGAATTTAAAATGTTTTTATAAGTGGAATTAGAGCACTTAATGGAAAATAGAATGGAAATGAGAACTATAAAAGAAAAAATTATAAATCAACAACTTGGCTTAGAAATAAATACAAAAGATTGCCCAAGCAAGGTTTGTATTTCAAACTTCCCCAGTGAGGGAGGAAATTCAAATGGACCAAATGGAAGCTGATGACTCCATGAAGCAACAAGAAGCATTAAAACAAAGTCAAAAGACTGGAAAACAATAGAAGAAAATGTAAGCATGATGGAGTCCTAGACAAAAGAGTACAGCTGATAGGACCAGGACATTGTCTCCCCCACAGGTCAGTAGCATTTCTGTCCTCCACATATGCAGATGTGGCTATCAAAGGCCTGAAAAGGGTTTTATACCAATGTCCACACACAAGTAACCAACATTTATTTAGGACTTCCTATATGTCTGGTACTATGCTTTCCATGTGGAAGTTAATAAGAAAATCAAATGCATCATACTTACATAGCAAAAACTACTCACCTAGAAAACATATCAAAGAGAAAAAAATGAGAACCATTGGGCTATCTGAATGTCATGAGTAAAAATAAAAGAGTCTACACTTCATATCTCAAGAGAAAGGGAGTACCTGTTCTCTCAAAAAAAGATATCCAAGGATTTCAAAAATCTTAAAAGAAAACTACCAAGGGACAAAGTGAAAATAGAAATAATCCCCAGTCACCTCCTAACAGAAATTTCAAAATGAAAAGTTCTAGGAACATCATCATCAAAATCCAGAGCTTTCAAGTCAAAATAGAAAGACTATAAGCAGCCAAAGATAAAGAATTCAAGTACCAAGGATTCACAGTCAAAATCACACATGATTTAGTAGCCACCACTTTGAAGGACAGGAGAACTTGGAATATGATATTCCAAAAGGCAAAGGTTATAGGCTTATAGCCAAAAATAAATTATCCAGCAAAATTGAGTAAAATGTGCTACTGCAGGGGGAAGGGGGTGAACAGAAGGGAATGGACTTATTAAAAAATAGAGAATTTCCAAACATTCCTGGTTTTTTAAAAAACAGAGCTGCAAAGAAACTTTGAAATAAAAATACGGGAGTGAACAGAAACATAAAAAAGTAAACATGAACAATAATAAGAGACTAAACTGGTTACATTCAAATATACATATGCCCCCTCTGACTCTTATTATGATTAGGGTTTATAGAGCTAGTT
Organism: Pseudocheirus occidentalis; assembly: GCA_028646575.1. Lineage (NCBI taxonomy): Eukaryota > Metazoa > Chordata > Mammalia > Diprotodontia > Pseudocheiridae > Pseudocheirus > Pseudocheirus occidentalis. The sequence goes on along the minus strand of CM053597.1, from coordinate 209,478,688 downwards.
CAGTTAGACAAGGTCTAGGAGTGTTCTTGATAATCATAAGAAAAGATCTCAAAGAAAGAGAGGGGAAGAGAAATTCACTGGAGGGAAAAGAGAAAGGAAGGACAGAGTACACAAGTGGATATTTATAAAAAATAAGGAGAAGGAGGGGGAAGCAGCTGATGCATTTGAATGCCACTTTCATCTGAACTACTCAAAAGAAGGAAGAATACATACACACACACACACACACACACACATACACACAGAGAATATAGAAATATATTTCATTCAACAAGGAAATAGGAAGAAAAAAGAGGCAGAGGGAATCAGAGAAAGGGTAGATTAAGGGAGTGATTAGTCCTAAGGAAACAAACTCTAAGGCTATTTATATTTATTTATAAATATTTATAAGAATTTATAAATATTTATTAAAATATTTATAGCTCTTTTGAGGTGGCAAAGAATGAAAGGGAAGTAGGATGTGTTTGGAAATAAAATAAAATTTAATTTAAAAAATAAGGAAAGAAAGAAACTAGAGGTTCTAGCCAAGACTCTGAAGGGAACAAAACAGGTGAACCTCAGGGTTTTTGTCAGTTCTGGAAAAGATTTTCCTTTTATAAAAGAGCTTTTTAAAAAAATCTATGGGCTTTAAGCTAAAAGAGAAAGGTAGCATCTGTTTTCTCAAAGAAGATATCCAAGGATTTCAGCTGTGCCAGAAGCTAAAGGCAGTCATGATGGAGAATAGACATGCAGCAAAGTCACACGCAGCAAAGACTACAAGAACAACCTCAAGCTGGACTAGTGAAAACAGCCCAATGACTTCATTGGAGGCCATCAGCAGCCCTGTAGCTGTGGAAGGGGAAATGGCCCCATGACCTGTGTTCTCTGGCCACAGGTGTTGGCTACATGTGGGTCCTCCCACACACATGCCTTAGTCATGTGTAACCCTGGAACATTCACCTTGTAGAAAAAAAGATCGTATTTTAGAAATATAGGATGGGACTAACATGGCAATTGTGTTCTTTCCTCTAAGAGAAACTTTCCATACAACCAAATGTAAGAATCACAAAAACAAATCACAAAAAATTATAACCCAGTAGAAAGAAGTAACAGCTTTATTAAGCAAACTGGTAACTGGAAACTGTGAAGCCTCCCATCACAGAAACCCATGAATCAGCTTTTTCTTGTATGGAATAAAAATACCCCATTAGTCCAGTTAAATGCCTCAGAATACTGCTTATTTGACTATGTAACCCAAACCTGCCCTGCTATAAAGCTCCATAACCAAGTACCATTTTCCAAGAAGGCTGGAGCTACTTCCCACATGAAAAAACACTAATGAATCTTCTCTTCAGTCTGCTGGATCCTTGAAAGTGACAGACCTGCTGGGAGGGAAGCACGACCGTGGACTCTTAGCAACTCAGACCCTAAATTCCCCAACAGTCCCTACGTGGGCATTCCCTATATTTATCTCCTTTTCACACTGATGTGATGTCTAGTTTGGGGAAAGAATATCCCAAGTTTATTGGGGAAACATTTTGTTGCTACTTTTCTCATGATGTCATTTCATTAAATGCCTTTCCTTTGAACTAATTGAGCCCTCTGGCTGATTATTCAAAGTAAGCACATCTGCAGGGGCTCCTGAGTTACTGCTTCAGGGGATACAGACTCACAGAGTTCTTTGAACCTGGAATGGTCATTCTCTACTTGACCCACTGCACCACAGGATGAGAAGTAGCTACAATGGACTGATTGATAACAAATGGTAACTAAAAGAGAAAAACAGTACTGCATTTGAAGTCAGAGGATTTTTGTAATCCACACCAGCTGTACAACTTTGGATAAGTTACTTAATTTCACTGGGTCACAGTTTCTCCTTATATAAAAATGGAGTGATCAAGCTAAATGATTTCTCAGATTCCTTCCAGTTTTATATCTATGTTCAATGAGCAGGAGGAAAGGGAAATTTACTAGTCATCCAATTCAAAAGTTTTCGAGCCAAATATATGTATATATGAATGTTTTTGAGGAATGTTAAAGGGTCCTCTGAAGCTGTCTCTTTGTGTTGCCAAATTTTCCAGAAACACTGGACCCAGAGTATACAGGAGACCCTGAATATGTCAAGGATGAACCTCACCACCACCACCAGCTGACATAATTTGCTCTTTGCATCCCAAACTGGACTCCATGTGTGCCCTTGGGAATCAAGACAGGAGCAAATCAATCTGTGCTAGACTGGAAATTGACTGTGTAGCTGGGACCCTTGTAGATAAGCAGAACATCTGATCTTCATGGTCCAGCAGTTCCCAAAGAAAAAGAATGAAGCTTTTGCCATCACCCTACTCCTTCCATCTTTACTGCACCTTTCCCCCTCCTGTGCCACACCCCTTTAGATGGAGATTTGTGTTTCTTCCTTCTTCCTTTATTGTACTGTTATAAATATGCAAACTTCCGTATGGATTATGAGCTCTTTGGGTTCCACGCACATGTTCATTTCTCTTGTAGTAAATCTTGTTTTCACTTAAGTTTCATGGAGCTATGATTAGCCAATTGATAATGTATGCACACACACACATACATACACATATAATATTATAAAATAAAGTCTAGAAAAACTGAACCTATGGGAAAATCTGAGGTAGGTAGTTTCTAGTTCCAAGTACTCTATTTGATGCTACCTATTTACCCATGAATTTTTCCCACTGTGGCTTCCCCGCTCTCAAACTTAAGAAATACAAGATTATTTTCTTGGCTGAACCCTCTCACCCTCATCCCTGTAGTCCTGGCGAATGGCTGAGAGCAGCAGTCTTCTCTGAATGCTCAGGGGAAAACACAAAGACCCCTAGTTTCTGGCTGCCCCTTTTTCTGGGGATCCTCTGGGTGGGAACCATTGGGATCTAAGATTATAGTGACTGGCACCTGTGTTGTTTAGGAACAATTTAACTGAGAAATTTCTCCTCCTCCTCTAATTTTAATGATAAACTGTGTCCCTTCAATTTAACATAAATTTGCTAAACATTGACAACGAGCATAAATAGAGGCATTGAGAAAGAGGTATGCTAGAGCTAGAAACACAGAAACCTAAAGCACCTAATTTGGCTACATTTCTCTCTCCCTTAAAAAAACAAGGAAATTGTCCTCAAGAAGAGAATAAGGAGCTACCAAGTAACCCAGCTTCCTGGTCACCTAAGGCAGAATTGACAAACAGAAGCCAAAATAGGTTAATGTATAATTAGGGAATATTTAACAAAATAAATAAAATATAACAAAATAGAGATCATGTTAACATGTGGTTTTCTGAGTTGATATGCAGCCCACAGGCACCCTTACCTAAAGTTCAGTGGTCCCTCTTTTTATTTGACTTTGACACCACTGACCTAAGGCATAAAAAGTCCAGCCCTTGAGCAGTTAGCATTCCTCAGACACATGAGTCAATACACCCTCAAGATTGCGGGCCTCTCCACATGGTGGCTAGGGGAATGCATCCACTTGAACCAGTCTTGGCGAAGTATTCTTCCCATGCTTCACATCAATTAGGGAGGGAAAAGCAAGGCCCTATACTACACAGGATAAGTGAGTTTTTCCTTAATAGGTATTAAAACTATCCTAGATATGTAATTGACTCAGACCTCTTAGGTAGCTTCTTAATGGCCTAGGTACAAATAAAAAACCAAGACAAGAGGGGTCAATAACGTCTTCTCTCAGGCTTGTGTCTGAAGAAGAGCTTGACCCATGCTGGGCTCAGTTAAATGAGAGCTCTCTCTTCTATTCTTTCCCTGTTCTGAAGATCCTGTTCCTGCTGGGACTGAGTAAGCCTCTTTTCCTTAACTGTCAGAAGTTCTGCAAGAATCTCATTTTGTTCTAGGTTCAAATTTGAGCCAAATACGCACATGTGTATATGCATATGTGCACATGTGTGCATACATATTTGTGTATTCCCATACATATATACATACACACACATATAGACTTGAGTCAGGTCTTGGGCTTACTACACAAGTTAACTTCTTTTGTTAAATGTTAGGTGGTTTTCAAGGGTTTCCTTTCATTATCATTCTAAGCCTGAAGACAGGCCTGGTCCAGAATACCATGGTTCAAATTCAACCTCTGACAATTACTAGCTAGGTGAAGTTAGATAAATACTCATCTCTCTAGGGCTCAGGCAACTCACAAAGACTTTTTTGTTTGCTTTTTTGAGGAGGATGGGGTTTTGGAGGGGGAGACGGGGGCGGTTGCTGTTATAGACAGATTGCACACTGCGTTAGGAGACAGAATTCCCCTACTAAATAATCCTGAGGAAAATAAAACAAAGCCAAACAGTCACAGCCCTTGAGTAAGTGTTAATTTGAGTAAGTAATTCCCCTTGCAAATTAGCAAGGGAAAAATCAATGTACGTACCTGTACATACAAATATATGTGCATATATGCATATGCATGTGTGTGCATAAGTGTATATGTGTACGCGCATATATACATATCTGTATGGCCACTAATTGGCACAATGGACAGAATGCTAGACCTGGCCTCAGGAAGATGTGAGCTCAAATTTGACTTCAGATGCTAACTAGCTGTGTGACTCTGGGGTCACTTGACCTCGGTTTGTTCCAGTTTCCTCATCTGTAAAATGGAGGTAATGATAGCGCCTCCCTACCAAGGGTGCTGTGAAAATAAAGTGACATAACATTTGGACCTCAAAGTGGCAAATCAATACAGGCTACGCCAGCTTATATGAAATGGTTGAAGGCTATAGGAGCTGGAGAGCTCCTGAAAGGAGACAAGGAGTGGCCAAACAAGAGGGAGCAGAACTTTATAAACCCAGAGAGGAGCCAGTATCCAAGAAGAGAGAATGCTCAACTGTGCTGGATTCTGCAGAGAAGTCACAAAGGATGGGGATCGAGAAGAGGCCACAGGATTAAGGAATTATCAGTCACTTCTGAGAGAGCCGTGTCAGGGTAATGGCAAGTGAAGTCTGGAATCAGACAAGAAAGGGTTGAAAAGAGAATGGAAAGAGAAGTTAAGACAAGCACAGGCAGGATTTTGACTGAGAAAGGGAGAAGTGTAGGTCAATAGTCTGAGGGAATGATAGGGTCTAGAGAGGTTTTTTTTAAGGATGGGGGGACTTGAATATGTTTTTGGTAATGGGGAAGGAACGAGTAGATAGAGAGTGACTAAAGATAATAGAAAGAGAATAATTAATCTGAGGGAAGCCACATTAACATTTTCTAGAATTTAGACCTATAAAGAATCTAAAGAGATGACTTAGCCTGACTCATTTCACAAATGCTGAAACTGAGGTTTCAAGAATTTATGATTTGTCATGCAGCTAATTAGTCAGAGCTCCTGACTGCTAAGTAAAGTCCTCTTCCTTACTGCCTAATTATGAAGCAGGTACAGGTTGGATTGACAGATTATTATGTTACATAAGAGAATATTCCAATACTCAAGGATCAGAAATCTTAATTAATTCCATCATTTGCTAATATGAAAATTCCATCCACCAACCAATTCATCATCCATCTATGGCTTACTAAGCCCTAGGGAGTTCCTTGATGAACATAAAGTAAGTCACTTAGGAGGCATAACCAAGATGGCGGAGTAAAAGAGTAAGTCACTTGTTCAGGGTCACACAGCTAGTAGGGATCAGAATAAGGATTTGAATTCAGGTCTTCCTGACTCCAAGTCAAACACTACAGATAAAGCCACACTGTCCACATTGTAAACACATATCTACAAGTTGGAAACTGAAGGGGGAAATTCAGAAAGGACTGTGTCAAACAATAGATTTAGAGTTACATCTATAGAGCATAACAGCAATAAATTTCCTCTTCTTTGAAGACATATAAATTCTACCAAACCAATAGACGACCACTAAGTTTCCTTCCCTGTATGTTAAACAGGTCTGAAAACATAGATGTACTTCCTAATGGGTAGCAATTTTCTTCCTTTTCAGAAGAGCTTCAATAATATCTTTTTAATTAGAGTAGAATTCACTCAAACAGCATCCTGAAAAAAGAACCAATTGACTTAACTGAGGCTAGATAATACCAGTATAATCGTGAACGTCAAATACTCAGAGTGACAAATTAATAGTGTTAGACCAGGGAGAAAATTTCCATTTCGGAGTCACATTCATCTTGATATACAAGCTTTTTCACAGTTGGGAGAGGTGGCGTTTAAAATACATCCTACACAACTCTATCACCTTTTGTTCTCTTAACATGGAGTCAGTCAGCCCTTCTTCTTCTAAATGTGTCAGTAGGACCTAGGAACATTGTCATTTATCCAGTGTCTCTATTCCTCAAAAGATCTCCAATTTCATCAGTGGGATCACTCAATCCACTATGTGGACCACAAGCCATCCCACCTTCTACTCACCCAATAAACACTGTAAGAGAAGGGCCATGAATTGCTGTCAACAAAAATTCATCACCCAAAGACAAGCTACATTCTTTGTACTTAGTGAGGATGGTTCTCACATTCTTCTTGATCAAATCTATCCAAAATGGTGGGACTTGCCAGAGTCTCAGAACTTTGCACGCG
>CM053597.1:209440319-209471669 GCA_028646575.1 Pseudocheirus occidentalis | reverse complement strand
TTCCTTCATAGGTCCAAGTCTTCTCATGTTTTTCTAAATCAACCAGCTCATCATTTCCTATACCATAGTAATATTTCTTTCTGTATTCAAACAACATTTTCCTTCAGAGAATCTTGTAGTTAATTTGGGTACTTACACGAGGCAGAATGACTTCGTTGCTCAAAATTGTTCTTAAAACAATAGTGCTGTTAGCTGTGTACAATGTTTTCTTGGTTCTGCTCATTTCACTCTTCATGATTTCATGGAGGTTTCTCTCTGCTTTTCTAAAATAATTGAATTTAGACTTTTTTATAGCAGAGTAACATTCCATCATGAACATAGGCCACAATTTGTTTAGTCATTCCCGAATTGATGGGCATCCCTGCAATTTCTAGTTCTTCACCACCACAAAGAGAGTTGCTAGAAATATTTTAGAACATGTTCTAAAAATATTTTTGAACACTTGTTCTAAAAAAGAACAAGTTCTTTTCTATTTTCCCTAATTATCTTGGGAAACAGGGCATGAAGATTTCAAAGGACTTGAAGCAGGGTTAGAGAATGTGGGGATTGGGGCACAGGAGGGAGGGAATGAAAAAGTAAGAAAGCATGAACCAAGATAAAACACAAACACAGCCCCCTCCCCCAAACTTACAGCTGCATTCATGATACATTCTGGACTTTTTAGTAAGAGCACCTTATAGGCCCCCTGTTTTTAGTACTGGTGTAGTAGCATAACTACCATTGGACTCAGAGTCAGAAGACTGATTCTGGCTTTTTGCTGTATTACTTATTAGCCAGGTCATTGTATTTCCCTGAGGCTCAGTTTTCTCATTTTTAAAATGGGGATGATAACCCTTGCACTAGCTAAATATAGGATAGTGTTAAAGTACTTTGTAAAATGTAGAACTTATATAATTGTGAGCGATCATCATTTTTCTTCTTCTTTATTTGCTATGTGGCTACTCACTGGCACTTCTACAACCCCCTGCATCAGGTGGCCACTAGCAGGGCTCCCATGTAACTCTCAGACCACCCCCCCCCTCACAGATCCTTTAACATATTCTAAAACAATGAAGTATCTCATTTTAGTACAATTTTATTTTAGGAGTGGATCTCTGGAAGGCAAGAAACTTTATCCAGGGGGTTGCCCATTTCCAAATTTTTTTGGGCTAGCAGTTAGGCAGGAGTGGATACGATCAATGGTCCTCATCCAAATATGACCCCTAACATGGACTTTGAAGGGATCAGCTTGGGCACTTAAAGGATTTTTAGAGTTTTCTTGTCTTAAGTTTTCTTTTAAAACCTAAGACTCTTTTTTCCTTGATAAATCAGCATATCTTATACCACTAATCTTTTGTGCTTATCAGCCATGACTTTATCATTTTTTGGTTCACAAATGGAACAAATAGAGGAAGAGACAAAAGGGTGGGGGTGGAGAGTGAGAGGGAAAGTGAAGAAAGGACACTGGGTGACACTGGGGAGAGGGAAGGAAAAAAGGAATTAACACATGTGTTCGGCTAATATGGAGATTAACATTGAATAGTGGCATTAGCTGTGAGTGTCAAAAGATGAGAGGCAGGTAGATGGTGCAGTGGATAGAGAGCCAGGCCTGGAGTCAGGAAGACTTATCTTCCTGAGTTCAAATCTGGCCTCAGACACTTACTAGCAGTGAGACCCTGGGAAAGTGACTTAACCCTGATAACCTTAGTTTCTTTAGCTATAAAATGAGCTGAAGAAGGCAACCACTTCAGTATTTCTTCCAAAAAAATCCAAAATGAGGTCATGAAGAGTCACACATCACTGAAAACCCCCTGCACCTGAACAAGAAGAAGGTAAAAGATGGGGTACAGGAGAAAGAGGGGGAAAATTCTTATGTGTAATTCCCTTAGAGAGGTGAAGAAAGGAAGTTGGATAGAAGATTTGGACATGGGACTAAGAAGTCTTCCATTGAAATCATGAACCAACACTGTTGCCTTAGGATATCTTCACTGCTATCTAGGCAGTGAACTACAGACTTTTGTGATGATTCATTCTTATCAGTGCAAAACTTTTGACTCAATATTTGTATGCTTGTTAACTTGTAAATTATAGTCATAAACCACTATACATTATAAATATATTGTACACACAAATGCACTGTAAAATCTATATAGAATACAAATTTAAAAGAATGAGAAAAAAATCTAATTTTTGCTTCTGGAGATAATAGAACACTGGAGTTTATTGAGTAGGGAGGTGATCTGGTCAGAAGTGAGCTTTAGGAAAATCACACTGGCAGCTGTAGAAGGATGTATTGCAGTGAAGAGACTTGAGGCAGGGGGATCAGTTAGGAGGCAGTAGTTCAGGCAAGAGTGATGAGGCCATGAAGTAGGGCCCGTATGATTATAAAGGGGAGAGATGCAAGACATGTGGATAAAAATCAAATGAGGTGGCAGATGATTAGATATGTGGAATATGGGAGGCTGAGGAGCTGAAGATAACCCTGAGGTTATGATGAACTTGGATGACCGGGAAAGGTGATGGTACCCTTTACCGTAATAGGGAATTCTGGGAAAGGGATGGGTTTTGCAGTAGAAGGATAAGGTCATGTGATCTGATGCTCCATCAACATGCATGACCCACTTTATCTCACCCAAGATAAAAATAGGTTCCTACTTAGAGGATAGCACTCACCCTTGGAAGCACACTGAGGGGAATAGGATGAGTACGCTGAGGGGAGAGGAAGAATTTTCCCAGTAGTACTTGCACTGTTGGGGCTGTGGATACCCATGTAGTAGTTAGGTCCTAACTTACCTGAAGGGACACCTTAGAAGTGAGGAGGTAACATGTTTACATGGTATGGGGAAGGGTTAGATGAAGATTGTTGGGGGATAGGGTAGGTAGCACTATTTTCAAGAGAAATCCCACAGCTGGTCATCCTGACAATGGTAGGATGTAACCCATTCTCCTCCTACCTTTCTCATTGCAACTTCTCAGTCTCCTTTGCTGGGCATTTATCTACATCATATTTGATAATCCTGGATATCTCTTCCCCACCAAATGTCAAAGTGAAAGTTCACCCAATGCTGGAAAGGATGGCCAGGGGAACTGGGTTATCAAGTGGGAATCAAGAACTAGGAAGTGCAAGAAGTTAGAGGAAGCAATAAAGGAGAAAGGTTTAAAGTGAAATCCAATGTGTTACCTGTGGAGCAGGCATTCCAAGGAGCATAATGGAAGGACTGGATAGCATTGAGAGTGGGAGGCTGTGAGAGAGAGACCAGGTTGAGGGAACAGGAGTAAAGGAGTTGTCAGTGGGGGATGGAGAATGGGCTTTGAACAATGGCAACCAAGGGTTCAGAATCCTTAGGATGGCATGGCTACAACAGAGTGGAAGTATATTAATTACCGAGGAAGGAGTTCAGGCAGATGATCATTATTTTGAAAAGATTTCTGAACAATGCCTTATAAGGCATTGTGTCTTATCTTCTACTCTGATACACTCTTATTGGACCTTAATCAGCTTCCATGGATTCAATTATCATCTCTATGAAGACAATTTTTGGATCTATTAATGCAACCCCAAATTCCCTCCCTTCTTCTAGTCTCTCATATATAAATGCCTATTAAATCTTTTGAACTGTACATCCTATAGACATGAACTCAAGATGTCCATAACAGAATTATATTTCCCTTTGTACCCTCCCCTCTTCTAGACTTCCCTATTACTGTTGAGAAAACCTCATCCTCCATCTTAACCAAATTTACAACCTAAGTATTATCTTTGATTCCTTACAGTCACCTCACTAGAACATATATCTTAATAGATAATCTTTATGACTTGCTCTAGTAGCAAAAAAAACAGAAATAAAAATTTGTCACCAGTCAGGAAGCTTTTTCTCTGGTGACAAAAACTTCCTCTGAATTTGGCCTGCTTGGTTCTCAGACAATATATTTGAAGGCCTTCCAGCTTGGCAGGACCTGCTAGTCATTGTGGGATGTGGATATAATCTTGGAAAACCCGGGGTCATCTCTCCTTCATCTGAGTGAAAATAAAGGTGTCATTGGCTGCTTTTAATTCCTTACTCATCCATCCAATAAAGGTTTACTTAGTGGTTACAAGCTCTTAAATGCAGCTAGATGGTGCAGTGGTTAGAGCACTGGGCTTGGAATCAGGAGGACTTATCTTTCTGAGTTCAGATCTGGCTTCAGATAAATACTGTGTGACCCTGGGCAAGTCACTTTACTATGTTTGCCTCAGTTCCTCATCTGTAAAATGGACTAAGGAAGGGAATGACAAGCCAGTCCAGCGTCTTTGCCAAGAAAGCCTCCAATGGGGTCATAAAGAATTGGACATGATTGAAACGATTGAACAACAACAACAACAACAAAAACAAGCTCTAAATTCTGTGGTAGATAAAGAGAGGCATAAGGCACAGTGCCTGCCTTTATGGAGCTTGGAGTCTAGAAAGCAAGCTAGAACATAAAAACAGATAGCTTACATTGCAAGGCAGAATGTGAAAATACAAAGAGAAGACTTGGCAATTCTGAGGAGAGAGAGGTCACTCTAGGCTAAGGTGGGGTTTCTTAATGTGTGGTCCATGAGAAGGACTGGGCTAGGGTACATATATCTTGGGGTCATTGGTATAGAGTTGATAATTAAATCTAAAGGAGTTGATGAGGTTACCAAGGCAAATAGTGTAGAACTTGGATGCATGGATAGATTTCAAGTAGTCTATGAACATGGATGTGAAAAACTACATCTTTATTGTCAACTTCTAACAGAAATTTAATGTTTCTTTCAATTTTGAATAAAAAACTGAATTATCCTGAGAAAAGAGCCACAGGTTTCACCAGACTGCCAAAGTGTGTGATGTCACAAAGAAGGTTAAAGATCCCTGACTAGAAACCCCTAGATCAGTGGATGTTTCTTGGAGAAGGCAATTAACCTGAGTCTTAAGTGCATGGCACCTGGGGTCAGTAAGGTCTGATTTCAGATCTGGTCTTAGACACTTTGTGACTTACACTGTGTGACCCTGGGCAAATCACTTAATCTATTTGCCTCAATTTCTTTATCTGTAAAATAAAGAGAATAATAATACCTGCCTCCCAGGGTTGTTGTGAAGATCAGATGAAATATTTGTAAAGCACTGAGCATAGAGACTGGCACATTAAAGGCACTAAATAAATGTTAGCAATTATTATTATCTCTTTAATTAATGGAATTATGTGGAATATAGGCATCTGTCTAAGACTGGTCATTTGTTCTCCCATGCTTATCCAGATGGTTTTTTTAAACATGTAGCCATCTTCCAGTGCTGTACCACTAAAGTCCACCTTCTCTCCATGATTTTGAAAAGAGAATATTTAATTATAGGGATATGACTTAAATGAACACACAAGTTCCTTGAATGATTCCCTTTGAAAATAAAACAAATCCATTATTATTCTTGCTGTGCCATCTGTACAGCTGTATACACTGACATTGTCTTGTGGACTTTGTCCCCAGTGAGAAAACAAAGAGAAAGCTGTCAAACAATTTCATCAGATCATTCACATCCATGCTCTGAAACTTGGTTTTGGTTACAAATGCTGCGTTTAAGCCCAGTGACAGACTTTGTATTATAAATTGTCTGGGAAAACACACAGGTAGTCAAATGTCAATCTTGATTCTGAGGCTGACACCCCAAAGTAGAAATTACACTGCCAGCAATGGTCATGCTGAAACTCACCTAAATCAAAAAGTTCTTCATGAGAGGAATGGACCAGATCTGATGAAAAGCTTCTTGAGAAAATGCTGAGAACAAGTAAGCTAGTCACAAAATCTCAATGGTTAGGGGATTAAAATTAAATGAAATTAAAATTAAAATTAGGACGAAGCCACTACATACCTGTTTTGGATGGTTTAGATATTTATCTGCCTATTGTGAGAATGGTAACCTGGATAACCTCTGGAAGTCTTTTTAAGTTATAGTTTAAAAAAACCCCCAACCCAACATGCTTTAATAATGTACAAACATCAGCACAGCCACATAGGCACATCCGTTGGTTGGTTGGTTTACTTCTGCTTTTGCCTTCAAGCTGCTGAAGTACTTGAATGATTGTTGAGCAGCTAGACACTCAACAAGACTGAAATCTATTAATCAATTTTAATTACTTTGATGAGTACTTTGAACTGTACTTACTAGTTATAAGGCACTGTTTAGAAATCTTTTCAAAATAATGATAATCTACCTGAACTCATTCCTCAGTAATTAACATACTTCTACTCTGTTGTAGCCACGTCATCCTACGAATTCTAAACCCTTGACTGCCATTGTTCAAAGCCCATTCTACATCCCCTACTGACAGCTCCTTTCCTCCTGTTCCCTCAAACTGGTCTCTCCCTCACAGCCTCCCACTCTAAACCCTGTCCAGTCCTTCCATTGTGCTCCTTGGAATGCCTGCTCCATAGGTAACAAATTGGATTTCACCTTAAACCTTTCTCCTTTATTGCTCCCTCTAACTTCTTGCACTTACTAGCTCCTGATTCCCACTTGATAACCCAGTTCCCCAGGCCATCCTTTCCAGCATTGGGTGAACTTTCCCTCATCCTATCCTTTCTCCCTAAATCCCATCTCCCTCACTGGTCATGGTGGGGTTGATGGATTACTCCTTGCTCCCCATCATCACTTCCAGGCTCTCCCTCTGTCACCAGCACTCAGTAAGCTTTCTTTTGAGGTTCACTCAATCCTTACTTCTCATCTAATCAAGATTCTGGTAGTTTTTTTTCTATAGACTTCCAAACCATCCTTCCCCCCACCCCCTCAATGAATTCAGTGCCAAGTTTATAATCTTTCTCTCCTCAACTCCTCTCCTCATATTAGGGGACATATACCCATCTACATATACATACATATAGAGTTATATATAATTATATATAGTTATGTATGTACACATACATACTGAGTTTTATATATATGTACACACACATATATACACATATACACATACGTATATATACATACACACATACGTATAGCGTTAGAGAATTCCTGACCTGGAGTACTGAGAAATCACACAACTTGTCCAGGGTTACATAGATAGTATGGAGCAGAGGTAAGACTTGAACACAGGTCTTCTTCTATTCAGTGCACCATTCTGTCTCTGGTATTAAAGCATTATGGACAAACACAAAACGGGTAAGCAGAATACAAATGTAGATGCAACCAGTCTGACAGGAGGATTTAGTTAGGAAGCTGATCAGAAGAGAGGTAGATTATGTGGAAATAAAGGGAGGGATTAGGAAATAAAGAATATTTTATGAGCAAGAGAAGGTAGTAGATAAGAAATTTAGATGTATACAAGAATTATGTATCCAGAAGAAACATGATATAGGAGGAAGAATTCCTGGTTTTGAAGTTGGAAAACCTGGGTTCTAGTTCTGTTCTGATACTTACTGTGTTATCTTGGAAACATTGATTTTCTCTAAGACTAAGTTTCCTCATGCGTAAAATGAGGATACTACAGATATTAAATATATGCAAATAGCATATGTATTACACTGGCCCTTCTCCCCCCAAACCTCTTTGGTTGGATGGCTTGAGTGTTGCTTTCCTCAAGATTATAGAAAAATTCAGCATATCATTCATTGCATGAAGTGATGTGCACTCTCTGAATTGTCCACCCAGAACTAGGTAAGAGTCTCAAAGAGACTGTACTAACTCCATTGGACACCAGAGTCCCAGAAACCTCCATGGGTGCTACCCTAAGGCTAAGTGCACCCATATTAAGAACCCTGAATTAACTCCTCACTATTCAGTCATGAAATTAATCTAGGAGATGAAATGGACAATTACTCAACAATATTAAAATGCAAATTTTGCTGTCTGCCAAGTTTGCACTCCCCTGTCTTCTGACTCTCCAAATTTGGTTTGCACTCTCTTAGTTTACTTCGCATTGTAATCATAGACTTTGGATGTGGTACTAACATCATTTAATGGGCACGATCTAAAGTGAACATTAAAATAGATTTCTTCTATGGATACATTGACATTGAACCATCTCCTAGCCCTCCTCCCAGTTGCTCTTTCTGTTCTTTAGGGGAAGCTAGAGAAAATTCTGATTACACACACTTGAAGTCCATGGAAAATGTATAGGAGGGGAGACATTTTTCTCTCTATCTTAGCTTTATACACTAAAGAAAAAGGAATGTGGTGTGATGGAGTCTTTCATAGCATTTTAGATTCATGGATTCTTTTCTTTTTCAATATATTTTTATTTCATTAAAATTCCCAATTACATGTAAAACAAGTTTTTAACATTCATTAAAAAGATGTGAATTCTAAATTCTCTCTTTCCTGCCTCTCCTCCTCCTTGAAAAACAATTTGATATCAGTTATACATGTGAAGTCATACAAAACAGATTTCCGTGCACTCTCTTCAATGTGCTCCATGTGTCCTTCAGTTACTGATTACTCCTGCCTTTCCCTGAAGTTGGAATTGTAAGAACAGCAGATGGAAGCAAAAGTAAGACGATACTGTAGCATACAGAGTATTTTGTTATCCTTCTGCCCTTGACCATTGATGTAGGTGGAAGGTAAAGAATTTTCCCTGCCACAATCATCAGAAATTTCTGTGCCAGTCTCTTTCTCATTTTGTGAGTCATCTTTATAAGGTCAAGCAGAAAGCAATTCACGGATACAAAGAGAGCAAGCAGTGTAAGAGGAAGCAAGGGAAAAAGGGGAAGGTAGAAAAAAGCCAATAAGCATTTATTAATGTGTACTATATATTTGTCACTGTGCTAAGTACCTTACACATATCTCTTTTAATCCTCACAACAACCTTGGGAGGTATGTGCTATTATTATCTCCAGTTTAAAGTTGATCAAACTGAGGTAGATATAGGTTAAGGGGCTCACCCAGGGTCATACAGCTACTAAGGTCAGAGTTAAACTCAGGTTTCCTGACCCCAGGCCCATCTCTCTATCTACTGGAACATCTAGATACCTATAGAGGCACACACACACAGAGCATTTATTGAACCTTAAAGGACTACATAAATAGGTTATTTACAGTGCCCTCAGATATTGAAGTGTGGTGCAGTGGAAAGAATGCTAAAAGCAACTGAATTCACCTTGTGTCCCTGATGCTTACACTTACGTGACTTTGGGCTAGTCACCTGAACTTTCTGAGCATCAGTTTTCACACTTGTAAGATGAGGAGGTTAGATACTAGATAACCTCAAAGTTCCCTTCTAGCTCTAAACCTATGATAATGTCACCATTTTATCTACCTTTGTATCCTTAGTGCCTAATCCAGGTCCTGGCACATAACAGATACTTAATGAATGTTTGTTAAATTATCTAGTCCAATCCTCTATTTTTAAGATGAAAAAAATTGAGTCCTGTATATGGGAAGTAACTGGCATAAAGTCACAAAGCTTGTTAGTAGTAGTATTGGAACTAGAAATTCAATCTTCTGACTCCTAGACCCTTCTACTCTACCACGTTGCCTTAGACTCATGGCCCTTCTACTCTACCACGTTGCCTTAGGCTCATGGCCCTTCTACTCTACCACATTGCCTTAGACTCATGGTCCTACTAATCTATCAAATTACCTCTCAAAATAAAAGTTTGTTAAGAGCAGAGAGTGAACTAACATTAAAAAAACAAGAGTAAGGACCACAACGAGAAGACTACCAACTATCAGTGACATTCTTGGTTGCATCTGGGGGAGAAGAGGGAAGAAGATCGGAGGAAGGTTTCTAAAAGCTCCATCAGTGTCATATCCAGATGAAATAGAAATGCAGAGACTTCTTTTATGACCCAATTGCCAGGAAAAGATACATAAGGAAGAAAGGAGACAAATATTGATGAAGGGCTTACTGTGTGCCAGGCATTGTGCAAACAAATAAAAATATAATCCTTGCCCACAAGTAACTCACATTCTAATAGGAGAAGACAACACAAAAAAAGAAAGCTGAAAGGTGGGGGTGTTGGGGAAGGACAGTTTCCAAGTCCACAAATCAGGATTAGGGATGGGAGGGGAAGGAAGATCACCCCGGGTCTTTTCACAAAATGGAGACTACAAGTGGAATTCAACAATAGGAGAAGAGGGAGACCCTTAAAGAGGGAAGTTCTATGTTGAGAAGGCTACAGGGGTGATTAGATCTTCCAGGACAAGGAGGTATTGAGGAAATTCCAGGATGAGACTGTGGTTTTGCAATCTGGAAGGCAGGAACAGGGAGGGAAATATAATGAAGGCTAGACTGTGTTCCTCAATAAACCAGCGGTTTCAGCACATGAATAAAGGAGAAATATATTGTAAAGAACATTGAACAAACTTTATTCCAATTCTTTATCTACTCATTTCCACCTGTATGACATAATCAATTGCACCTGTTTGTGCTTCATTTTCTTGAACTTCAAATGAAGGGATTGCACTAGTTAATCTGTAAGGCTCTATGATCTAGTGTGATGAGATATGGAGGCAGTCAACTGTTGGTAAAGAGACATGGCAAGGAGAAGGAGCAGGCGGGTCCTCTCTATTCTTCCCCTCAGTGCTGGCCTCATCTTAAATCACTGACCTAATCCCATCTATCATTGAATCCAGTAGTTCTATTGAGTACAAATAACACAGGATGATGGAGCAATTAAGAGCAGCAAAAATCTTTGTAGGTAACTTTTGGGTACTTGAGGTAGAATTCGAGAGAATATTGTTTGGTAGCATCACAGAGAAGATGGAGGGCTGCTCTTGGAGTCAACTTTTAAGAGTCTTACCCTTGCCATAGACTAGCTATGTGACCATGGACAAGTAATTAATACTTTACAAGCCTAACAACTCCATAAGGGTTAAAAATGACAGAGGAGTTGCTAAATTGTATTGGTGAGAGGAGTTCCCATTTTAGGAGGTTCCCATCCCCAAGAAAACATGGGTCTGGATGAAAAAAAATGGTTTTAAAGGACTTCATTGGGAGGAGGAAAGACAGAATATATTACACATCCCACCCTGACTTTAACTGAGAAAAGAACAGGGGACACTGAAAGTTAAGAAAACAGTGTGAAATATTTGAGCCTTCATGAAAGAAATGCATGATTCAATAACACCACCCACAGTGTAACTAACTCTAAAGGAAGAGTTCAGGTACAGCTATAAGGAAAAAGATTACTTTAATTTGCTGCTAAGGTTGGAGTCATTATTTTTTTTATCGTATGAGGTTTGGGAAGGGCTTTTAAAAAATCACTTGTTATTCTAAAAGTTTTGCCTGTTTTTAATTAAGACACATGTCAGTTGAAAAAAATGCACCATATTTGCATAGAAATAACTATGGCAAACTAAAATCTTAATTTTAAGCCATTTTAATCACTTTCTCAGACATACTGGTAATTATTTCTAGTTGACACCACTGAAGTACTTCCTTGCAGCCATTGAATATATTCATATCAATTGAAGTTTTCCCTTGTGCAGAGAGATGTGCTGCCCAGGACATTGCTGGTGGTGGGCAAATCACATTTTTCATCAGTGCCTAATAATTAGCAGAAATCCATTACTCTGTGTTTGCTTGAGCTGAACAATATCAGCTTGTAATTACTTGTAGCTCTGGGCAAGGTAAATATTTGATGTGATGCCGGTAAATCAGTTTTCAGTGATACAAGGAGCTAGCTGATTATGTATTTCTTTAGCCTTTAATAAGATTGTAAGTATTAACAACAAAGGTAAGGTCGAACCATCTCCATCTGCTGTGGTACCTTTATGCTGCCAACAAAAAGCATGGAGAAGACTGTCTGTGGAACACTGAGCTAATGAACCCCTTGGGGACTAGGGCTGTCTACTTGGGTTAAAAACAGGAAATTGCTTTTAGCAAATTCAATGCAGGAAAAATAGCTGGAGAGGTGACTTTATCACAAAATTCCTTCAGCTAGGTTATGGAAACAAGGTTTTGCCCATTTTTGATTTAAATATTTAATGTGTTTTCAAGCCTGTGTATCTGAAGTTAAGAGAAAATTGAAGTTATCTTAGATGGCTTGCTAGACTTTCCCCTACAAATCTCAAAATTATAGTTGTTCTTTTAAAGTAAGAAAATGATAGGAATTCTACAATAATCTCCCATCATAAACCAAACTTGGGGAGGAAAGCATAAAGACAGAAGTCTATAGATAGCAAAGGAATCAGTAAGTATAATGTATAACTCAAGAATCAAAATTTTAGGTAGAGAGATGTTAAAGGCATCTCTGCACAGTGATCCTCACTGATTGTAAGTGAACCCATTTTTGAAGGGAAATGTGAACACAGTAGTCAATGGAATCAGGAGTAGATTCATTAATGTGATATCAATCCCTAGAATGATGCAATATTCTGTAGGGAAACCTGAAAAGTTTTGTATCAATTAGAATATAGCCCCCAAATGAGAGAGTTTGTTTTTGGCAGATATGCGTTATAAAATCAGAAATGTGGACCAGGAAAGTCCGTTCTTTTATAGTTTTTGATCTGGCCTTAACCTCAGTTGCACATCAAAAAAGATCTTGGGAGTGAGGTTAACCCTAGCATTCCAGATGCTGAGTAGCATACTGTGGAGTTTCAAGGAACAGAACAATCTTCAGGGAAAATTATTTTAGGAGACATGGGTTCACAATAAGTGATTTAATGGGAGTCAAAAGTAATTTTCTTACTCTAAATGAGATACTTTCTGGAACTAAGGACTATGCCTCTCTAGAATGAGAACAGTAGAAAGGAATAGACAATCTTAGTCTTGGGAGATTCTACTGGTTTTTGTAAGATCTCTTTCTTGGTGTGATGGCATAAATTGGAAGGGCATGACTATGTCCAACACTCTCCAGCCACTGAACCTCAATGTAAAGATAACTAATAGATAGGAATCAGTCAGTTAACAAACATTTATTAGGTACCTGGTATGTGTGCCAGCCACTGTGCTAAGCTCTGGGGATACAAAGAAAGGAAAAAGACAATCCTTGCTTTCTGAGAGTTTCCAGCCTAACGGGGGAAACAATATGCAACCTCTTTGTTCAGAAAAGATACAGACAGAATTAACTGGAGATAAGCAACAGAAGGATTAATTTAGCTGCTTCGTTGAGGCAATAAGCTTGTGTTTAATCCTCTTCCACGTGAATGAAGCCCTTCAATAAAATCCTTCTTATGACTTTGTTCAGCTCTGCTTCACTTAAATCCAGTTTATACTCAAGTCAAGACCTCATCCTCATGATGTCATTCTCTTTGAAAAACTAAAGATGAATAGCAGTAAAGACAATGACAGCAACAATGATGAGGATGACTATGGCTAGCTTTGTGTAGTTTTTTTTAAGGTTTACTAAACACTTTACACATATTGTCTTATTTGGTCCTCACAACAGTCCTGTGAGCTAGGTGCTATTATTATAAATTGCATTTTACAGATGAGGAAACTGAGGCTGAGAGAGGTTAAGTGATTTTCCAAAGGTCATACAGTAAGAGTCTGAGTTAAGATTAGAACTCAAGTCTTCCTGACTCCAGTTCAACACTCTATCCCCTACATCTATGTCAGGTGGTCATCTAGCTTTCACTCATCTAATAACAGGGTGCTTGACCTAATAATTAAAATGTGTTTCCTTATGTTGAAACAAATATTCTGGAATCTTATACAGCCAGGGGGACCTTGCTGAGAGCATTTGATTATGATGAATTCTTCATCTCCACTTTGAAAAATTCTTATTTATTAAGGTCAATTTTTTTTTTTGCTTTTTGGAGGGCAGTTGGGGTTAAGTGATTTGCCCAAAGTCACACGGCTAGTTAGTGTGTCAAGTGTCTGAGGCCGGATTTGAACTCATGTCCTCCTGACTCCAGGGCTGCCTCTATTAAGGTCAATTTTGAAACATCATAGAGAAGAACCCAGTAAGGCCAAACAAATGTTCCCAAGATTAGTTAATCTTTTATTTTATGACAATTTTCTAAACCTCTTTGTTCCCTCATCTCTAAGAGGCACCTAATCAAGAGAGATGGGATGAATCAGTGAATAAAGTCAAAACAGTTCAACATGTCATTCATGTCAATGGAAGCACACTCTCTGTGACTATCAACTAATTAATTTTCTTGAGTTCTCTCATTAATGAAAATCCCTGCATATAGATGCTATATGGCTCTGAGAGAATGCCTCTAAAAGTTGGAGGATCAATTGTTTATTGCATCACATTTAAAAGTAATTACTTTTTTTGTAAGAACATTTCTTAATTGACTCTATCAGTCAGAATGGAGTGTGAGCAGGACCTGTACATCTCTTTAAATCATTCAAAGCCACGACCTGAGAGACTTCATTATGCCCTGAGGAATTGTATAAAAAAAGAGAATCTATATCAGAACCTTGTAGAGTTTCCCAGGGTCTGAAAGTGAAGAGGAAGAAAGGGGGTGGTGGTATCATATTATTTGGAGTCAGAAAGAATCATCAGCCCAGGTTCAATCAGTAAAAAAGAGAAAGAAAAGGTAGAACTGAGTAGTGGTAGAGAAAGGAGACATTAAGGAGAGCCATCAATCCTATAGGTATCTCATAACAGAAGACTTAATAGGGTGACATCAGCTGTACCCACCTGCATCAGGACTGAAGAAAGTTCTAAGCAAAAGATCTGCTCTTTTCCCAACTTCCCTTTCATGTGCCTGTCTATCTAGAGATACTATTATAAAATTTGCTGCTTCATTACTCAAATGTTTCTGGCAATTTGAAACTTGTTTCAACAGTGGTTAACTAGAGATAGATAAGAGATAGATAAAAGATAGATAAGATAGATAAGTAAAAATGTAAATTAAAACAGAGAGCCAAACTTCTGCCTAAATGTCATGAATTTTCTTAACTGGGGGCTCAGAGCCATGCAATTGTACTTTTGAGTTTTCATCTAAAATTGCAGAGGAGAGAGCCATGAGGATCTTAGTAGCCAGTATACTGCTTTAGGCTTAAAATGTAATGTGGTATTACATTTGATCAGAATAAAATACTTTCTATTATTAATAATAACATCTGACAAAGGTGTGGTACTTTTTCCTAGTTAGAAAGCTCTTTCAAATGCACTTTCTCAACTGATATTCACAATAATCCTGGATGGTGAAAGAATTACTGTACCTTACTTATTAAGGCAGTGAAGTGGCTTAGTAGACTGAGAATTAGACTTGGAGTCAGGAGGACCAAATTAAAATTTCACCTCAAATATTACTAGTTGTGTGACCCTGGGCCAGTTGTTTAAACTATTAGCCTTAGATTATAAAATTAGCCTTAAAAAAATAAAATAGGTATAATAATAGTACCTACCCAAAAGGACTGTCATGAGAATTACATGAGATAACACATATAAAGTGCTTTTCAAACTTCAAAGTACTAAAAGCATTGGAATTAGAGTCAGAGAACTCTGCTTTGATCCTTGGTTTACCAACCATATGATTTTACACAAATTTCTTAACATCACCTAGTCTCAATCATCTAAGTTATAATCATCTTCTTACTTTATAGATGAGATGATCAAGGGTGAGTAAACTTAAGTAGCTTGCCTAAAATTATACGGTTGATAAACCAGGGATCAAACTATAAGCTGCTGACTCTAATTCCAATGCTTTCACCACCACACTATGCTACCTATTTTTAGAGCTCGAAACCCAACATGTACCTCAGATGAGATAATGTATACAAAATGCTATTTTTGGAGAAAAGCAAGGTGAGAAGTCTATGATTTTATTTATATAGAGAATTCCCATTGAGAAAACTCTCTGTACAAGTGAAGATTGATGACTATCCCACAATTTATAGCCATAGAGAATTGCTGGAAACACTAAGAGCTTAAGTGACTTATCCAGGGTTGTACAGCTTGTATGTTCCAGAGATGGAACTTGAACTCAGTTCTCTTCTATTCTAAAAGCCAGCCCTCTAGTTGCTATGCAATGCTAAATCTCTAGTATTATTATTTTCTCCACAGCATTTCTACTCCAATGACTTATTATGATGGGGAGTTAACCTTATGTTCTGAAAACATGATAATGAACACGGTCTCTGATAGTTTGGAAGAGGGACCTCAGATATCATCTAATCCAATAACTAACTAGGACTTTGCTCTAGAACATCCCCAGCAACATTCAGTCAAGCTGGAAAGGCTTCAAGCCTAGCAATAATGTATTTTTGCTGATCAAGGCTTAGTCTAATTATGGAGTTTTGTCTCCAGAAAGTTGGCCAACAACTTTTGGTCTTGGTGATGCATGAAGAAGGTGAAAAAACATGAAATATACAGCTCTTGGTGCTTCCTTTCTTTTTCTTCTCCCATAGTTACAATATGGAATAGCAGAAAAGCAGGCAGAGGTGTTAAAACTCACACAGTTCTTGGACCAGGGGCTCTTAACCTAGTATCCATGACTGTGTTTTAAATATATTTTAATAGGTGTATTTCCATAAAATTGGTTACCTTTATAATCCTATGTATTTTATGCATTTAAAAACATTCTTCCGTGATAAGGGTTTGTAGATTCTGCCATACTCCCAAAGGGTTCATGTCACGAACAGGGTCAAGAACCTTTGTTTTAGACTATCTTAATGGAGTATGGTAAAGTGAAAAAAACATTGGAATTAGAGTCAGAGGACTCTGCTTTGATCCCTGGTTTACCAACTGTATGATTTTACACAAATTCCTTAACATCATCCAATTTCAATCATCTAAGCTATACATATTATCTAAAATCTACTTTATCTATTAGTAACCTATAGGCACAATCTTTTTCCATTTACCTGTGGTTTGATATACTATTGGAGGAACTAAACTTCTCCTATATTAGCAGTTTTTTTTCATAAATGAACCAGAAGACACAAGGAAACTGGTGGCAAATGGAACAAGAGAAATATGAATAAAGGGTTAGCACAATTAGTTTCATTATGGCCCCAAATACAACGAAAGACATTTTATGGGATACTTGTTCATCTCCTTGTAGAATGTTCCTGTGTGCAAAAAAAGTCTTCAAAGACTGCTTAGGAGTTTTGTGCCAATATATAATGAACCGATTATTCTATAATATCTATAATATCTCTGAACATCATAAAATGAAATTAGCTGTATCTTAACAGAAAAAATATACAAGTCATTTCAGAATCATCAGTATGTAGTCATCAAAATAAAATTATAGGAAAGTATAAAGAAAAAGGGGAAATCCTGTGTGGAATTTTGTTAATGTAGAAGAAACAAGTAGACCTATTTAAGTATTTTGGCAATACCTAAAAGCTGGAAATTAATAAAAATGAAAATATTAGTTTTAACTATCATCATTTGTTCTAAGTTTAGCTGATGCAAAGGCATCACCACAACAGGAAAGCCAAAAAATCCCACAGAAATGTAGGTGACAAACATTTGATTTCCTTGCCAAGCAGAGAGATATGGCAATCAAAGTATCATAGAGTTAGAGGAAGAGACATCAGAGGCCATTTGGTCCAATCCCATGACTTTACAGATGAGGAAAAAGGATTGATGAAGATAAATGACTTGTTCATGATCATACAGCTAAATGTCACAAGTAGGGTTTGGATTCAGATACTACAGTCCCAGAGTCAGCAGTTTTTTCTACCATACTATTCCTCCCAGAAGGACAATACAGTTTGGAGTAAAAGTCCATTGACAAAATAGTATAATCAGGGAAGATGATGAAAGATTTTTTAAAAATCAGCTAAAAATTGCATTGTTTTCTAATTTTTAGGTATTGACAGAATCTTTAAATAAATAAATAAATAAAGATTAAGACTTGGTACTTCTGCATTTAAGAAACTGCATGTGGGATTTCCCCTTTTTATTTATCCTTTCATATAATTTGATATTGATGACTACATACTGATGATTCTGAAATGACTAGCATTTTTTTCTGTTTAGATATACTTAATTTCATTTTTATGATATTGTTCAGTGTTTACCATGAGTTTCTTCATTGTCTCCTTGAATAATGAATTCATTATATATTGGTATAAAACTCCTAAGCAGTCTTTGAAGACTTTGTTTATACACAAGAACACTACACAAGGAGATGGACAAATATCCTAAAAAGGCAATTGTGGCAGGGAGAGGAGGGAATATTTTGTAGAGAGCTTGGCATGAGACTATTAAGCCCAATAACTTTGAGATAATTTGTACATGAACCCAGGAGAAAGGTAACAAATAGTTATGAAGTGGAACCAATCTTCCAAGATTTTGATAATCATAAACATAGATTTCTCATTAGAGACAATGATGCAACCAGCACAACTGGAATCTTCCACCTCACTAAGCAAAACATCATGTGAGGAAGTGGTAGTGATATTTGTGAAAATGAATTCAGCAACAGAAACTGTGGTCATCCAGTTATGTGGGGAAAAAATGTTCTAGAGTTGAGACTATTTTAAAGGCACTCATGGATTAATTTAAAAACATCTCAGAGGGGAATACATCAAAACAATGATCAAAGCAATCATGGGCAGTATTTTTTTACCCTTTCCAAACCTCTTGACTCATTTTATCTGCTTTTTTTGGGGACAGTTATTAAATTAGCAGATCACAGACTGTGAGAGATATAGTCCACTTATATTTTAATAAAACATTTGATAAAGTTTATTATATTATTCTTGTGGAAAAAATAGAGAGATATGAACTAGCTGATGATACATTTGAATGGAATTGGAACTGGTTAAATGAGTGGCTCTAAGAGTATTCATCATGAAGAGTTTTCTAAGTGCCGGGTGTCCAAGGGAGCTCATATGAGTCCCTGTTGGGTTCTTTGTCTGTAAAGGAATTTCAGTAGAACCCCCAAAACATCCCAAACTGCATCAATCAATGGTTCAATATAAATTTGGTAGGCAGTCTCCGGGGAAGTGGATCTATGGTTGGCCCTATGCTATTTAATATTTTTATCAATGACTCAAATAAAGGCATGGATAGCATATCCATCTAAATTTCAGATGACACAAACCTTAGAGCAATGGCTGGCTAATACACTGGATAAGAGAGTTAGAATTCCTAAAAGAGCATAGCTGGGCTAGAGCATTAGACTGAGTCTTAGAACATTCAAAGAGGTAAATATAAAGTATTAAATTGGAGTTAATCCCCCCAGCTTTACAAGTACAGCATAAGGGAGATATAGTTGGAAAGGATTTTGTCTAAGGTCTTAACTAGGTCAATTAGGGTCAGTAAGGTGATATGGTAGGCAAAAAAACTTAGACTGTATTAAGATAGGTACACACACACAGATAGTGAATCAAGCAGAACTGGGAAAATAATATATATATATATACATATATAATGTCTGTAACAATAAATAGAAAGAAAAAAGCAAAAGAATTGAATATTATATAATGATAACAATCAATCTTAGCACCAAAGATGAAATGACAAAGTAAACCTTCTAAGTGTCTCTTCATAGGTGGGAGACTATGGATTTGTATCATTGAATATATTATCAGCCTTAGTTAGTTCATTGGTTAGTTTTACTGAATCACTTTAATTTCTTTTTCTTTATAATTTTTTTTCAAGAGATGGCTCGCCAGGAAAGGTAAAATTAAGATATTATTTTAAAATGAAAAAAAAAACATTTCAGAGGTGAGCCATGCAGAATCTTGACCTGCATCATATAGAAAGTTAAAAAAAATACAATTATTTAAAGTCAAAAACCTAAAAAAGACTTAGGCAGAGTTACTAGAAATGGTAGTGCTCTACTCTGCCCAAGTCAGTCCACAGGTAGAGTATTGTGTTTAGTCCAGGGCACCAATATTTAAGAAGGATAGTAGTAAGCTATAGAACATCCAAGGGAGAACCACCAGGATGGTGAAGGGCCTTGAGTCCATGGGACTAAATCTATTTATCCTGAGGAGGAAAGATTTGGGTGGACTATGATTACTATGTATTTGAGTTTTTGAAAGGTTGTGATGTGGAAGATAGGTTAAACTTGTTTTGTTTGGGCTCAGAGGACAGACACTGGAGCAGTGAATAGAAGTTGCAATGAGGCAAATTTAGGCTTGATAGCAGAAAACCTTCCTCATGATAAGTTGTCCCAAAGTGGAAGGTGTGGCATCATTCCTTTTCATGGGTGAAATTTAGGGAGAAGCTGAATGAACATGTATTAGTATGTTATAGTTGAAGATTCATTTTCAGAATTGTTTAGACTAAAAAGCCACTGAGGTCTCTTTGAATTCTAAAACCCTAGGATAATGTCTTTTTTTGTGATTCATATCTATATCTATATCTACATCCATATCCATATCTACCTAATCTCTATCTCCATCTGATATATATATATATATATATATACACACAAATATACACACACATATCTCTATATCTATGTCAGTCTTCATCTATATAATCTCATATCTAATTTGTCTATCTATTGCTAGCTACTCACATACATAAAACCTACTGGGCTGAGATGAGCTAGAGAGCCCTCTTTTTAACCCACTTAGACAAGGGTCCATCTTAGGGGAAACTGTCTTTTCAAGAGAAGGTTCAGGATCTTTTTTATTGCCCCTGGTTTTTAATGCCCCTACTGTAGAGTTCTTGGGAAATCATGTTAACAAAACTTAGTTTTGCCTTATGTCTAATATCACCCAAAGGGGAGTCTGTTATGAGGATCATATGACATAATAATTATTAAGCATTTTGCACAGTGCTTGGCACATAATGATCACTATATAAATGTGAGCTATTATTACCATATATTTATGTTATACTATACTATATTACCATATATATATATATATATACTTATATTACCTATGTTACTTTATGTCATGTCATATCACATATTACATATCATATTGTATTATTAGAGGCAGCTGGTGGCACAATGGAGTGTCAGGTCTGAAGTGAGGGAGACTCATCTTCCTGAGCTCAAATCTAGCCCCAGACAGTTACTAGTTGCATGACCCTGGGTCAGTCATTTAACCTTGTCTATCTCAGTTTCCTTATCTGTAAAAAGAGCCGGAGAAGGAAATGTCAAACTACTCCAGAATTTTTGCCAAGAAAACCTCAAATGGGTCATGAAAAGTTGGACGTGACTGAAAATGATTAAACACATTATTATCAATTATTATTCAATGAAGTGATCAGGTTTAGGTTATTTATTTCTTCCACACAAAATAAATGCTTAAAGCACAAAACACTCAAGACTTAAAAAGACCATAACTTCCATTATAAGTTGGAGTCGAAATTTAAAACATGAAATGTTTTGTGACTCCAATGAACATCTATTTCCTCTTCACTTCAGCCCTGTACATTTTGAGCAGCTCTGTCAAGGTCTCTGTCTTCTGGCAAACAGATGGTGGTCATCTCTGAAAAGCATTCAGTCATTCTACTTCTGCCATCAGTCAATGCTGATTAAAGACCCCAGGAATTCCCATAATCTCAAGGTAGTATCCAAGATACAAAAGCCTTCTTTCACAATCCCTCTGAAGTCAGTCATCTGTGCTCAAGGAGTGAACCACAAATCAGATGAGGCCACTATAGTTTTGAAATTCAGTCTCAGGCTCACCTAGGCAGTGTATGGGGGCAGTGCTGAAGAGGGCAGAGAGAAATGGGGGTAGATCCTTTCTTTCCTCCTGGAAGTCTTAAAGAGAGGCTCCCAGGGATGCATTAAGAAGACAGGAAAAAGAGAGTGAAAGTGGGTATTGTCTTTCCCTTTAAAGTTTATTGAGTGGGTAGCTCTCCCCGGCTCAATGGCTACCTCTTCTC
This sequence comes from Pseudocheirus occidentalis, assembly GCA_028646575.1. Lineage (NCBI taxonomy): Eukaryota > Metazoa > Chordata > Mammalia > Diprotodontia > Pseudocheiridae > Pseudocheirus > Pseudocheirus occidentalis. The sequence goes on along the minus strand of CM053597.1, from coordinate 209,450,041 downwards.
CTGCTGTAATCATGGAGAATAAGCAAATGTTGTGACTGAAGGATGGGCATCCTTACGTTATGTTATGTTATGCTTTTTTATACTAAAATCCTGTGGTACCGAGTGTATGTGGCTGGGAAGTGACTGGGGAGCTTGCCTCCACATATAGTCCACAGGTTATACTCTACTTCCATTACATATGTGCAGATGGATATTAAGTATGTGTGTTTCTCTATATGTGTACATACCTATGTATACATACATTTATATGTATACGTGTGGATGAGAGTTGCTTGTATCTTAACAATGCTACTCTTTATGAATTCAGATATGAGTCCTTTCTGTTTCCATTAACTTATCAATAAAGCTGTTGATGTTTTGAATTTTATGAGATCACGTTCTTGGAAGGGGATTTAGCATCATTCTAGTGTAGGGAAGTGATGGTTCGGATACTGAACTTTCCAGAGTATCTTACTATGGCTAAGGAACCAAGAAATATCTCAAAATGTGCCCATTTGTAGCAGGAGGGAGCCTTTAACATGAGGACCATCCATACAAATTAACTGATATAAGAATGGGTATTCTAATTGCAGGGGAGGGATCCCCCAAAATGCTATGAGAAATTTGGGGAGGAACAGTACTGACACCTGGGGAGGTTAGGGAAAGCTTAAAGAAGGGTATGGTACCTGGATTTGACCTTGAAGGAAAGGAGAACCTTTGGTGGTCCATTCTAGATGTTTAGAAGCATCTAAACAGAGGCATGGAGAGTGAAAAGAGTGAAATAGAAATAGATGAGTGAGTAATCTAATATTCCTGAAATGTAGAACGTTTGACAGAGCATAGAAGGAGAAAATGCTAGAATGGTAGCTTGGAGCTAGATTATGGAGGAGCATGAATGTTAGGGTAAGGAGTTGCCTACTTTATTCAGTAGGCCACAGGAAGCCAATGTATAGAGGTCAGTATTAAGAATTATCATCTTGCAATGAAAGAGAATATTTCTCAATTTCATCACCAATATTTCATCTTATTCTGAGAATGAGCACTCTCAGAATGCGAAATGTCAGGAAAAAAGTCCAAGCTGAATCCCCAGCAGAAAGGAGATAGCTAAAAATTCTTACAAAATATGACAAACTGGACTCTTTCAATTTTCCTTAAGCAGAGCCAATACCCCAATCAAGACCTTGGCTTAGTATGAACTCCCCACAGGGCCTGTCAAACAGTGAAAGATACATTTTGAGGAAAATTTTACCAAAGAGGTTAAATTCGTACAGCCTCCCTTGAATTACTCTTAGGGAATAAGAATAAGGCAGTGAATGTAAAAAGTGAATTGCAGAGTAGATAAAAAGTGAACTTCTTTGAAGTGTGTCTAACTTCACAATAGGAGGATTCACAATATTCCTTGGGAGAACAGAATGAAACTAATGGAAAACTGACCTTAATCCAAAAACATAACATATGGTGTATCCATAAGCAAGATCCCTTAAGCCAGAAACTTTTCCTTAGAGTCTAGGGATAGAATGGAACAAATTCAATATAAATTTTTGGATTAACCACAGAAGAGAGTAAAATGGAATATGGAAAAGCAAAAGATGCTGTAAGTTATAGTAAGACCAGGGATATGTTGGAGCCATTTTCAATGTGAGCATTTCTACCTTGGAAACTGGCAAATGCTGCAAATCAGGACTTGATTTATTGTTTTGTTGATTGTCTAGGCTTAAGAAAGTGCTGGAGAAAATGTTAACACAGATTAAACTTCCTTGTGTGTTTTGCAGTTTTTGTAGACCTGGTTGTTACATATTTACCAACACATCCCTGCCTGGGACCCACCATTAGAAAAAGGCTTTTTTTTGTGGGTTTTGAGAGATGAGATAAAAGGTTGGATGATAAGAAATAACATATAAATATAGAGAATTTCTCCCTCACCATTTGGGTTTTGTTCAGCAGACTGTTGGAATGAGAACAGACTGAATTCACAATCCTGCTAATCGCCTCAAAGTCTGAAAGCATCAGTCCATAAGCAGTGTCTATGTCATTATTGTGCAAGACTCTCAGACTTATCCAAATTTTGTCACCATTTCAATGCATCACCATTCAAACATGGCAGTATTGTAATGGAAAAACCACAGGGTCTGAGCTGGGGGCCAATCTCAGCTCTGCTGCTGTTTCCCATGTGATGGTAGGCAAGTCACCTTTCTTCTCTGGGTCTTAAGTTCCTCATCTATATAATTAAGGGATTGGGAAACATGTTATTTCTAGTCCTTTACAATTCTAAATCCATTGATTCTTTATGAAAAGCATCTCTCTTAGTTTCCAGACAGCTTCTGTATCACCTCAAAAACAGAGTACATCCCAATTCAGAAATGTATAAATTTCATTCCTCAAACCTGTGAGAGATGTGTTATGTAATTCATACAGAGCAGGGGAAGGGCAGTGTGGTATAATGGATTGAGTGTTGGACTTGGAGTCAGGAGGAGCTAGGTTCAAATCTTGCTTTTAGCACTAGAGGCATGGACACTTACCGTGTCTGAGCATTAGGCACCTCTCTAAGATTTTAAGACAGAAAGACTATTATAATCAGTGTTGGTGAAGAGTTCCCACATCAATGAAAAAAATATATTTGATATAAGAGTTCATATAGTTCCTAAAAATTTGTAAACTGTTTTCCTCACAACAACCCTCATAGGTAAGCAATGGATCCCTTATTGTCTCCATTTTGTAGACAAGGAAAATGAAGCTCTGATAGGTTGTGACTAAGGTCATGCAGAATTGATATTTGAGCCCAGACCTGATTATAAGTTCAGTCACCTTTCCACTACCTACTTCTCTCAGAAGATGTATCTCTTAATAATATTACCATCAGTTTGTACAAGTTCCCCCGAGATGCATGAGATTGTGATGTGGCCAATAGCCCCTTCTATGGACGATATACATGCTGTCTGTCTCTTCCTCAATGGGAACCAATATTGGCAGCATCTGTTTGCCTTTTAAACTCTTTAGCTCATGGGGCTATAAGCACTTTATGAGTTCAAACCAGGTGACAATGTAATGCTATCCTTTCTTCTCTGAAGCGGCAATTCATAGGAGGTACATGCTTGTCAACTTTTAGTTCTATTGTGAAGGATTGCAATTCTGGAGGAATATTTAAAATAATTTAAATCTACCAGCTTGTTTCTTTAGTATCATTCATTTAATAAACATACATTTAAGGCACCTTGTGTATGGAACACTTTACTGGACTCTAGAAGGTGGGGAACATACACATATGTGTATACCTTTGCCAAGAAAGAGAAATGATGAGGGAGTTAACTTGTTTGAGGTATGTGGCTACAAGGGAAGTTTTGCTGTTCTCTTACCCAGGCTTCTTCCTCAACTTAATCATTGCCTAGGGTTTATGGTTTGGATTTTCCCAGAGTTAATGGTCTAGCTTGATCTCCACCCAATGGCCAACCTGTCACCTGTTTTTGTATGAACCTCAAGCTAAGAATGTTTTTAAAAATAGTCTCATTATGTTTATAAATGTAAAAATGCCCCAAACTGTTCTTAGCTAGAAAGGTGAAGGGCTAGATCTTGTCTTCAGACCATATAGTTGGCTGACTTCTGATCTAGATTCACATGATTTATTATCCCGCATGGGAGTTTAATAACATATAGTAATCATCAATATTCGTAAGGTTTCTCTAACATTGAGATGAGACCCTGAGCCAGGGATATAATCTTAATGACTCAGACAGAAGATCTGAACTTTTAATTCCTTTATCTCTATATACCACAGACCATTCACTGCCTCCTTTCTGCTTTCGCCTTCAGAAATAATGAAGCACATAACTATTTGATTTAATTTAATAAACATTTATTAAATGCCTACTATGTACCCGGGGAAGGCAACACAGAAAAGGAAGCTGGAAAAGGACTTAGATGGGACACAAGGGGATATCTGGCCCATGGCATCTTGTTCTGTGGAGTTCAGACCAAGCAGAGCAGAATGTGGAAAGTGGAGTGAACTACAAAGTCCAGCTTCATTCCTTTCTAAAGGAAAGTTTTGGGTGGAATTGAGTGCTCTACCCTCCAGCCCTCTAATCAGAGGGGAGAAGAGGCTGAGGGAGGTGGGAAGGTGTTGTTATCCAAGGCTGAATTAAATAACATGACAGGGAAAGTGGGCTAGGAAGAGTTGGGATCAATCCTTTATCTAAAGGACTTTGATACTAATTAATGCAACAAGTAAACAACTTCAAAGAGCAGAAAAATCTTTGAATTAAACCTCTGTCTTCTTGGTCTTCAGGAGTGGAGGAAGGGAAAAAATACTTCATAATATGTACAAGTTTTCAGAGGAAATGTTTTTCACATTTTTGGATGATTGGATATGTCCCAGTATCTGGCCTCAGTTGCCCTTTCTGCCTCAGTGGATAAAGGTGCAATTGGCCACAGAGAAACCCATGTATTCTCAACACTAACCAGTTGCTGGTCTTTATTTTATCTCTCCCATGTCCATCTCATTTCCTTCTCATCCTTCAATTCACTATTCAGCCTTCATTCCAGTTTCTTGCCCTCCTCAACCACCTGCAAATCTATAATGACAACACTGTCTATGCTGCCAAATTGGCTCTCAGTCCAAACTTGCTGCCTGTTATCTCTCTTCCCAATCTAGTGTGTCTGTGTACCTACAGTCTTTCCAAAAAGTCTCTCGGTCTCTCCCAGGAAGAGGAGGAACAATACTATTTGATATTATATCTCCCAGAAACTCATGTGACTTAGTCACTGAGACCATTCTTCCCACAGAGGAATTAGTCTCCCATATACACTACAAAGATGTAATACACACACATACATATGCAAATACATATACATACTTATGTGTGTGTATATGTGTTTTTTCTCCATGTGTTTTTTGGGAGCAGAGACTGTTTTATCTTTGTATTCCCAGCAACTAGTCTAAGCTTAATCAACAGATGTTAATTGATTGGTTCAAATGACATAAATATGATGCAAAGCATCATATACACAGGTACAAATTAATCCTTTACTAACAGAATGATTGAATACTGGGAGAGGAAGAAAAAAAGGAATGACCAAAGTAGAGGAATTCTAGTTGTAGAAGACCTTTCAGATAAAGTAAGTTTTGAGATAGATCTAAGAGGAAGTAGCTCGTATAGGACCTAGGACAGTGACATCCATTTATTACCTGCCTTTAGTAGTAAAGCTAAATTGTGATGTCCTATTTATTCTACACCTGGGTTATTATTGATAAACTAGAAAGTATGTCAAGGAGGGCGACCAAGATAATGAAGGGTATAGAGACCAGGCCATAAGTGTTGAAGGGATAGTGATTTTGGAGCAAAGAAGGCTTAGGGGATACATGATAACTATTTTTAAATTTTTTAATGGGCTCTGATGTGGAAAAGAATTCAGACTTATTTGGCTTGGTTTCAAAGGACTCTAGTGGGTAGAAGCTTCAAACAAGACTTTTTGGCATGATACAAGAAAAAAATTCTAAGAAAGATCTATCCAGAGGTGAAATTGGTGGCCTTTGGATGCAGTCACTTCACATCCTCAAGCAAAGACTAGATGAATGGTTCTCAAAATTTTTGGTCTTAGGACTATTTAACACTCTTAAAAATTCATGAGAGCCTTTGTTTATGTGGTTAATATCTATTGAGGTGTGGCCTGTATTTGTAGCTAGAACTTCAGTTCACAAGGCAAGTGAAAACATTGTGCACTAGTGAGAATGAGAGTGAAAAACATAAAAAAAAAATCTCAGTATTATTATTAAGAAAGTTTTTGACTTTGCAGATCCCTTAAAAGGACTTTCAGACCCCTAGGTGAGAATGGCTGAATTAGATGAACACTTACTGGGATGTTGAGGAGGGAATTATCAACTAGAGAAAACTTGCACTAGACATGATCAGAGTTCTCTTCCAACCTTAAGACTCATTGATTCTGACATATATTCATTCATCTTTAATTCATTTTAAAATAGACTTAAATACATATTTAAAAGATCTAATTAAACCTCTATGAGAAAAGCAAAATATGGGGAAGGTATTTCCTTAGCTATAGATTGTTATTTTTATATAGGATGTTGACTTGGGGTATTAATTATAGCTCTCAAATAGGTCTCCATTATTCATTCCTCAGAAAAGACTCATAGAAAAAAAAAGAGATAAAGAGTGCATTTATTAGTCAGCTCTCCGCTTAGTCAACCTGATAGTTACTTTTGGCCAGACATGTGCTTATGAAGTATGGCATTGCTGTTGGCAAAACTATTTATCTGTATGACACTATATGTCACTTTTGAACTTAGACTTGACATCCATAAAATTACATTTTCATCAAACTGAAAGATCAAGCTTTCTGTGCTGACTCACTTGGGTCAACATTTTGCAAATGCCTGGATTTACCACTTGAACCATAAACCCTCTGTGAATAATTCCATCCACTGATGTTTGATAGCTTCGGGCACAGATCATAATTTCTGAGCAGGAAAAGAGATGTCAAAGCAAAATGATTATCCTTTCTGCATACAGGATAACTTACTCCAAAGTGTATTCTCAATTGCCATTTAAAAAAACACTGGGTAAACAATAACTTTGGTGGGTTTCAAAGGATAGTAAGTAGTATCACTGGAATATCAGGTCATAGAATGGATAGAACACTTGACTTGGAGTTAGAAAGACCTAAGTTCAAATCTGACCACAGATACTTACTAGCTGTGTGTCTTTGGGCAAGTCACTTAACCTATTTGCCTCACTTTCCTCATCTGTAAAATGAAGATATAATAGCACCCTACTCCCAGGGCTATTGATAGAATCAAATATTTGTAAAGGGTTTAGTGCCTAGCACATAGTAGGCATTCTATAGATGTTAGCTATTATTATTATTACCACTTAAAATGGAATGCTGAGCAGCAAAGAATCACAGAATGATTAGAAGTGAATCTAGTAACATCTCTTCTGGTATAACCAGTTTAGGGGTTAAAATGAGATACTGTTTGTACAGTGTTTTGAAAACTTCAAGGCACTATATAAATGCTAGCTATTATTATGACTGTCAACATACACTCAGGAGGTTCTGTGATCTGAGCACTGGTGTTGGAGTCAGGGAGACATAATTGGGACAAATGACTAAGGCTTGCTAATTAGTAATTTTACATTTCATCTCCACTGAGCACAGTGGGCTCTTTCTTTCAAGAAGGCTCTTTCTCTCTCCCCCTCTGCAAGCAACTTTCTCTTTTGTCTGGTCTCTTTTTCTGCTTTTGTCACCACTACTGATTCTCTCTTCACCACTCTGCTGCTAGGGTGCTTAGGGAGGGGAAAGATACCAATTGCCTTTGACTTTTTCACAAGGTACCCAAGGAAAAACTACATTACTGGAAAGTGGCTCCATCCCAGGAACAGGCTTGCCTAAGAGATGATTTCCTGATCTCATGGCTTGCAAGCTGGGTAGGGGGAAGTACCATCCCTTCTCTATTCTTTGAAGAGCTGAGAGAGTCATTTGTTTACTTCAAGGCAAGAAGTGTCCTTGAAGAAGAAACCTTAGGGAAGAAGTAAGAAGAAGAGGTCTGAGGGGCAGGGATTGCTCGTTAGGCATTTCTGTGGAATTCTGACTCAGCAGCTGGATGACTTTCTATCATTACATACTCTAAACCTGAGTCATCATGGTCAATAGAAAATAATCAGAGGATACTATTCTGAAGTGGCAGGTGGGAAGAAAGGTGCATCATGCATTCCTGGAAGCTCTTCCTTTATTTGATTGGATGCTGATTGAGCATGTTTCAAGGTTGGAATGTGTATGGGGAAGACTAGGTGGTGATACGCTTAGTTATTATACTTATACTGTATCATCACAGATGTCAAGTGTAACCCATGGAATTTGCAAGGATTGATTTATTTTTCTGAAGCGAAGATGTAAGCCTTGTATACCACCTACACCATGTTTTGGACATGAATACAACTGAGAAGCATGAAATATTGTTCAATTGACAGAAGAATTTGAGCATGACATGGGAGAGGTCTGGTTAAGAGGGATGAATTAGAATTTGAAGGGAAAAAAACTGGAAAAATGACAACCTGCTTGTGTGAATCAGTCCTTTTTCTCCCTCTGGCCAATGCAAAGGAACCATGATAGATGGAAAGTTTGCATTCTGTAAGAAGCTCTCTCATAACTGCCCAGTGCTACAGGGACAGAGAAGCAAATTAAACGTCTGTATCTGAGAGCGCTGAGAATATGGAAGTAAAAGTAAAGCCTTGGGAAATAGATCAGTGAGTGAGTAGAGTTCTTGAATCATGTCCACAACATTGATTCATCATAGGGGTCTTATCATCTCTGAAAAGACTTAAATAAACACAGCTAGGTGGCACAGTGGATAGAGCTCAAGGGCCTGAAGTTAGGAGGAAACATCTTTCTGAGTTCAAAATCGACCTTAGGTACTTGCTAGCTGTGTAACTCTGGGCAAGTCACTTAATCCTTAATCAGTTTCTTCATTTGTAAAATGAGCTAGAGAAGGAAATGGTAAACCACTCCACTGTCTTTGCCAGGAAAACCCTGAATGGGGCCACGAAGACTCAGACATGATTGAAAGAACTGAAAAATGACAACAACAAAATGTTGTTATCAATTCTGAAATGGGAGTAAAGAGAAGGAATTGATTTTCTAGGTTTCTGAGTCACCTAGTGCTGGGGGCATATTTGGAAACTGAAGAGAGATCATGGTCTGGAGATGCACTTACTAGGTTCATTTATGTTACTTCACTTTTGCTATTCTGATTTAAAAGTCTGTAACAAATATGTCTTGGTATCTCAGAGGAAACACAATAGGATAAAGGGACTTGTGGAGGAGCTAATTGAGGGTGAGTTGAGCCATGGATCTGATTAGCGAAAACACCAACTCATAGCCTGGATAGAAAAGAGTGTTGCTACCAAGGAATGAGTGGTAGATAGTTGCTCTGGGATACGGAGAAAAGCATGAGAATCATGGTAGTTATTGCCAAAATACCCTTTCATATTGGATAGTACACATATTGATTGGACTAGCTTTTTGACTGGCAGACAAATGCTTAAGGTCCTCGGTACAGATCCATATAGTGTCATAGAGAGCTAAAGGGATGTAATAAGCTGGGCCAGTCTCAGGCTTATCCCCCTATAGTTTAAGTCCAAAACTGGAATGCAATGAGACACTCATATTCCATCTTATAGTTAACAAAAGGAACTCTAGTTAACCTTAGGGGAAAGAAGTTCAGAAAAAGAAAGGACAGTTCATCCAGGATGAAGCATTAATTGAGTGGAGCCCAATTTTTCAATCTTGTTCATGCTATTGGTGTACTATTGGAAGCTTCAGGGAATGGATCCAGCCCTTTATGTCTTGGTGTAGTGTTAATGGGAATTGAAGATCTTTCCTGCCCATTAATAGGCCCAACAAGAAAAGCTTAATTAAGGGAGGTTTGTTTTTCAGAAAGATCCACACCTTTAATTACTTTGTAATTAGGCATTGGGTTTTGAGGGTTGTGATGCCCTCTGACCCTAAAGAAGTATATATATATACTCTGTGGTTAGCATTTTGCTTTGGGGCTCACTCATTGAAAGAATGTTCATGTGATTTGGCCAGATGAGACTCTGGGTAGCCCTTAAGGAGCCCCCCTCCCCACCCCTGGCTTTGAAAGCCCAGATGTTGATGCTTTTCTCTCTGGTAGCTATGCATGTATGTAATAGTTAGACATTTGGATGTGTCTGTTAATCTGTGATATATATATA
>CM053597.1:209420406-209439819 GCA_028646575.1 Pseudocheirus occidentalis | reverse complement strand
AATTTGGCTTAGGGAAGGAATGATATATACTCTAAATTGGTTATCTTGCCCTGCAGTAGAGTAGGGGTGAAGGGGATGAGAGGGGGATGATGGAGGGGAGAGGGCAGATTGGGGAGGAGGATTGTTAGAAGCACACACTTCTGTAAAGGGATGGGGACAAAGTAGAGAATGGAACTAGTGGAGGGAGGGATAGGAGGGAGGGAAATATAGTCAGTCTTTCATAATATGTCCATTATGGAGATGTTCTGTGTAACTACACACGTGCAGGCTGTATTGAATTGCTTGTCTTTCCAGTGTCTGTCCTTAGTGGGTGATAAGAAAGGAAGGGATAGAATCTGGAGTATAGAGTTCTAAAAATCAAATGTGTGTGTGTATGTGTGTGTATATGTGTGTGTGTGTGTGTATATATATATATACACACACACACACATATATATGTATATATATATATAATTATTATTATTATTTAAATGCAACTGGGAAATGGGTTACGCAGGCACTGGGATAGGGAGATCCATCTTGCCCTACTGGAAAGTCAGAGGGGTGATGGGGGAGGATATAGGAGAGAGCAGATTGGGGGAGAGAGTATACAGTGGGATCACTATTTTGGGGTGGTTGGTAGGGGAAGGATGGGGAGAAAATTTGTAACTCAAAATTTCATGGAAATGGATGATGTAAACTAAAAATCAACAAAAGTTAATTTAAAAAAAAGAATTCCAGAAACAGAGAATCAGAATCGGGAATTTTCCTCCTGGTGGCTCCTGGTGGATGGAGCAGAGTTGTCCCAGCATTTGGGAGCTAGGCTGCAGGACTGAGAACTGAGTTGGAGTTTTCTATGAGACCAGAATCTGGTGAAGGCTGCCTGGAAGGCTAAGAGGGTTGTCTGGAAGGCTGAGATTTCTCCCGGGTCTTAGGGCCAGCTGAACTGCTGGAAGACTGAAGAAGCATGACCAGGATAAGACTTTGTTTGTTTGTGGTTTGGTTGATCCTTGAGCTCCCAGCAACAGAAGTGGTAAAGATTTTGATATGTGCTAGACCCCATGAACTTCAGTGTGTACCACAAACTGCCTGGAGAACTGGACGAGGACCTGGGAACTGTCTGCTTTTGAATCCAAGTGACTGTTTGGTGGATTCAAGTAGGAGCTGGGACCATGGAAGGGGATCCAGGGAATCTGAGATACCAACTGAGTCAAGAGGAAGAAAAGGCCTCCCCTTGGATGCATGATGAAATTGAAATTTACCAGAGATCAAGGGGTGGTGGGTTTGTATAATTTTCTAATGATTGTATTTAGTAACTGATTGCTAGATAAGTGACTGATTAAATTAATCTATAATTGCCCCATGAGTGGAAGATTGATTATTGTATTGTGAATTGATTGAATAAGTATTGATTATTGTATTGTGAATTGATTGAATAAGTATTGATTATTGTATTGGGAAATGACTGAAGGGATTAAGTAAAGAGGGTTTCCTCCCTTAGGGAAACCAGATGATTGTTCTTTTGCTCTTTGTTCTAAACATTGCGGTCACTGTAGTGAAAACTATGTGGCCATTCTAATGTTAAGCTGTTGTGAACACTATATTGTGATTTTCTATGATAAGATGTAATGTTGTGAATATTATATTGTGACATATTGTGAATGTTTGCCTTGATTTGTAATGGAATAAATGGAGTGTTCACTCTACTGTGTAATCTGAACCTTAAAAGCTGTTCACAGTAGCATTCTTTTGGGAATCTGCTTGTGCATGGTGTTACAGGAGGGTACTGGGTTAAATTGTAGCTATCAGTCCCCACCTCAATATTAGTAGTCTAGGGGCACAAGGTATTTAGATTCCAAATCAAACAAAGCTCTTAGCTTCTTTGGTTGCTGTCCTTTAAAGAGGAAGCAATAGCCCAAAACTTACATCCATAGTTGCAAACTATGTAACTAAAATTCTAGTTTTACAAAAGATGAAAACAAATAGTAACCAGTGAGTAAACACATTTATCCAAGCACAAAGCAAACACAATCAGAAAAATTATACATATTGGAATATACCAGAACATGTGCAGAGTGAATGAATTATTTTACTGGGAGTAAGATATGGCTCAAGCCGCAGAAAGATTCCAATTTCTCCCAAGAGGAAATTCTTCTAAGTCTCTAGGGAGGTAAGCTAGAAATCAAAGACATGTTGAGATGCCAGATTTTCTCCATGTCTGCTTACCAAAGTCTTTTCTCTATTGCTCTAAGTCTCTCCTCAAAGAAAATCTGCAGCAATATGGAAATTTCTCTTTCAAAGTAGGAAACGAAGTATGTTTCTCCTCTCTAAAGTTCTGGAACCACCTCTACACCTCATAGTGCAAGCTATCATTATCTTTACAGGTAGGGAGAGTCTTATGCAAATGCTCCAAGCTTAACATTCAGGCTACATTCTTAGCTGACTTTCTCAAGGTCACACAGATATTGTCACAGATCTGAGACTTGGACTGGTCCTCTATCTCTAGTACTCTTTATACTATATACATAAATTAGAGTGTTACTTAGACGTTGTTTACATACAATGCATTTTCATCTCAAAGAAGCCCTAAATATCTTCCATGTGGCAGTCAGTCAAAAAACATTTATTCACTTATTAATTATTTCTAACTATATGCCAGACCTTGTGTTGGGGATAAAAGGAAAGGCAAAAAAAATACAGTCTTTGCCCTCAAAGAGCTCATGTTGTATAAAACAAACCCAGAATCAACAACAAAGAGAAAATTAAAAGCTATATTAGCATAATTTGAGACTGACCTTAAAGAACTTGGTCCAGAGTTAAGTTTGGGATGTTTCAAAGAACCCTCTTTCTAGTTACCCATCCAAGGTATCAATACTTCCCTTTATTTTCAGGGAGATCTATCAAATCTAAGAGCTGCTTTATAGATGAAGATTAATTTTATCTGTTCATTGTATAAAAGCTTTCAACTGTCAGAGGTAGTATTTGAACTAAAGTCTTTCTAGAAAGGAATACTCTAGTTTCTTCAAGTAGTGAATTGGAGTCAGGAAGAACTCAGTTTAAATCCTGATTCTGACACATAGAGGCTATGTGACTTTAGGCAATTCATTCATTCTCTCACTGTTCCTGGGCAATGATCTGAGACATAAACTTGCCATTCTGCATTGATAGGAATTTTTCCACTGGAAGTAACTCCCTCTACTGATAAAATCACAGTTTAAGACCACCTTCTGAAACAACAAACAACAAAGGATAAAAAAGCCTCCTAAAACCTGTCTTTTTAGGGCAAAACCAAATCAGATACTTTAGAATGAATTTCCTGGCCACCTAGCAATAGAATGTTGAAGGCATACTATGAGATTGCACCCATTTACTATGTACATTTTATTGCCTTGGTTTTAATGTTCAAGGAATAGTCCCAGTGTACTCTTAAAAAACCAAGAAATGGTCATCCTACTTCTATTACAAAATCTGCAGATTGCACATATTAATATAAGTGAGAAAATACTTAAACTGGCAATAAAACTAAGTAAAAAAAGAAAAAAATCACCTGTATTTTAAACAAACTTATTTGATAACCTTGCACCATTGCTGCTATCCCAAGTTCCATTATTAGAGCCTCTGATGGAGAGAATTACATAATGCATAGGTATGACTGAAAAGAGCTGAGTGTGATGAAAAATTCATTTATTCCACAAAATCTTTATTGAATGTCTAATATGAACAAGGCACTAGACTGAGTGCTGTGGAAGTAGATGAGTGAGACCTAAGATTATAGATTTGAGTTAGAAGGAATTTTTGAAGCTACCTAGATTATTCCCTTCATTTTACAAATGAGATTACCGAGTCCCAGAGAGATTAAACGAGTCTCCTCAGATCACATAGGTATTAAGTGGCAGAGTCAGGTTTTAAACCCATGTCCTCTGACTCTAGGGTCAACATTCTTTCCATGGAAGCATACTCTTGCTCAGGGAGCTTACAACTGAGTAGGGCAGATAAGACAGGTGCACTAATGATTGTAAAATAAGGTAGAAATTGATCAGTGTCATAAGAAAGATGCAATATACTAGGGGATCAGAGAAATATCATATCTAGTTGGGGTGATCAAAGAAGTCTTCATAATGAAAAAAGAATTTTAATTGAGCTTTGGATGATGGCCTGATAAACTTTTTATTTTAATATTTCTATAAGGAGAGATGGAAAGGGATATATTCTAAGAGTAGGGAACTATAGGAAAACACCAGAAATGTTTAGGAGACAATGCCAAAACTAATAAGGCCACAGCAGAGAATTCATATAAAATGTCAGAGGCCTAGGTTCTTCTGTTGAGGTTATTGTTGTGATTAGGGAGAGAGGATGCCTTGGCAGGAATGAGGACAAGCACAGTAAATCTTGTTATCATTGGTGTTTTATCCTGTGTTAAATCATTCTGTTGCTCCAGTAGCCTGGTTGATAGAGCTCTTTGAGCCTACTGTCTTAGAGGACTATTGAACACTGAGTGTCTAAGTTTGTCAGCTGCCCAGGAAACTACAAAAACTCATTCAATGGAACATTGTGATACCCTAGTTATCACCAAGAGATGCAGCGGAAGCCTGAGTCAGTCAGTCAACAAGCTTTTATTAAGTATCTACCAGGTGTCAAGGCCCATGTCCCAGTTGGCTCATTCGTGTATGAATATAATCTCTATCCTTCTTTGGAAGAATTCAATGGTATGATGGAGTGTTGGACCTTGAGTCAGGAATACCTGAATTTAAGTACTTGCCTCTGACTTTTATTAGCGCTGTGACTCCAGTGAGCCTTAGTTTTGTCCCTTATAAAATGGGTATAATGATAAGATTTACATCAAAGTGTTTTTGTGAGACTCAAATGATTTCAAGTATCTGATGAAATTTGCAAAACTTAAATGTTACATAGATGTCAGCTATTATTATTGTTGCTAGAGCTCCCATCATAAACTCTGCAGGTAACTGCTGCCTCCTCTGGGCATAATTCCTGGCAGTTAAGTCCATTCACCAGTCATCCAAGCTCCCATTTGGCTGTCTGCAGACCTTTGAGCTATTCTGAGGTGGGATTGTTCCTTGTTGTTTTCTGTGCTGCTGACATAAAGGACTGGTGAGAGACACGGTTACAGATACAAGTGGGAGCTATACTGTGCAGGGCTTTGAATATTAAGGCTAAGGAATAGTGGCTATCTTGGATCTGCAGTGAGGAATTATTAAGGGTCTTTTCCCCACCAGCTACACTAGAAGACTTTGATTTGTACACATAGGCACTTGATATACCAGCTTTGTGACTGTGACTTGAGATGGCCTGAGGTGGCTTGAGGTCTCTGTTCTTAAAACCATTCTCCACTCATTCTATACTTCTTGTTGCTGTATTTGGTGCTGCTTTTCCTCAGCTCTAAAATTTTGGGGGAAGTTCTGTTCTGGTGTGTCATTGAATTGTTTCTTCTCTTCCCCTTGATGCTCTCAAAATGGATTGGGGGCTTTTCAGGGCTATGGCTACTCTTGTTTAATAAAGGAAAAGGGGATGGTTAGAGGATAATGGTTTCAGCTGGGATGTGGCAATGTAGGCTAAGTGGTAAGAGTGAGTTTAGCATCAGATAGTTCAGTTACTCAGAATACAAGTCTTGGAACTGATAGGGTCAGACAGTACTGATATCTGAAGCAAAAGTCAAGGTTGGCAGCTTGGAATACCAACTGAGGAACCAGAGTCAGTAATGATGTTTTAACAATTTTAAAATTATTTTTATTTTCTACTTATTTGTTTATTATTTTAATTTTATTTTCAATTTATAAAATAAAATGACCATTTTCATAACAGTATAATAAAAAAGTTTATTGTATCTGAAACTGCAAATCTGCTATGTGCAATTTATTACTACTTTCAAACGTACAACAAAATAATCACACAAATTTCTTTTTTTTTATTCCCTCCCCATCCTGCTGTCATTAGACACAGATAGGCACATATGTATGTAAAATTATTTGATACATACTTCTATTTATTTATTCTTTCTCTGGATGCAGATAGTGTCTTTCTTCCTATGTCCTTTACAGTTAATTTGGACATTTATAATAGTCAAAAACGTCAACCAAAGTTATTCTTAAAACAATATTGTTATTATTGCATACAATGTTCTCTTGGTTCTCCTCATTTTGCTCTTCATTGTTTTATGCAAGTCTATCCATGTTTTTCTAAGATCATCAAGTTCATTATTTCTTACAGCACAATAGTCTTCCAATACAATCATATACCATGACGTGTTCAGCCATTAAGGGCATCCCTTGCAATTTCCATTTTGAACCAGTATCCTATTAAAACATCATTACTAGAATGAGGAAAAATTAGTAATGATGTGTTAATAGTCTATTGGGTCAAAGTAGAAGTAAAATCAAATCTAAGATGTCTATTGGCAGGTAAAATCTCAGATTTAAGAAACAAGAATTCAAGAAGACTTTGATACTGTACAAATAACTTGATATTCAGTCCCCAAGACAAAATACATTTGTGAGTGTATTGATTTGATAATTCCCTTCAAGGCTGTATATTGCAAACCAACCATACCTGCCAATTCTATGTACTTCTTGTCCATGTTCTCCCAAAAATTTGCCACAGAGGGTCCTCTCTTCCAATGTGTTACTCAAGGCCTTCCTTGATTTCTCTGAACATGACAAGGTTTCCCATAAAACACTGATTTTCTGCCTATTGCCCCTTGTTCTTTCCATATGAACAGTCCATCTTCTCTTCCTGTTATAGAATTCCTTGATGACTTCCTTTGCTTCTGTTCTTTGGAGTTCCTTATTGGTTTTATGTTACAGCCTATTTGAATCTAACATGTATCTTTTCATGGCCCTCTGTGATACTTATCTTTAGTTCTTTGCAGGCAGTGATGGTCCACATCCTCTTGCCATATAGAAGCACCGGTGATATATGTATAAATATATGCACACACATATATGTGTATGTGTATATGTACATATATGTATGTGTATATATATATATGTATGGATGTAACACCATCCATGGCTTTTGTTCTTTCACGTGTGTTGCTAAGCGAAGACTAAGAAAATCATGCAAACTTTCTGACTGTGTTCAATATAAATTTACGTTACATAACCTTAACTAAATCCTTTCACCACTATACCACTGTAATTAATCCACTGTCCCACTCACCACAGTGGAGCTCCCAAACCTTTTCATTCCTCCTCAACCTCCCATGGCTCCCTCTCCCTCCACTCTCTCCTCTAAGAACCTTGCCTCATATATTATTGGAAAAACGGAAACTATTCAGTACAAGCTCCCTCTTTTCACCTCCTTTTCATCTCACACCAACCAGATGTCTTTGATCCTATCTTCTCCTTAACTCATCTCACATAATGAGGTATGCCATTCTGCTTACCAAGACAAATTTGTCTATATGATTTCCATTCCACTCCACTCCATTCCATTCCATTCCATTCCATTCCATTCCATTCCATTCCATTCCATTCCTTTCCATCTTCTGTAGCAGATTGCTCTCTCTTTCATGCCCACTCTTTCACTTATTTTTCATCTCTCCTTGTCTATTAGCTGCTTTCCTATTGTCTACAAATAGGTCCCCTATCCTCAAAAAAACTCTCACTCAAGCCATCTGTTCCTACTATTTATCATCCCATAGCTTGCCTCTCTTTTGTGGCTAAACTCCTTGAGAAGACTGTCTACGATAAATGTCTTTACTTCCTTTTTTTCTCACTCCTTAGTTCTATACTGTTTTGCTTCTGACTTTAGCATCCAACAGACATCACTCTTTACAAAGTTACTAATTATTTCTTAATCCAATGACCTTTTCTCAATCCTCAGCCTTCTTGACCTCTTTAAAGTCTTTGATGCTGTCATTTGCCATCTCCTTGATACCCTCTTCTCTCTGGGTTTTTGTGAAATTACTCTCTCTTGTTTCTCCTCCTACCAATGCTCAGTCTCCTTTGCTGGATCTTAATGTCGTAATCCACTGATGATGAGTACCCCAGAGAGCTCTGTCCCAGACCCCATTCTCTTCTTCCTCTGTGCTGAAGATTCTCAAATCTACTTATATAGTCCTCATATCCATTTTTGTATCTCCAACTATTTACTGGACATCTTGAAAGAGATATTTGGTAGACATCTTAAACTCAATATATTTACAATTGAGCTCTTTCTCTTTTCCCCAAAACCTTCCACTCTTCCTAGCATTCTTATTACTGTTGGAGTCACCAACATCCTTGAAACTTGGGTGTTATCCTTGACTCTTCACTCTCTTTCACCTTTGATGTACAATCTGGTGCTAAGATCTATTGATTTACCTTTGTAACACCTCTCACATATGTTCCCTTCTTTCCTTTGACACTGTGGTACAGGTCCTCATCATTGTATGCCTGGACTATTGCAATAACCTTTTGGTTTGTCTTCTTTATACAAGTCTCTCCACATTCCAGTCCATCATTCATTCAGTTGTCAAAGTGATCCTCCTAAAACACAGGTTTGACCATCCTCCTTCACTACCCTTATGCAGTAAATTCTAATGACTCCCTATCACCTTCATGATCAAATATAAAATCCTATTTGGTATTCAAAACCCTTCATAGACCAGTGCTTCACTTCTTTCCAGTCTTCTTACACTTTATACCCACCCTTCCTACATATTCTATGATCCAGTGACACTGTCCTTCTTGTTCTTTGAACAAGACACTCCATCTCCCAACTTTGGGTATTTTCACTGATGGTCCCTAATGCCTGGAATTTTCTCCATCTTCATCTCTGTCTTCTAGCTTCCTTCAAGTCCCAACTAAAATCTCACCTTCTACAGGAAGGCTTTCACAGTCCCTCTCAATTTTAGTGCTTTCCTTCTGTTGATTAATTCCAATTTCTCCTATCTATACTTGTTTGTACATAGTTGTCTTCATGCTGTCTCTTACTAAAGTGGAAAGGAAGGCCAACCTTTTACCTGATTTGTTCTTCTTGGTCCCTGAGGTTGGATCAGTGGGTGAAAATTACAAAGAAGTTAGCACAGACTTAAGAGAAGAAACTTCCTAACAGTAAGGGATGCTCTAAAAATGAATAAATTACTCCAGGAAGCTATGAATTTTTCTTCATTGGATGTCTTCATGCAAAGATGACCATTTCATGACTGCTCTGTGATGATAAAGTTTCCTTCCAGATATGGCTTGGATGAGATGTCTGCTGAGGTCTATCTGAGCTCTAAAAATCTATGATTCTGACTCGTAAGGAATCACAGCATCTCCAATATGAGGCCTTTCCCGGTCCCTTCAATTGCTAGTGTTCTACCACCAAATGATTTTGCATGTATTTTGTATACATTTATGTGTGTATATGCTATTTTTCTAATGAATTGTAAGCTCCTTGAGGACAGCATTGTGCATTTTTTGTTTTTGTATTTCCAGGCTGTAGTACAATGCATGGAATATAGAATATTAATAAATGCTTATTAATTGACTTGTAGCCAAGTATTAGGACCTCTCCTTGGAGGCTAGGGCTACAGGAGTGCTTCAGTGGTTTTCTAACACTCCCTTACAATTCTTAGGCATGGGTCAGGATCACTTGCCTCCAGACTTATAGAAAAGGCTAAAAATTCATGGCTAGAATTTTCCTGACTTCAGTCTAGGATTGCCCTGAGCTACCAGGGAGCTCTACACTTTCACATAATGGACTTGGTTACTGGTATACTTTGGCTGTACTCCCTTGTCTCTCCAAAGTATGTAATGGGAGCTTGTGGACTTATTATATCTGGCAGAAAAGACACAGGGGCCATTGTCAGTCATCTTGACCTGTGTGTTGCCGCTGTACTCCGATGACTTTGGAGGAGAGAGTGAGACTGATGACTTTTTGCACAACTTTGCCTTCCCTAAACCAAATTCATTTGCAAGTCAGGATATCATGCTCCTGGTGTCATTGGTCTTTTTCCAGAACAAAGGATGAACAACAATCACGACCACAACAACAATAACAACAACAACAAAAACAGCAACAACAGATAGAATCTATAATTCTGGGACCAGCCCAATCATGTGCATGAAAACTATGATGTACTTATTTGGGAGATTTTAGCTTATATTTCTCTAACTGGGATAGAAATCCATAGGAGTGGCACTAAAGCTGTGAAACTTGCATTGTAGATCATAAGGTGATTGACAGTCAGTGAGCTTTATGAAAGAAGCAGGACCTGTCTGATGTCTGATAGATTTGATTGACTATGTATGTTTTCCAGCTCTTTATCTTGACAGTCTAGTGGTGATTAAATAGCATGTGATATTTAGAGAGATAAGACGATCAAGTCCAGAATGCAGTCATTTTTCTGACAGGGGACTTTTAGAAGGCATTAGAGAAGCGTGACTATGTTTTCCTAACTGACACCTTATGTTTTTGTCTTTTATGCTGAGTGACAAAGAAGAGACTGACAAATCTCTTCTCCAAACAGGTACAAATAGATGATGCAATGTAATGCCTGTGATTCTAGTCAATTCCTCACTTTTAAATCGAGTGGGAGCTTTGGATTGGGTCATTTCACAGTGAAAAACAGAAAACCATTTTTAAAAGGTTTTTTAAAAAATCGTTTTCCTCCATAAAGTTAAATTTGACATGAAAAGCAATGACTTCTAAGCCTAATGAAATGAGTTCTGATGCTTGCCACATTATGAACAGCCCACTAGAGATTTAAGGTTTTCTCTGATCTTGGAAGCAAATTTCATTAGTGATTGTAGAAGTCTTGGCAGAAAGCTCTTGAGGTAATTACTGGGCACAGACATTTTTGTAAGTGATGGCTCCTCAGACAGACTATTCTAGGCAGGAAAAGGATGAGAAAGATGAATAGATGCCATTTGATTAGTTTATGTGGCCTCCTATTAGAACTGTTCAGACTACTATAATGGAGTAGGGGTGGTGCCTTAATTTGTTGCCTTAATTTGTGTGCTTGATTCTGGTAGAAATCAAAAAAGTTGGTAGAGAGGCAGAAGTTAGAGAATAGTGTCCTGGATCCTTATGTGTGCTGAGACATTTAATAAGAATTCCCACTCTCCTGCAGGTAATATTCTAAATTTGACATGTCATTTAAAAAAAAAACAGATCTGATGAAGACAGAGAGACAGGCCCATCTCTAGGCAAAAATGTGAAGAAAATGAATGAAATTTGTTCATGTGATCACCCTTAACCGACCTTTCCCCTCCCCAGAAATAGATTTTTCTCTATCTAACATATGTTCCTATTTACCAGAAGGGCAAGGTTCTAGAAAGTGGATAGAATCAGAGAAATTAGAAGTAAGGGCAAGAGATTCTTTTGATTTGTATTTCTGCAACGATCCCTGACTAATAGTACAGTAAGGAGAGTCATAACAATGGATTATTCTCTCTTTATTTATGCCTCATAGAGTCACTAAGTATATCTTGAGTGCCACCTTCAACAAAAGGACTTTCTTGAGTGCTCTCTTTCCACTCTCCTGGTCAAGTTGTGAGTGAATCTTCCTTCCTGAAATTACTTTGTGTGACTTATTTGTAAATACGTGCTTATCTTCTAGTGGAGTATGATTTTCTTGCAGACAGGGACTATTTTAATTTTTTTCCTTTTTCTGTTTAGTGGTTCAAACAATGCTGTTCAAATAGTATGTACTTAATTAATGGCAAATTCAATTGAAGAGACCATTTAGTTCAGTGGTTCTCAATCTTCTTAATGCCATGACCATTTAATACAGTTCCTCATGTTGTGTTGACCCCCCCAACCATAAAATTATTTTCTTTGCTACTTCATAACTGTAATTTTGCTATTGTTATGAATCTATCTGATATGCAGGATCTATTTTCATTGTTACAAACTGAGCATAACCCACAGCTTGAGAAGCACTGATCTAGTTTATCTCTTTATCCCTCTGGCAGGACTATACTAAAAAATATTACACATGTAAAAGGGGGTGTTCTATACCTCTCAGCTCCAGTTAATGTACCTAACAAAACCTATAATCATATGATGAGACAGAATCAATTAACCAAAGGTATAAACTGAGTACAAAAGGAATGAAGCAGATGACCATAGAGAAAATGTCTTACATGGGGTTTGGATAAAACAGAAAACTAGTTTAGAATCCAACATTCCAATAGCATTATACTTTAGTGGTAGGGCAGCTCCAGCTGAGAAGGTATCACTTGAAAAACTATCTCTCTTCTGAGAAGGTATCACTTGGTGGGGGATGATGGTGAAAAGAGGAGGAGATGGCATTAGTTTTTTTTCCTTCCCTTCTTTATCAGAGAATTGAATTGATCTTGTAAATTTCAAAATGCCAGGAGATTTGGATTTCTCATCAACATTGATAGCAGTGTAGCCATCCAGAAGAAATTATGCCAGTGTCTGCATTGTGAGTCTTCAAGAATAATCTCTTTAACTCTTCCAGAAATTCTTATTGGGCTTGTATCCAATTAGAATTTGTCTTTGAGGCTTTGCTTACAGCTATTTTCACATTGTTTTCTTCTTCTGAGTTTGTCTTAGTCTTCCCTGCTGCTGTAGTGGCTTTTTATGGTCGAGTTATTTTTGTTGTTGTTGTTGTATGCTCATTTTCCAGCCTATTTCTTGACTTTGAACTTTCTGATAAAGTTGGGTTCTGTTCATCTGGGGGAGTGTTCCATACTTCAGGCTTTTTTGTGCTGCTGTTTTCAGAACTACTTCTGTAAGGAGGTCTGCATGTTTTCAGTCCTATGAAGTTGATGTGATCCAGGGAGATGTGTGATCATTGTTTTTTTGGTCTGGGTTCTGGTCTTTAGTCAGGAAGAGATCCTGCTCCCCTACAGCTGCAAACACTAGCATTCCTCTTGATTCTAGAACTGTGACTAGGTCCTCTTCTCTCCTGCAGCCACAAATGCTAGTGTTCCTCTCTGCCTTAGAACTGTTACCAGGGCCCCCTGCTTCCTTTTGGTGGACTAGCAGCTGCTTACTATCCTGAAACTGTGACCCAGAATTGCATACATGCAATAGAGTTGCCATTCAGTGCCATCTGTACCCAGTACCAGCAAAGGGTTCCCTGTAATCCCTTCCTGACAAGTTGTCTGATCCTCTTATGGTCTATGGGCTGAGAGCTCCTGAAGCTGTTGCTGCTGCTCTTGAGGCTGCCTCTAAGACCTGAAACTGGTGCTATTGCCATGTGCACTCTGGGCCAGACCTCTCCTGCCAACTTCCTAAGTTGTCTTAGGCTGGAAAAATATCTCATGCTGACCATTGGTTAGTTCTGACACTCCAAAATTTGAGACATTATTTTAAACTTCTTTGAAGGAAAATTTTGAGAGAGTTCAGTGGGATTGCTGTCTGTACTGTCAAATGGACTCCACCTTTCATTTCTAATATGTAAGAAATTCCTTCTTTCATTTTGCTTTAGAGCTATTAGTAGATCAGTTAAGGGAATTCTTGGTGTGGAAATGGGCAATTCTGTCTGTAATCCACTCTCTGTGGTATTTGCTTAAAGCCACTGAGAGGCAGTAACTTAACCATAGCCGCATAGCTAGTATATCTCAGAGACAGGACTCAAGCCCATGTCTTTTTGAGTCTATCCACAATTACAGACTGCTTTTTATCCCTTTTTTCTACTGTACACATATCATCTACATATATAGGTGCTAGAAACTGGAGGCAGCCATGAAGAATGCAGTTCCCAACACTTTCAGTTCCTTCCTAGAGCCTACATATTTACCACTATGCAAATAATGCATTTAGTTTCCCAGAGAAAGCAATTTCCATTTTCATCAAGGCTCAGTCATATTGTTTGTGGAGACCCGCAGGGAATGTATGAATTCTCAATCATTTACACTTTTGTTTCCTTTAATTAAGCATTAGTTTGAGGAGCTCTCTAGCTTGGAATCAATTTTGCTTGTTGCCCAGTTCTCTCTGAATTCTCTGAGTTTAACTTAATATTTTTACAGGCTCCTTCACAGTCAATCTGATTCCAGAATGATCTGTGTGAAATGGATTACCGATAACCGAAATGCATTTTTGAAAGAGAGTACATATACATGCATATGTGATGTTTTTCCCAAATGTATTACCAAAGATATATCCAAGAAACCTCCAGAAAGACAAATCATAGATAGGAAGGAGACAAAAAAAAATCAATATTCTGTTAACTCTCACATGACCTAGAATTCTACTAATAGTTAGGGAAAATGCCCCTCTCATTTAATCTTTTGTCAAAATAACTAACTTGGTTTTAAAATCTATTCGTCTCTCCCACCACCCTATCACTTTGGGGTTTACTGTGTTAAGGCACTGAAACTACACACAAAGGGACAAATTAGAAATTATTGGTTAATGCCACCAATAAATAGTGGTTATAGTATACAAATACTTAGGGGGTATTAAACCAATTTTCTAGTGTTCTCTTAGTGAAGAGATAGATATTACTTACAGGAACATATGAAACCTAAGTTTGTAAATGTTATAAAAGCAACTTGATTTTCTTCCATCATTTACATAGTCTAATTAGAGGAAAAGGGCACTCAGTGAGTATTGTTAAATTATTTTTAAAAATGTGCCTGCATTGGGGCGG
This sequence comes from Pseudocheirus occidentalis, assembly GCA_028646575.1. NCBI lineage: Eukaryota > Metazoa > Chordata > Mammalia > Diprotodontia > Pseudocheiridae > Pseudocheirus > Pseudocheirus occidentalis. Next base: position 209,425,292 of record CM053597.1, on the reverse strand, counting down.
CTAGGTGGCGCAGTGAATAGAGCACTAGCCCTGGAGTCAGGAGTACCTGAGTTCAAATCCGGCCTCAGACACTTAACACACACACACACACACACACACACACACACACACACACACAAAACTAGCCGTGTGACCTTGGGCAAGTCACTTAACCCCAACTGCCCTCCAAAAATAAAAACAAAAAAAATGTGCCTGCATCTCCTTATGGTTTAAGTCAGGTGAGTCATTTTGCATGAATGGGAAGCTGTAAAGAGACCATATAAACATATGTCTCATAAAGTTGCCCTGATCAATGTCAAGCTAAAATTTCTAAGAAAGTGCTTAAAATAACACAGCCAACGCCCATCCCTATCCCACAACCAACACAGCCATTCCAAGTTCTTTTGGTGATTCCCAGAGACTAGTCCAGTTGTAATTTTAATAGAATAGGAAGATTTTCCCTCACTATTAAGAAGTCTAATACCTGGAGGCTGTGATTCTGTGTGAGCCTGAGTCACATGGAACTTGGACTGGGAGTAACTCATTCAAGGGGGGGGGCAGAGAGAGAGAGACAGAGAGAAAGCATGGGTAGAGAATGAGAGCAGACAGAGCAGAGAGAGAGAAGCAAGTTGTGAGTGGGCAGAGGGAAGAATTCGTCTACAGGAACTTGTTTTTGTGGCGAGGCCTGACAGAAAAAGGTTTAAGTTGTTGGTGCTCCCTGGATTAGTGATAAGTACCTTTTTAAATCTTACCTCTTGATATTCTAATGATGTCCCAAATAAATATTTTGGTTTTGGCTTGAAAGAAGAGTTTATTACATTTTGTGAATTTACCCTTGAAATACTCATGCATATTCATAGCGACTGCTAATGGGTAGCCCATTGGTGTTACATATGACAACGAGGCATTGCAAAATATAAAACCTCTACTTGGAGACAGGAAATGCTCTAGGGAAATAAATGGGTATCCCAGGATGGGAGGATTTACCTTATTCCTTCCTGGCAAGAGGATGGGCTAAAAGCACAGGACTTTGTGAAAACAGGGAGTGGAGGCTATAGAAGGAAGAATCTATAGATTTAGAAAGATGTCTGGAAGGAATACCAATAGAACCATGGAAAGAAATGTCAGGGGTATGTAGAGGATGGGTGTTGTTAGCAAGTTATTGTATTATATGTAAGAGAAGAGACAAATTGCTAGAGGAAAATGTTCAGCTGGAAAAAGTTATCTGATTTCCATGAGAAACTTTCTATGTGACAGCTTCTGGACTTTCATTTAGAAGAGCAGGCTAGAAAGTATCAGGTAGTAGTAGAAAAGACAGGTGTAAGTTTAGCTCAGAAAAAGAGGAGAAACGTTAATAAGAGGAAGGAACATGCAACCCTTATATGTGTGGGGCCTGATTGGGACTGAGACACTTGGGAGGAAGATGCGTGGGAGGAAAATGAAATAAATTCAGATGAGGAGGCTTCTAGGAATGTGGATGTTTGTCCAATACCACAGGGAAGCAGGAGAATGGTGTGTGTGTGTGTGTGTGTGTGTGTGTGTGTGTGTGTGTGTGTGTAAGCACACAGTGTTTAAGGAAGTAACTGAGGATTTTACTTAGCAGGAAGTCACAGATATTTTAAATTGATTCACACAAAGAAATGGAGAATCACTAGAATCTTGGGTGGTGAGAATCAGTGATAAAGGGCTGAAGGAGTATGGTAGATAATAAAAATTGTTAGAAATTTGTAGATATTAGTCAGAATCCTTTTGTACAACAAGCTTTTAGGGATTACCCTATTTAGGAATATAACAATGAAACCAATTTGTTAGCTTTCACTGCCAAGGGATGCAATAAACAGCATCCCACTGACTGAGTGGAGATAAACCCTAGTATTTGTTTAGAGACCATATGAGAAAGTTAAAGGAAGAGATAATTCAAACTGCAATTATGATTGGAGGTTCAGATGCATATCATAGCCCTCCCTTAATAGTTTCACACAGAAATATAATAGTAAAGACTACTCCTCCTGCTTATAAACACATAATTCTGTTTACTAATTAGGGAAATGGGAAACCTTCTTTTGGAGATGCTGGATAAGATTTCACAGCTAGGTGACTTAGGGAATGGGGAAAAGATAAATTTCCTCAAGAGAGAAGAGAAAATAGCCAGTGGATTAAAAATCAGAATAGATTAACAAGGAGAAAAATATTTACTGCTTTATTGAGAGCAGGTAGAGATTATGGAAGAATAGATGGTATTCCAACTAATGAACTATATAAGATGTACTGGGAAAAAGAACTTAATATTAGACAGAACAGGAGAGTAAGATTTGCCCCTACAAATCCTCCTCAATCATTGTATCCAAGTTCTATCTACCAAGTTAATCTAGTATGAACTAGAATAGAAGGTTGACCAAATCCCAGCTCAGATTAAAGAAGTACACAGATGGGATTACTCACCCCTTATCAGTTTAACTATGTACTGAAAAAATGCATCAACTACTGTAACTATTGTTTATTCAGGAGAAGATAGTTACCAAATTGTGCCCTTAACTTATATATTTCACTGTGAATAAGGCTATAATAGTGGGTTCATGGATTCCAGAACCGCAGCTGACATTAATATTTACTTTGCTTCTGGTTATTGTCTCCTTATTCTTTTTGGCTTTTGTTTAACCTGTTTGCTTGATTATCTCTTATAAGTTTAGTGCCCTCCATTTGTAGATGACTGACTGCTTATGTTTGATGTCACCCTCTGTCCAAGACTACAATACCATCAGTCCTGAACCTGGCATTGACCAAGCTCTGCATATCAGCTAGGCACTAACCCCTTGAATGGGACCTTGTAAGGCAGAAACAACTCTACATCCAGTCTCAGCAGGAAGTAGTTCTAGAAGAAGAGAACTTTGTCACTTACTCCAAGGGATTTTGGTTCCCATTAATTTGTGGGGAGAATGATAGAGTGTTTATGCTTAAACCCTCACCCTAAAATATTGTTTTATGTGTTTATATTGTGTTATCCCTTTTATGTTGTTATGTGAGTTATGTTGATACAAGTTACCCCTAAAGTCCTATCAGCTTATATAATGGACGTGAAAGATTTTGGGACTGAATATAATGTTAATAAAATAGGAAGATCTTCTTGCCCATCAATAGGCCTAATAGTTGGAGCCTGTGGTCACATGGAGCCCAGTGTGGGAGGAGCCTCCTAGCTCTGCATGAGCAGAAAATGAGAGCAGGCAGAGCAGAGACAGAGAAGCAAGCTATGAGTGGGAGCCATTGGCCTAAGGAGCAGAGAGAGAGAAGCAAGTTTTGAGTGGGCAGAGGGAGGCATTTGTCTTGGGAAACATGTTTTTGTAGGGAGACCTGACAGGTTTAAGATGTTGGTGCTCCCTGGATTAGTGATAAGTAACTTGTTAAATCTTACCTCCTGCTATTCTAATGATGTCCCAAATAAATATTTTGGTTTTGGCTTGAAGGAAGAGAGTTTATTACATTTTGTGTATTTACCCTGCAAATACTGATGCATATTCATGGTGGCTGCTATGGGTAGCCCATCGGTGTGGCACCAGTTTAGCTCTGTGGTTAGCATGAGTCTTTGTCCTTTCTTTGTATAGGGTATAGGATTCTTCCTTAGGCTAGGGCTCCCAGAAAGTCTATCCTGTGTTTGAGGCATTCCATGGATATGCATTTGCTCCCAATGAATGAAAGAATGAAAAGGCATTTTATTAAGTAAGTACTTCCTTTATCATGAGCTCCTTTAGAGCAGGTATCACTTTTGGTCTTCAAAAAATTTTTTTTGTCCACAGTAATGTCCAAATCTTTGTCACCCTATTCAGTGTTTCTTGGCAAAGATACTGGAGTGGTTCACCATTTTCTTTTCTAGCTCATTTTACAGATGAGGAAACTGAGGCAAACCAAGTTAAGTGGCTTGTCCAGGTTCACACAGGTAGAAAGTATCTGAGATCAAATTTGAACTCAGTTCTTCTTGATTCCAGGGTCAACATTCTATACATTATGCCACCCAGTTGCCTGGCACTTAGTAGCTACTCCACAGATATTTATGAACTATTAACTATTACTATGTGCCAACACTATAACTGAAGATAGAAAGCCTCTAGTTTCAAGGACCTCACATGTTAAAGGGGGAGACAACATCTATAGCATATTGGTGGCCAGATTTGTACTTTTCCTAGTTAGCTACAGGCTATGGCCATTCAAAGTAAATAATATTACATCAAATAGTATAGTAAATAAAGTGATAAGAAAAGATCTTCTTAGGAACAGTGGAATATACTCAGTGGATTATACACAAATAACCATACCATAAGTGGAGAAAGGCTGACATGTAGCCAAGAAGTGTGGCCAAGAAAATACATATGAAGGCTACACATGTGGAAAACACACAGACACAGTGTGTGTATGATAAAGGGAAACATGCTAGAAAAACGTGTGACCAAGGCAGACATGGGAAGGGCACACACATAAATAAGGAACATATGTGGCTAAACCACATGTGTGGCCAGGACCACTCTGACCTCTGCCATGGAGCTGCCTCTACTCTCTGGTAATTTCTTTATACTCGTTGAGCACCCTGTTTCTGCTCTCTGTTGAGTATCTCTCTTTGGCATTTTGTTTTCTCCACTTGGCATTGTATTGTCTTCTCTGGGTGTCCATAGTCTTGACTCTGCACAGTTAAGTGACTTGCCCATGGTGTAATGGTAATCAATTTGTTTGATATTTAGGGCTATGTAGATCAGATACTTAGGGCTAAGTAGATCATATACTTAGGGTTAAGTAGATCCTAGTAACTTAGGGTTAAGTATAGAACTCTGTCCATTGGTGGAAAGATGTGAATTCCCCTGCTGACATGGAGGAATGCTATTGGCTGAGACACTCCCCTGTTGACTTGGGAGAAGGCCAGT
>CM053597.1:209404619-209419906 GCA_028646575.1 Pseudocheirus occidentalis | reverse complement strand
ATTGGTCGAACTGCTTTTCTTCCCCCAAATTGATTTTCAAAGTTTCACTTTCACTAACCGTCTCTGACCCTGGTTTGCGGGATTTTGAGATCCCCTCAGGCAGGAGCTTTAGATCTTCTCTGAAGTAGACTCAAGCTGCGGCTTGGGAGGCTCAGCTCCTCCTGGCCGCCCTGGGGCTTGGCCTGGCCTGGCCTTGGCTGTGGTTTGGGGCTGGGCCAGTCTCTGCTCTAGTGGGAGCTGCCCCTCTCCCGTCCCCATTCCTCACACCTTGGCAGATGTGGAGGTGCTGGAGGCTGTAGATCCTCTCCTCTGAAGACTGGCTGCTGCACGGCTCGGTTCAGCTCAGCCTGGCTCTTTCCTACCACCCCGGGCCTGGGCATGGCCTTGGCTTCAGGCTGGACCAGCCTCTGCTCCCGGCTGCCGCACTGAGTCCTTGCTGCCAAGCTGCCTTCAGCAAGAGATGTGTTTTCTGTATTTTTGTGAGTCTGACAGTCCTAGACTTTGTCTGGGCTCATAATTTTATGGGTGTTTAGGGTGGCAGTGTGGGTGCTGTGGGACCTTGCTGCATCTACGCCACCATCTTGGCCCCGCCCCCTCAATTTTATTTTTTACTTATATTTGTTCTCTTTCCTTATTATTCTCTCTCTATCCCTCACTCAGTCCATTAATGAAAAGAAAATCCAAACCCTTACAACAATAAGCATAGTAGAAACAAACCAAATTCCTACCTTAGCCATGCCAAAAAAAGTGAGTCTCATTCTGCACATCAGTCCATCACCTGTCTGTCAGAAGATGGGTATCATTCTTCATCATCAGTCTCTTAGAATCATGGTTGATAATTATATTGATAAATCCTTAAGTATTTTTTTCAAAATTGTTCATTTTTACAATATTGATGTTATAGTATAAATTATTCTCCTAGCTCTCCTTACTTTACTTTGCATCTGTTCATATAAATTTTTCAGGTTTCTCTGAAATTTTCTCTTTCTTCATTTCTTGACAGCACAGTAGCATTCTATTATATTCATGTACCATAATTCATTCAGCTATTCCCCAATGGATAGGCACACCTTCAGTTTCTAGTTCTTCTTCTGTGAAAAGCAGCTCCTTTATTTTTACAAAAGGGGAAACTGAGGGTCAGAAAGGGGAATGAGTTAAATTCAGAGAGAGAAAGTTAGTCCCTGAACCAGGACTCAATCCAAAGGCTCCTGGCCCTATTTAAGTGATATTTCTTTAAAAAGAAACACATACATACATACATAAAATTTATTTGTATATGAATTTAAATTCTATCCTTGCCACTTCCAATTCATCCAACCCCAGTTGCATGGTACAACAGCAACAGCAGCCACAAACACAACAACAAAATTCATCATTAAAAAAAACTCATCATAAACATTTATAGTACAGACAAAAAAAACCAAATCTTAATATTGGCCATGCCAGAAAATATATGTTTCTGTAGTTTAGGTTTGTTACCTCTCTGATAGGAAGTGATAACTCATTTCATCTTCAGTCTTCTGGATATATCCTTTACCATTGCATTGATCAGAATTCTAAAGTTTCTTTTCTCTTCAATGTTTTTGTCATTATATAAAATGGTTCTCCTCACTCTGTGTTCTCACCTCACTGAGTTTTGCTTACTTTGCTTTTAATTATTTTATAGGGGTCTTCTGAGTTTCTCTTGAAACTGTCCATTTCATCATTTATTATGGTACAATAATATTCTGTAACATTAATATGCCATTATTGTTTACTCGAACAGAAGATCCTCTTAGTTTCCATTTTTTTACTACTATAAAAAGAGCTTCTATAAATATTTTTATATATTTTCAAAGAAAAGAGGGCCTTTTCCTCCTACATTTATCTTGGATATAAATATATATATACACTACTGGCAGAATTAAGTCCAAGGACACTCGCAGTTCAGTAAGTTTGGTGGCTTAGTTTCAAACAACTTTCAAGACTAACTGGACCAATTCTAGTTCCACCACCATAGCACTCATGTGTCTGTTTTTCCTCCATCTCTCCAATAGCTGGCACTTTCCTCTTTTGTCATGCCAATCTTCCAGGTAAAAGTTGGGACCCAACGTTGCTTCAGTTCACATTTTTATAAAACTTAGTGAATTAGAACCCGTTTTACATAACTGCCCATAACTTTGATTTTTTTCCTTTGAAAACTGGCTGTTGGTGCCGCTAGGTGGCGCAGTGAATAGAGCGGCAGCCCTGGAGTCAGGAGGACCTGAGTTCAAATTTGGCCTCAGACACTTAACATTTATTAACTGTGTGACCTTGGGTAAGTCACTTAACCCCAATTGCCCTGCCTTCCCCTGTCCAAAAATAAAAACCAAAAATGTTAAAAAATTAAAAAGAAAAAAGAAAACTGACTGTTGATAATCTTTGCCCATTTGTCTATTAAGGAATGACTCAGTCTTATGAATTCCCTTCAGATCCTCATATATATATATATATATATATATATATACACATATATATTGGATATTAGACCATGGTCAGATAATCCTGTTGCAAAGATTTTGCATTTATGTGTTTCCCTTATAATTTTAACTATATTAGATTTCTTTGTAGAAAAATGTTTAACTTTATATGATCAAAATCCTTCATTTTATCTCATGTGATCCTCTCTGTTACTTGTTTAGTCATGAGCTCTTCTCCTACCAATAGATCAGAAAGGTGATTTCTTCCTCATTTCTCTAATTGGTTGATATGACCTTTTATTATCTAGCCCATGGAGGTTAACTTGGTATATGATGCGAGATGTTAATTTGAACCTAATTTCTGCTAGAATTCCATCTAGTTTTCCCAGAAGGTTTTGTCCTCCTGTAACTACAGTCTTTGGGTTCAATGAATGCTGTGCTACTATGTTTGATTCTGTATGTTTATGTACCTATTTTATTCCAGAGACTGGACTATTTTTTTTAACCAATATCAAATCACTTTAATGATTACTGCATTGCAGTACAGTTTGAAATATGTTACAATGGATCCCTTTCCTTCACATTTTTTTCACTTTTATCCTTGAATTTCTTACTTTTTATTCTTCTATGTGAATTTTTTTATTAATTTTTCTAGTTCTAAAAATATCTCTTTGTTACTTTGCGACAGCACTGAATAAGTAAATTAATTTAAGTAGTATCATCATTTTTTATATTGGCTCATCCTACCCATAAGCAAAGCAATATTTCTCCAATTATTTGACATGTCTTTATATATGCAGAGATTATCTTGTACTTGGATTCATATAACTGTTGGGCACATCTTAGTAAATGTAATCCAAAATATTTTGTATACCATCCATAGTTAATGTGAATGGAATTTATCTTTATGGTTTTTCCTACTGGGCTGTGTCAGGGTGTGGGTGTATGTGTGTGTGTGTGTGTGTGTGTGTGTGTGTGTGTGAGAGAGAGAGAGAGAGAGAGAGAGAGAGAGAGAGAGAAAGAGTGATCATTTTGTTCATGTAGTTTACATTCTGCAATTTTGCTGAATTTGTTAACTGTTTCAATCAATTTTATGATTTATTCTTTAGGTATTTCTAAGCAAATCATCGCAAAAAGTGATAATTTTGCACTCTCTTTACCTATACTTTTTCTCTCCATTTCTTTTTTTTTCTTATTTTACTGCTATAGTTAGCATTTCTAAAACTATGTTAAATAATAGTAGTGATAAAAAGCCATCCTTACTTTATCCCTGTTCTCATTGGAAAGGTCTTTAACTTTTCTTCCTTGGTCATAATGTTTGCCCTTAGATTTATATATGTATTATTTACTACATTAAGAAACAGTTTGATTATTCCTATGCTTTCTAGAGTTTTTAATGGAAACAGGTGCTAGATTTTGTCAAAAGACTTTTTGGCACCTGTTAATATATCATGTTGTTTTTATACTAACATTATCATGTTTAGGTTGTTATTTGTGTTGAACCAGCTTACAGAGACTATAATTATCATTACTATATCTTTAAGTCATATAAACTATTGGGATGCTAAAGTCATCTAGGTGGCAATAGTTAATCACTCTATGAAAAGACTGGGAGAGAGCTGTAATATCAATGAGACTTATTTTCTCAGTTTGTGAGAAAATATTAAAAGACATATAGAGAAATAATAAATAATTTTTATGATGAAAATAGTTTAACCTTCATATGCAAGGAATATGAAAAGAGTTCATTAGAAAAGACTTTAATTGGTACCACAAGTGAAACTGAATGGTGGAATTGTGTTTTCATAAGTAAAGTCACCAACAGTTAGAGTATGGGTTGCAGGTGACTCTAGCTATGACCTTTGTCATTGCTATGTTGTTGTTGTTGGGTAATTTCAATTGTGTCTAATTCTTTGTGATCCCATTTGAGGTTTTCTTAGCAGAAATACTAAAGTGATTTGCCATTTCCTTCTCCAGCTCATTTGACAGATGAGGAAACTGAGGCAAAAATAGGGTTACATGATTTACCCAAGGCTACACAGCTAGTGTCTTAGGCTGAATTTGATCTCATGAGGATGAGCCTTCTTGATTCTGAGTCCAGTGCTCCATCTGGCGCACCACCTAGATGTTTCTCACAGCTAAAACATTATAAATAATTATTCATATCTTTGTGTAATATTGTATAACTTTGTGTAACAGTAATGTCTTGGGGTGTTTCTTTTTCTTTTTGAAGGAGAATTGTGGTTAAGTGACTTGCCCAAGGTCACATGGCTAGTAAGTGTTATGTGTCTGAGGCCAGACTTGATCTAGGTCCTCCTGACTCCAGGGCCAGTGCTCTATTCACTGTGCCACCTAGTTGCCCCCCAGTAATGTTCTTAATAAACTAAATAGGAAGGAACTTTAATATTTGCTTAAGCCTAAGAGATTGGTGGGTTTGATATGTACATAAAACATGTTATAGAAAATAAAATAGTAAGAGATATTTTAAATAACAAAAGCTTTCCCCCCTCATAAAATAAATAATATTCAACTGGGTGAATTAGGTAAATTAGTAACTTAGTAATTAGCAACTTAGTAATTAATGAAGTCATATCCAAACATACTCCTGAATTACCCTAAAAATCAGGATAATCAAACTAAAAATTGTAATAAGCCAAGAAGTATACTAAAGGGTGACATCTCCATGAAGTCTACAAAAGAATATGGTCTTCTCTCAAATCCTACTACTCCCTGAGAGATATCTTGTTTCCCCATATAAATTATAAGTTTATTGACCATAGATACTATGGAATGGTGATACTTGTGTTTTCCCGATAACATCTTGCAGGTAGTAGGATCAATAAAATTGATGGATGGAATGTTGAAATGACATAACAGTGTATGAGGAATGTCAGTCCATAAGTGAATGCAACCAGAAATTGCTGAAATTCTATCTGGGTAAGTAGAATTCTGAAGAACGAAAAACCTACCAAATTGTTGCCTGTTATTAAAATGAAAAGTTTTATCTGTTATTATTGATTAGTAACTTGTACATTATCATCAAATTTTTATTATTTAGAAAGACCATAGAGAGTCCTTAGCTTTGAAACTTTTATAAACAAAGACCAAACTACCAAAAGAGTCTTAGTATATAAAATTAGGAGTACAAAGAAAAAAAATACCAATTTAAAAAAAAATAAATTAGCTGGCCTTTTAATAAATGATTTCCAATATAAAATTAGTTTCTATCTTTTCTCCTCCTGGTTCACTTTCTCCATCACTTTTGACAGAAACATGCTTTCTCTTCTCCCTTAATGAGATCTCTCTATATACGTCATCATAAAGTATTCTGTACTGGAAATTCCTCCTCAAATTCATTCAACTCCAAACTATAACTCAAGTTAAAACCACTTCCTCATGAAATATTTTCTGGCCTTTCAAAGTATAAACTCAGAAACAACAGTAACGTGACCAGCAGACTCTCCTCCTCCTTACTAAATACACGCACACATGCACACACACACACACACACACACATGTACATATACATACATACATACATACATACATAGAGAGAGTCTAGCAATGCCATGACATAAACCTCATTTCCTAAGATTGCACCACTTCTAAAATGCTTCAGTGCCTTAATAAATGCTTTCATGTCTTCTTCTTGTTGTTTTGAGTCATTTTTCAGTCTTGTCCAACTCTTCATGACCCTATTTGGGGTTTTCTTGGCAAAGATACTGAAGTGGTCTGCCATTTCCTTCCCCAGTTCATTTTACAGATGAGGAAACTGAGGCAAGCAGGGTTAAGTGACTTACCTAGAATCACAAAGCTAGTAAGTGTCTGAGGCCAGATTTGAACTCAGGTCTTCCTGACTACAGGCCTAGTACTCCATCCATTGCCACCTAGCTGCCCTTTCATGATTTATCATAGACAAATATGGATTCACCAGATTTTACTGTGGAAGGGGTATCATAGTCATCTAGTTCAACATTTCAGTAAAAAAAAAAAAAAAGAATCCCTCTATGCCAAACCCAACAAATGATCATTCAGTCATTATGTGAAGATGCTAGCTTTTGAGGCAGCCCATTCCACTTTGGACTTTAATATGCTCCATTTCCCATTACATTGCAAGTACCATGATGGCAGAGACTGCCTTTGGTCTTTCTTTATATTCCCAGTACTTAACATGGTACCTGGTACATAGTAGGCACTTCATAGATGCTCAGTGACTATTGATTGCCCTGGTCCAATTTCCTCTCATGACTCTATTTCTCTATGGCCTCTTCTGAGAGTAATGATCTCTGCCCCTGTCTCTGTCCCATGTTAGTTCTACCCATATGAAAATGCTAAGACATTGACAATTTGTGTCAAAGTGGGATCTTGCTGGATACTTAGTTATAGGAAAGAGATCTATATAGGGAGAAGAGGAGAAACGCTGAACTTGATGGAGAATTTGCTGATGAAAAAGGTGTAGGAAGTATTCCTGGAAAATCAGAGCTGAACATCAGACACAGAGAGACATCAAAATGCAAAGGAATCAGCAGTGGGGCTGATTAATCTCTTGCAGTTATCCCAGAAATGAGCATCAGGTAGCCCCTTACTGTCCTATTTATCCAGTGAGCATTCTGCTCTTTTTTGGCACATACACACGGACATTTAAAACACAATAAGCTATAGATATATTTCTAAGTCTGACACCTGGCAAAAATCAAAGAAGTTATGTATTCTGTTTTAACTCTTTTCAAGGTTGGTTTAATCAGAGTTAGTTAACAGTGGTCTGGAACCTAATAATAAAATTCAACCTTCTCCTGTTAAGAAATTCAATACAACTCAATAAGCATTTATTAAGTAGGTGAGACAGTGTGATTAATGTTAAGGACATAAAGATAAAAAGGAATAACAGTTTCTGCCCTCACAAAGCTCAAAATGTACATTTGATAATGATAATGATAATCCTCTAGAGGCATACATAATTTCCAGGATTGTAGACTCTCTCTCATGGAGAAATGAGGTAAAATTCCTATGTTACCTATGGCCCAGGTCTCCCCATCCCCATCAAGGATTCCAGACTCCCTGAGCCCCAGATCTGATTCTGCAGATTGACACCCCCCACACCCAAGGAGTCATTTTCTCTCTGTGTTGAATGATTCCTCCCCACTAGCCCCACTCCACACTCTGCAACCCCATTTCCAGAACACACTCGTCTTGGAACAAAATTCTGAATGAAATTCATCTCTCAATTTCTTCAAATGTGAGTAACAGGCAGGGATGTTCTAGTAAATATTTAACAACCAGCTCTCTGGAGAAAAAAAAATGCAAAATACTTTTAATTGGCATTATTAGCAATTCTTCCATCACTTTCTCAAGTGGAGGCAATCAATAAAACCTTCTCTCCTCCTAAATTGATTTCTCCAGAACCATGTTTTCTCTTATTCCCTAGTGAGATCTTTCTCTAAGCCTCTTCATAGACCATTTTATACTAGAAACACCTCTTTAAATTTACTCAACTACAACCTATAAGACTAAGATTAAAACCACATCAAAAGTCAAATCAAGCCCTGATTTGTAGTCTTTGCCAATTTAACAATCAACAATCCCAAGTCAATACAAACAGGCTCCAGCACACACTGGACCAGAGTTCCAGACTCTACTATAGAAACTAATATTCAATATAGCTGGTAGGCACAGGACCATCTTTATTTTACCCAAAGAGAAAAAATATAAAACACAAAGGATTCACAAGTACTTGTGATTAGATAAAGAAACATCAAGTACTCAAACCACCCATTAGACTAAAGCCTGATTAATCCCCCATTTGGGAAAGCTGCTGAAGGAATACTCTCTCCTCACCTTGGACCAGCTCTTTCAATAACTCACAGAAATATGATAAAGAATTGGAAAGGTCCACAACTTCTGGCTTCTCTGGGGATGTCTTTAGTCCTTCAATTGTAGGCCAGTCTTCTACGAATGATCCTCTTCTCCTTCTCTTAAGAAGGGCACTGCTAAGGAAATCTCCAAGAGACCTGTGCCCAAATGCTTGAATTCAGGAATTCTCAAACTTTGAGTGGCCCATGAGGCAGCTCCCAAAGCTACCCAGGAAATATAATAATGCTAGCATTTATATAGTACCCAAAAGTTTGCGAAGCACCTTATATATGCTTTCTCACTTGGTCCTCACAACAATCCTCCAAGATAAATGCTCTTGTTACCACATTTGCACCTGACAGATGAGGAAGATGAAGCCAAGAGGAGCAAGTGACTTGCCCAGGATCACATAGCCAGGAAGTGTCTGAGGAAGGATTCAAACTCAGATCTTCCTGCCTCCAAGTCTAATACTCTAACCATTATGCCACCTAACTGCCTCTATCCCTTCTCTGACTAGAATATTAGATTCTTTGGCCTAGGAATTCAAAATCATCTCTTCTTCATAAAGAAGCCTAGGGGTCATAAATATTATCCATGAACAAGAAAATGTTGGAGTTAGAGAAAGATCTAGATTCAAATTATCTTAGATCCATACTAGTATGTGACCTTGCGTAAATCACTTAACCTTTCTGAGCCTCAGTTTACTCATCTCTAAGGATGAAAGGGTCAGATTCAGTGACCTCAAAGGTCCTTTTCATTTCTAAACTACCTATCATCCAATGAGTTACCCACTTAGGTCAAGCAAACACATTTCTGCCTCTGTTGTGTATTTCTGTTGCAAATCGCCATTAACTGCACCCACATTCTCTCTCCTTGACACCTTTGTTAACTGTCGCCACCCTTCCCTTGTTTCACTCCAGTACAAGGGAGAAAAAATGGGAGGGGGAAGGCACAAGGTAAATAAAGGAAAATAATGAGCCCATTTCACATCTTCCTCTCACAGGCCCAGAAAAGAGCAATTTCTTCAACAAAAGTCTATCCCTGATGACTCTCAGTCACTCACCACCTGTCTCGGAGGCAGCCCCAGTCTCTGAAGCCTAAACAAAGTCTTATCCAAAGTCACCTCTTTGAGGGATGCCTTTCAGATGCCGGTCAGAAGGTCTACATCCTATAATCTCATCAGTGTTTGGGGAGGCAGGAGGAGATCCCTCTTACACCCTTTTTTTTTTCATTCTTTTGGATTTAGCAGATTAGAACTAAGTACTTTATGCTAATACTTGAGCTCAAAGGAAAATGGAAAATTAGTCCATGCTCCTGATTTTGAAAGATAAGAAAACCGAGAGCCAGAGAGGGACTCACCCAAGGTCACACAAAAAGTCTTGGCGGGAAGCCTATATGAGATCTCAGATTCTCTGAGTCAAAACCCAATTTTCTTTTCCCACTGCACCATAATGAATCACTTCTCTCTTTGAGAGTATTTCTAGTTCTAATAGATGTCCGACCACTTTGTAAAGCAACACTTCCGTCATCACTTGAGTTGTCTTTTTTTATGCCACAGGTTCATTATTGCTGATCTATGGCATTTTTCTTGCCACCAAATCATTTGTTACATCTGCCTAATCCTTTTGTCCTCTGTATAATCTTTCAGTTTAGTGAGGGATATCAATATACTGTCTCTTTTGCTGAGAATACTTTCATCATGAAAAATCTAATGGCATAATCAATCATGCTATTATTATTATCAGTCTATCTTAATACAAAGCTAAAAGGCCACTAAACTCCCAAGGAAATAAATGAGGTCATCTATGGACAATGAATATATAGATTATTACTGGGCTCATGTTTCCAATTTAATCATTTACTTCAACCCATCTGACCTTAGGATAGCATTGTTGAGGCAAAATTATTTCACTTATGGTCCCATAACTCCAGGCTGTAAACTTATGTGCCACAAGAGACAATACTTTCTATCAATTGTTCACAAGGTTTTGCAATGTCTTATATTTCAAATAAAACTTCTCTTGAGAGGCAATGGTGCATATGACCCTTTTATGGTAAACTATTATTTGATGGTACATTGTGTAACTGCTCCATCTTTTGGGGTTCTGGGAGGTAAAATAGAGATTGATGCAAACATGACCTAATCTTCGTGTGGCATACAATGTTATCTGAGAACATATCCTTTTGTTTTCTTGACAATGATTTAAACAGTCACAAATCCCTGCTATATCCAAGAAAGAATATTTTAATAATCCCCTTAATCTCCCTCAAATCTCTCTGCTAGAGTACATCTTAGAATTATTCCCTACTGAAGAGCCATTAGTTGAAAGTCAGCATGAATGTCCCAAGAGTCACTCTCTTTTGCAAATAGACTATGCCCCCATGGAGGGTATTCAGGCATTCTTTAATAGGAACATTCCTAAAACTGTAAAGTGATGTGTGTGTGTGTACATGCACATATATATGCACATTTGTACACATATATGCCTATATGTGTGTGAATATGTTTCTTTGGATATATAAAATTTTCAGTTTTTTAAAATTCAATCTGATATACATTTAGTCAGTGCTCTCTATGTGAAAGGTGTTAAGGATACAAACACGAAATCATAAATTATTCTTCCTCTCAAGGAGTTTCAATCTAATGGGGATGGGGGGAAATACAATGTGCAAATATATATAATGATTTAAAGAGGGACAGCTAGGTGACACAGTGGATAGAGGATATAGTTAGGAATACTTATCTTCTTGAGTTCAAATCTGGCTTCAGACACTTAGCTGTGTGACTCTAAGTAAGCCACCTAACCCTGTTTGCCTCAGTTTCTTTAGTTGTAAAATGAGCTAGAAAAGGAAATGGCAAACAACATCAATATCCTTGCCAAGAAACCTTCAAGTGGAATCACAAAGAATCAAACATGACTAAAATGACTCAACAACAAAAAGAGAGAAGGGGAGAGAAAGAGAGAATGAGAGAGGATAGATAGATAAATAGATAGATAGATAGATAGATAGATAGATAGATAGATAGATAGATAGATAGATAGATGGATGGACGGATGGATGGATGGATGAATGGATGGATGGATGCGTGGATGGATGGGTGGGTGGAGGAGTGAAGGGATGGTGGGGTAGAGGGATGATTTAAAGAGAATACTAACAACCAGGGATCATAAAAGGCTTTCCAAAGGAGGGCCACATGAAATAAGATTTTAGAAACTAAGGATTCTAAAAGGCAGTGAAGTGAGAGGGAAAAACAATCCAGCCTGAAGAAAGTTACTGAGACAGGAGATGGAATATTAGGCTCTAGAAAGGACTTACAAAGGAGGAATATTTGGCTGGAGCATATGTGAGTGAAGTATAATAATAGAAAACACACCTGGAAATATAGACTGGAGATAGATTATAAAGGGGTCTAAATGCTAAGCTGAGGAATTCGTATTTTATTCTAAAGACTACAGACACATCAGCATAGAAGATATGGGAGAGAAAGGACCTAAGAGGGGAGATGTAGTTAAGACAGAGGAAGACATATATATGTAGAGAGAAACAGAGAGAGATAGGGAGAACAACAGAGACAGAGACTGTGACAAAGACAAACAGAAATATCTTGAAGGGTTTTATATGCAATATTTCATTTGATCCTTACAACAGTTTTGTGAGGTAAGTACTTTAGTTATTATCTTCATTTTACAGAGAAGTAAACTGAACTCAGTAAGGTTAAGTAATTAACCCTAAATCACATAGCAAGTTTTTCAGGTGTGTTTCAAACCCAGGCCTTCCTGACCCCAAGTTCAGTGCCTGATTCATTACACTAGTAAAATTGGGTTGGAAACAGAATTATTGTGTCCCAAGTCACACATATAGTAAATCAGTAGTAAAGTTAAAATGGAAATAATGTCTTTTCTCTATTCAACCGTTTATTTCTCTCTCTTTAAGGCCAACTACCAAGAAGGTTAAGACCTTCATTCAAGAGTTGGATTCCCTTATTCTTTAAGTGTTTAATAGCAAAGTAACATTACAAGGGGGTAAATGGTTTTGAAGGATACTCCAAAAGTTAATACAAAGGACTTTTCTGCTACTCATGAATAGAAAACAAATTTATTACATTTTATTCTCAATTATTTAGGGGCTGAGTAGGTACCTTACAATACCTGCTTATCCTTTCTTTCTCCTCCTGCCTGTCTTTGGACCACTAGATCCACACACTGGCATCTCTATTTCTATACTCTGTTACAATAAGTTTGGTGCAGAAGGACAGGGACATGAATACAAATAATGAAATCTTGAAATTATCTGTAGTTTGAATTACCATCTACTGTCCCTGCCACTCATTACTAAAAGTACTAGAGATTCTGTCCTCACAATCAAGCATGCAACTTATTTGTCCAGCCTCAACTCAATTCAACAAACATTTGTCAAATGCCTTGTCAACATTGCTTGTATATGACACTATAGAAGGCACTGAAAATATAAAGACAAAAATGAAACAGTCCCTGCTCTAAAAGGGCTTATATTTTTCTGGTGAGATGCCACATTTACACATGTGCACAGACACGCCCAACATAGTTTCAAGATTTAGAGACTTTAAGTGATTTGTTCAAAGTCATAAAGCCAATATCCTCACTGGCTGAGATTTGAGCCTGGGATTCTGCTGACTTCAAGTTCAGGGAAGGAAAAGGAAGGGGAAAGTACAGGAGGGGAGGGAAGTGACAGAAAATATCAATTGGCATGAAATAGAATTTTTTTAAATCTTTGCATGGGATATATCTTAAGTTCAATTTCTTAACAATAGAATCCTCAGAAGGATAGCTAATTTTTTTTCATCCCCTCAATTTTAAAGGGATAAAAATGGTTTCATTTTTTATACAAATAAAACTGAGTTTTGCCCTAAACTTTTCAAAATCCTGTCAAACTCTCTCTCAACTTCTCTCAAACTTTGGGACTCCTCAGAGTCTTTTGTCTACTCCATGAAGCCTTTTACGTTTATTCCTATGCATCTTTGCTTGTCCTGCACATCACTAACTTTTGTTTCTCCCTTGGTGACCTGTTTTGTTATGGATCCAATTTTGTGGCTCAGAAACAAAATCACTCCCATAATGTCCTGTGAAGCTGTTTCCACAGAGTCACCCAGGATTGGAAGGTTTTTCATTTCCTCCCCCACGGAGAGCAACAACGATCTCCTATCAAGCATGGAGATGGGGGGAGATGAGGGGACTGGCGAGAGAAGTTCCTTTTCACTATTCTCAGTCTGAGTTACATCAACTACTTGACCCCTGAGACAGCAAAGAATTTGGACGATGTCTACCAAAAGGGAGGAGGGGGTGTGATCAAAGGAATTCCCAGATGAATTTGATGAGTTTAAAGGGTACAAGGAGCTTTCCTCTGGGATCAGAAAAGGGCTTTCTCTTGGAGATCATGAACACCAGCATATATTGTTGCAAGGACGTGGAGAATTTCTCATTGGTTTTCAGGGACTGAAGCTGCCCCCAACCTGATTAGAATATTTGGATATAATTTGGATAATTGAAATATCCAATTTGGATAATTGGAATAATTGGAATATTTGGGAGGCTATTCCCCCTCCCCATCCTTCCATATAAAAGAGAGTGACCTGCTGCTTTCATTCATTTTTGTCTTTTCTTATGCACCTTTATTTTAGAGTACCATAAAGGTGGAAAAGGAAAGAACCAGTACTAACTGCCTTGGATAGAGGCATATGCTTATCACTATAGCTTTCTCTGCCACTCAGTCCATGAAAAGAGCTCTCGATTATGGATATTTGCAACCCAAGAGATGGCAGCCATTGAGGTAATGATGAGGACATGCAGAAGCACATGGTAGTCACAGTGACGTGCTTTCCCCAGAAGAGAGATCCTGGATCATGTTTGAGAATCTCATATTCTTGGTAGGAGTGACCGATTGGGGGGGGGGGGCGGGGCACAACTTGATTGAGGAATTAGTATCTTAGCTAGAGAATGAAGATTTCTTGGGCAGTACCAACATTGAGGTTCCCTCAAGGGTAACCTCAATTTCATAAGTTTGGGGACCTGCCAACCATTCTGAAGACCATTTTGGAACTATGCACAAAGGACTATAAAACAATGTATAAACATTTGACCCAGCAATACAGCTACTAGGACTATACCCCAAAGAGATCAAATAAAAAGGAAAAGGGCCTACATGTAAAAAATACCTATAGCAGTTCTTTTTATGTTGGCAAAAAAAATGGAAACTGAGGACATGCCCATTCATTGCTGAAGAGCCGAACAAGTTATGATATATTATTATGATGGAATACTATTGCACTATATGAAATGACAAACAGGATGGCTTCAGAAAAAAACTGGGAAATCTTATATGAACTGATACAAAGTGAAGTGAGCAGAACCAGAAGAATATAGTACATAGTAACAGCAGTATTACAATGATGGTGAACTGTAAAAGACTTAGCTATTCTAATTAAGACAATGATCAATTTCATAAGTTTACGGACCTGCCAACCACTCTGAAGACCATTTTGGAACTATGCACAAAGGACTATAAAACAATGAATAAACATTTGAGCAATAAGCAAGCAATTCCAAAGGATCCATGATGACTAATGTATCCATCTGCACAGAGAAAAAGATGGATTCTGAGTGCAGATTGAAGCATACTTTTTCACTTTTTTTGCTTTTTATTGAGGCTTCTTTTTGCAACATGACTAATATGAATATATTTTATATGACTTCACATGTAGAATTAATATAATATTGCCTTACCTTTTCAATGGGTGGGAGATGGATGAAAGGGATAGAATGTTGTGTCAATAATGAGATATTCACAACACCCGTGATGGTTATGAATATGCTGGTATAGTTGACTTTGTTGTTTTTGCCATAAACTCTAGTTTGCATAATCATCCTGCACAGTCACTTGCAATTCCACTGGGCCATTTTGTATGGGCCATAAATCCAGGGCCAATTGTATAGCAGCCTTGGCTTCTTCAAAAGCTTTACT
>CM053597.1:209360904-209388257 GCA_028646575.1 Pseudocheirus occidentalis | reverse complement strand
GGTTGCTTTAGGAGCTTATCTCTTTTTATGTCTTTTCAGACCCCTTTCAATACCAAGATCCTGTGATTCTAATACTTTTTTAGGTGCTTTTGGCGGATACAAGTTGAGCATGTTTCTTATCCCCACCCCTTAATTTCTAGGAGCTTAGGCTCTGAATATTTGCTTACCCAAGGGATCCTTTACCTCCTGAAAGGAACTGTATTTCTTTAAATAACAATCTGCCACACTGAATGTTGGTTTGTTTGAGAAAATGATTCTTTAAAAAAGTATTATGTATATCTTGTCAGGCACCTATCTCTTACACATGGTGAGGGTTATTCCTCAGTGGTTCTATTTCAGAACAGTAACCACATCATTCTAAAACACTAAAAACACTATCAGGAATCTGTATTGATAATACTGTTAATAGCTGGCATAGGGTGTTGAATTGCCCTTCCCCCATTCTGCCATTTATTTTTACTTTAGAACAAGAGACAAAAGCCATTTTTAACTTTGAAATGTCACAGGTAGCTCAGCAGGAACTTCACACTTCATATCATTTCTTTGTATGAGTGTTATCAGCCATTCTATTTCAAAACCTAAATAATCAACTCCTTATGACTCCTTCCTAGAAGACATTTTCCCTCCCTTATTTTCATGGTGTCAACTCAACTCATCAATGTCAGAAAACATATTCCTTCACAAATATCCCCTGTGGATTGTATATGATTTGGGAGTTTTGAATTCTAGGCTAGGTATCTTCTTCTGTCATGAGAATCTGTTTGTCTTAAGCTTTAGCCCTATAAAACATCCTTGAAAATGAGCCACTGTCAGGTAGCAGATATAGCTTGGAGTCCCCATCATGTCTAGACCAATATACTAAATAGAGACCAGATCAACTCCCATATTCTGGGTCATTTTAGACTAATTTATTCCATTCCTGAATTCTTAAATACAACTATCTTTCTATAAATATGGTGTGTGTGTGTGTGTGTGTGTGTGTGTGTGTGTGTGTGTGTGTGTGTGTGTGAATCTATTGGAAGCAAATGGATCCTTTAATTGACTAGGTAGCAGATCTGAGTCTAAATGTGCCTCTCCTGATGGAGTTTCCATGCTCTGACTGAAGGGCGGAGAAAAACTGAGTTATCACTGGTATGGGGGTCAGTCTCATTATTGACTTAGATCTCAGGACAAGTTGCATTCAGCAAGCCCAGAATCTCTTAGTGACCTTACTACAGTTGACCCTTCCCCACATCCTTAGAAAGCATGGCATTTTGAGTTCTTACTTTTTGTTTGTAACTCATCTCTTTGACAGTCTGGTGAAACATAGGAATCCTTTCTCAGAATGATGCTTTTTAATTTGTAAAATAAAATGCATAGGATTATAAAGGAAAATGTAGTGAAGCTTGGTTATAAAATTAGATATATAATATTATTAAAATTATATACATAAATGTATATGTACATATATATACACATAAGCATGTATTAAAGCTAAGTTATAAAAATATTTTTAAAATATTCATGGAACCCACATTAAGAATCTCAACAAGCCCTCACTTTCCCCTTTAAGTCCTCCCTACAAAGGAGTTTTTTGAAGATTTCCAGGGGAAAGAGACTTGTCAACTGAAGGGGACTTAAGCTGTTTTCTCTGAGGTATGTAGAAGCCTTTGAAGGAACAGAAGCATTGAGGTCCAGGTAACTCTGCCTGGGGGATGGAATAAGGAAGGGCAAGAGGAAGTCAACCAGAACCATATTTGATAGCAATCATTCCTTGTTCAGGAAGTCTTGAAGTCTGGATCCAAGAAACCACTGTGCTGGAGAGCCCTTCTCTTTCCTACCATTCCAAGGATCTATGTCGGCTATGGCATCTGGAAGATGGGAGGCCCAACCCCTGTTGTCATGGCATGATAATTAAGCTAATTATTTCAATATTCTCTTCCAGTGTTAGCCTAGAGTCTATTTTCTGTTCCCTTGTTTAAGAGGACAATTATGGGAGTGACCATTGGAAGAAAGTGGCTTTATCTGTTCAAGATTGTAGTTAGCAATGGGAGATGGTGGATCTGCCTGTGCTGCTACCTCTGATGGTGATAGTATCATTCTTTATTCAGATTCTTGTGTTGATGCTTTTCCTGTTATCTGTTTGCTGTCCAATCCACTGTCAATCACCACTGCTGCTGCTGCTGCTGCTACTGTGGCTGTTATTTCTGGTGGTACCCACAACAAGGATGTCCTCTCTTCTTGGCCAGCATCACTACCCACTCTGCTGGGCCAGTATTGTCACCAACTTCTGTTGCTCATACTCACAATGCTGTTCACCTTGTTGAGGTCTGAAGGCAAGGTTTGTTACTGCCCTTGGATGGTTTATCATGATGATGAGATCATGAGCAGGCACGGCCTATGAATGGTATGATGGCTATTTTCAGCTTCCTGTAGTCCACTGTAAGCTATCAGGCATCTTCTGCAACAACCACAGAGTTATTGTAGGGGAGGATAGGTGTAGAAAAAGACTCTGGCCCTCATCACTAGAAAGAAAATAGCTTTCACTCATCCCAGAACCTGACATTATTTGGTATTAACTTTATGAGATGTCTCGGAAAGCTTCAAAGATTTCCATTTGACCTTATCTTCAATAACTGCCATTTGAAATTGCTATCATGTGCCCATATAGGTACCCACTCACAAGTGCTAGTAATTTCTACTTATACAATATGCTATCCCAATTGACAGCCCATCTTTACCTGAGCAAGGATGCCCTTCCATTCTCTCAAATATCCAAAATTTTACCTGATTGGTTGAGGGAACCCTATTATTGTAGAAATCTGTCTTTTGGGAATGGCTGAAATAAGTTCTCTCTTATAGGAATTCCTTTCCCAAGCCATTTTGACTTGGGCAAATGACCTTTCATCTCTTACGGTTCTACTCTTAGAGTAACTGGAACCTCAGGCAAATGTTGCCTTATGAGGAAAGAAATCCTTGTCTGGATATAGGGACTCAGATCAATTACTGAGTGTAACTGAGGTTTTAGGGGGTGACTATAGTTGGAGCAGAGAAGAAGGACCCTTAATGCCTCATCTTGGATATCATGGTAAGTTTTACTAGCAGCACCATAGACTGGCAATTGATATTCCCATTATTAAATATATGTTTCAGAAGCTACATTCGAAACTTGATTAGAGAAAATATTTTCACCCTATACCCACTGAATGGTCTTACCATTTGCTTAGATAGCTCTAGTCTCCAGCTCCCACTCTAACTCCATCAGTTGGTCTACTCATGTCTGCATGGTATTGCCTCGAACACTTACTAGTTGTATGACCCTGGGTAAGTCACTTAACCCTGTTTGCCTCCGTTTTCTCATAGGTAAAATGAGCTGGAGATAGTATCTTTACCATGAAAACCCCAAATGGGATTACAAAGAGTTAAACATCACTGAAATGACTGAACAACAGTAAATGTATAGAAAGTTCAAACCACACAGATACCACACTTCCCAAAGGATGGGTTTGGACTTAGGAAGGTCTATAATGGGAGGGGGTGATGTAAAACCATTCCAACAGTTCTCTATTTCAGCAATTCAACTTCATCCTTTACAGACAAAGGTGGTCTATAGCTAGGATGTCTATCTCATTTAATTGGTTCTGCAAAAGTAAGTCTTCTGAGAGATCCCTCAACTAATGATCATTCTAGTAACTCTAGTTTAAAATTATCCTACCACCTTCTATTATTTTTTGGTAGTGAAAGCCTACCTACTCCCCAACTCCTTGGGATGGAAGTTAACCATCGATGAGTAGGAAGAAAGTAAGCCCAAGGCTGTCTTAACACCAGCATAGGTTTCTAGTTCTCACCCTCACTTCCACTTTCCTTCTTTCTCCACATTGTCCTGGTCTCAGCAGAGTTCAACACCTTTTCTTTATTCCAGTAGTTCTGTTATTTTAGGACAATCCACAATGGGTAGCTCTGACAATACTTTTATTGTCCCTATAAATTTCCTTGGATGATTGGGTGACCTCTCCCTATTTCATTGAGAGGAATTATTCTATGTGGCAAGCAAGATAGCTGCAATGTACACAGCTAGATTGTCATATTTGACCAACCAATAATCCAGAGTTCCCCTCTCCATAGATGTTAACCCAATTCAACCCCAAGGTCAGTCTAAATTAACATTACCAACTACAGTAAACACATTGAGCCAGGTCTAACTCAACCTGGTCTGATGATTTGGTCTACAAAATGAAATGAAATGAACCCCTAGATAGCGGTTCTCAATCTGTGGGTTATATTCAATTTAAATACATCCTGCATATGAGATATTTACATTACAATTCATAACAGCAGCAAAATTACAGTTATGAAGTAGCAATGAAAATAATTTTATGGTTGGGGGTCACCACGACATGAGGAATTGTATTAAAGGGTCATGGCATTAGGAAGGTTGAGAACCACTGGACTAGTAGGTGATATAACATGATTTAACAACAACAAAAAAAGGTTCATTCAACAATACCATGGAAAGGATATTCAGCAAAAACACAGTATCAATAGAATTGGATGCAACTTTCTTTGCTTTTGCAGTTGTTTATGATGGTGCTTTCTGCCAGAATGGTATGTTAACTTAGTGAACTGTCCAGTAAACCTGCACAGCATTGACTACTTGTGCATTGGGCACAGGTAACTGTGGAAGCTACTGATTTGAGTCTTCATTGATTTCATTCATTTGAGTCTTCATTCCATGAACCAATTAAATCTCAAGGTTTCTGTGATCTAATTCTGAATAGAACTGCTAGATATATAGGACATAAGAATATGTATATATATATATATATATAATTTTTTAGTAAAATTAAAAGTTTGTATATTTCCTCTGGACATCTCTTACCTCAGTAGTTTTTCAGATTTTCTTTTTTGAATACCAACATTCAAGGCCTCCCCTGTCTGGCTCCCACCTTCATTTATAGCTTAATTTAATACTTCTCTCCTTCTTGTACTCTACATTCCAGTCAAACCAGACTAACTTTGTTTTCATATGATCCTTTCCTGACTTCAGACCTTTTGTTCATGCTTTCCCACGTGCCTAGAATGAACTTCTTCTTGAACTTCAGGTGGCACAGTGGATAGAGTCCTGGGCCTGGAGTCAGGAGTTCAAATCTAACTTCAGATATTTCCTAGGTATGTGACTCCTAACGTTGGTTTGTCTCAGTTTCCTCAACTCTAAAATGGGTATTATAACAGTATTTATCTCACAGAATTGTTGTGAAGGTTAAATGAGATTTTTTTTGTTAATTTACAGTTTGCCTGGCATATTGTAGGCAGTATATAAATATTACCTTATCTTCCCTTCATCTGTCTGTCCCATCCTTTCTTCAGTGCCCAACTTAAGTCACACTTTCTCCATGAAGTCTTTCTTAATACTTCTCTATCCTTCCCACTCTTACTGTTACAATACCTTCACTATTCACATTTCTCATAGAATTTTGAATGTTTCACATTCTTTTTTGTATTATACTCTATGATACTATGTGATATGTTGTGATACATTACGGTACTGTACTGTACAATACTATATGGTATTATACCATATATACTATGCAGTTGTATATACTTCTTCCCCTGACTCCCCTTAGATTTTAAGAAACTTGAAGACAGGGTCTGTGCTCTATCTAACTTTATATGTCTAGTACCCAGGATCATAACTTACACACAATTCAGCTCAATTCTACAAAATTTAGTAAGCAACGATTTTGTACAATGTTCTGTGAGTACAAAGACAAAAAACCAAAACTGTCTCTCCTCTCAGGTAGCTTCCATTATGTCGAATAAGATAGGCATTTAATATTTTTTTTGTTCTATGGAATAGAACTGATTGTATTGACTTGCTAGTTTGCAGATAAAATTTCTGAGTGTTTGGCTAAGTTTTATTATTTTATTAGACTGGGCAAGACTTTAGAGACACAGCTATAGTTTACTCACAGATTATTCCTGTTGATGTTATTAACAATGGTGTGAGAGCTAATCAGATTGATTTCACATGCAAATCTTCTTAATTAAAGAGACCTATATGGCAATGTCTTTTTTGGGACGTTTCTTCTTGGGTGCCTAATTGGGAAAATATTCCCTTTGGAGCTTTGCAGTACACTATGCCCAGCTGGATTTGCAATAACAGCCTCATGTGGTTTGCACCTGCTGAATGTCAACTGTTTACTTCGTTATTAGCACGCTGCTCCATCTTTGTGACAGATAACATTTTTGCCCAGCCCCCCACACTGCATGAATGACTTTCAAAGAACCATAACTGTTAGCAGTTTGCTTCTTACAAGTTTCTTCTTCACATTAAAATCACCTCAATTTGGAAATTTGGATGGGTAGTAGGCCCCATTGGACCTCAAATAGAAACAATAAATGAAAGTCTGTAGGGTAGCTTGGAAAAGAAAAATGTCAATCCTTTTATCTCCAAAGGAGACAGACTTTGTTCTAAGGCCTGGCTGAGAGCAATCATTGATGCTGAGTTGAGAAGATACACTATATATAGAACAACATTTAAAACTCACGTCAGTATGGTTTTAAGAAAATTGCTCATACATTGGTCCTAGTAATGTTGGACAGAGTGCAATGTTAAATTTGCATTTAACTGAACATTCACAATGAAATATTATAAGGGAAAAAAGAATTTTTCTTCTAAAACTCATAATCACAGCATTTGAACATTCAAACTCAAATGCAAGCTAATTCCAAGAGGAATTCCACCTATGACAAGTAGTCTTTACTTGATGGCCACCCTACTCTCCCCATGAAGGGGAATCAACCTCCTCTCAAGTCATCCCATCCCATTCCATTCCATTCTTTTTTTGTTGTTTTTTTAAGGGGGAGGGCAGGGCAGTTGGGGTTAAGTGACTTGCCCAAAGTCACAGGGCTAGTTAAGTGTCTAAGGTCGAATTTGAACTCAGGTCCTCCTGAGTTCAGGGCTGGGCCTCTAAACACTGTGCCACCTAGCTGCCCCATCCCATTCTATTCTTTAATGGCTCTAATTATTAGAAATAATAATTTATGTAAGCCTAAATTTGCTTTTTTTCAACTTCTTCCCATTGCTTTTGATTCTGCCCTCTGAGCCTAAACAGTTTAATCCCTCTTCCTCATAATGGCCTTTCAATATTATAGCACAACTCTTCTGAAACGCTCCTTAGTATTCTCTTTTCCACGTTAAACAATCATAGATTCTTCAACTGTTTCTCAAGGCTCTCAACAATCTTGACTGATTTCCTCTGGTTGTTTTTAAGATTATTAATGGCTCTTTGAAAATGTGGTGCCAATAACTGAATACAATTATTCAAATGGAGTCTGATGAGGGCAGATCACAGATCAACTTACATTTGTCTATTCCTAGAATACATGCCTGTCTCAATGCAATCAGAGATTATGTTTACTTTTGAATTTATGTTTACATTTTACATGTTTACATTTTGAGTTTATAGTCCCCTAAGATTTCCATATCTTTTTCAGAATAATTATATTTGTGAAGTTAATTTTTTTAACCCAACCGTAAGACTTTACATTTACTTCCACTGAATTTCATTTTAGATTCAACTCAATGTTCTGACTTGTGATGATCTTTTTTTTTTTGGATACTGGTTGTCATCCAATATGTTAGCTATTTCTCTCCTTTCCAGGTTTGTATCACCTCCCAATTTTGTGATAATGTTACCTATCCCTGTTTTAATCATTGAAATGAATGCTTAGTGCTATAGGGTTAAGTAATGGCTTCTTGAGTCACTGGAGACTCCCTGACACAGTGACTTTGAGCTAGTTTTTGAGGGGCTATTCAATTGGTTCTGAATTAATTTAATTGTATTATTGCCTAGTCTTTCCATAGTTTTTCCCCACAAGAATAGCATGAGATACTCTATCAAAACTCTCACTGAATCACTTTTGGTATTCATAATAGGAAATGTCATTGCCATTCTCCAAGTTAATAAATAATTTTCAAATAAAGAGCAGTATGGCATACTTTGTAGTCAGGAAGCCTTGGATTCAAGTTTAGCCTCCTGAATGAACTAGGGAAAGGTCCTTAATCTTTCAGTGCCCCAGGTTTCTCTAAGAATCTAAATTGAAGAATAATTTTCAGTCTTGGGGCAGGTAGGTGGCAAAGTGGATAAAGTACTACTGGTCCTGAAGTCAGGAGGACCTGAGTTCAAATCAGGTCTCAGACACTAACTTCATGACCTTGGGTGAGTCACTTAACCCCATTGCCTCCAAAACAAGCAAAAAGAATAATTCTCAGTTCTCAATGGGGACCCCTCAGTGAGAGCTCTCTATACAAATGAAATCTCAGGGTTAGTAATTTTTTTTCAAAAATCTTGGAAGAAAAACACACATATCGTATATTTAATTTATAGAAGGACACAGAAAAACTGTTACAGAAAAGTGATTAGAGCATAGTAGATTTCACATCTCATTAAAAAAGTATTTAAATCACATAAAAATAGTTATATCTTTTCTCTGTATGTGAAGATGGGTTTCATAAAATCATCTTCTAGAAAAGATGACAATGTGAAGGTTTCTAGCTATGCTCCACTCTCCAGAAAAATGCTTACTAAAATGATGAGGAATGCATATGAAACAAAGGCTCAACAGAATCAAAAGAAAAATACTTGAGTTTCTCCATCCATGAAGTATTGCCCGAGGAAATAGGACCTTTAGTAAGTAAGATCAGTTGGTTCAGGGCTTCTCTGGAGTTGAGATACACAGCTGTAATCTTCTCCTAGGTAACTGACTCTACCAGAAAACAAAGCCAAGGTCAGTGTGACCAAGGGTCAGGGAATGCCCTAGGAATGAGATCAAAGATGGGAACTGGGGAATAAGTGGGCTAGGTCTGGTCCTAGCCCTGGGTCGCATGCAGTCCAAGGTTGCAGGAATCTCGAACAAGGAAAAGATCATAATATGTTAAAATAAAAAGTTTGGGGTTAACTTATCTAAATAGTATGATTGTTTCCGCCCCATCTGGAGTGATTGGTTTCAAGATTCCCATAAGAATGAGGTCTTCTCTTTTAAATTTCAAGGTTAAGATATTGGGCATAGGAATGAACTCTTACAATTGTATTATAATCTGTTTTGGGCCATACTTGGGGGTGTTGTGGGTCATATGATTGACACCTCTGTTGTACATCACCTCCCCTGGGTTCCTTTGTGTTTAGGTTGGCTCTCAGCTATTCTATCCCACTTTGTGTTCTTTCAGACTACCAGTTACTTAATACTTCTAACTGGACTTGGCTCCAAGTAGCTCAATACTTTACCCTCGCTAGCAGCCTTTCCAGGCCTTCTGTGTGTCTCAGACTTGCTCCACCAGATCTATCCAGTTTTGCACCACCATTTAATCTATAGTTTCCAGGCCTTAGTTTGGTTGTGTTCATCAAGGCTCTTTGTCTAGCTAGTCCACTATATCTTCTCCCTCCTCCTAAATACTCTTTTCTTTCTGGGTCTTTGGGATACTGCTCTTTCCTGGTTCACCTCCTATCAGTCTGACCACTCCTTCTCACTCTCCTTTATTGGCCTATCATGCATATCACACCTTATATATAATCCATATATAGAGATAAATATGTCATATGTATACATATATACACAAACATATATAATCTATCTGTCTATTTATCTATCTATCTATCTATCTGTCTGTCTGTCTGTCTGTCAATCTACCTGTCTGTCAGTCTACCTGTCTGTCTGTCTGCCTATCTATCTATCTATCTATCTATCTATCTATCTATCTATCTATCTATCTATATCCAAGGTTCTGTCTTTGGCCTTCTCGACTCTCTTGATAACTTCATCAGCTCCCATGTATTTAACTATCATCATCTTCATGCATGTAACTCCAAGATTTTTATGTCTAATCCCTGCTTCTAACCTGAGCTTTGGTCCTGTATGACTAACTGCCTATTGAACATTTCTAACTGAATGTTCTAGAGACATCTTATACTCTAACTTATCCAAAATTAACAACCCTCTACTCTTCCTAGTTTCTCTGTTTCTGTCAAAGTCTTTCAGTGTTTCTGATCCATAACTTCAGTATTACCTTGGACTCTTCAGTCTTCCTCTTCCTGTATAAACAAGCAGCTGCTCAATCTTGCTGCTTCTACCTTCCCAATATCCCTTGTATCCAACCTCTTCTTTCCATTCATACAGCTATGCCCTTATCACCATTCACCTAGAATATTGCAGCAACTTTATAATTGCTTCCACTGCCTCTAGTCTCCCCACTATACTCCATTCTATACTACTACAGGAGGAAGGATGAACAATAACAACCATTACCCAAAATCAGTTTCCTTGAGCACAGATCTAACCATATCATTAGCCTACTCAGTCAACTCCAGTGGCTTTCTGTTGACTCTGGGATAAAACAAAATCTTCTCTATTTAGCCCTACACAGTTTAGTTTAACCCTACACGGCATGACCTCAGCCTATCTTTCCAGGCTTAGTGGACATTGATCCTCTTCCTCAGCTCTGTGATCCAGTCAAAATGGCTTTTCCTTATTCTTCTCACTTACATTTAATCTCTTAACTCCATGCCTTTGCACTGGCTGCACCACCAGTCTTTGCCTTTATCTAATAGTCTCTCTTCCTTTAAGATACAGCTTAAGCCCTGTCTTCTAGACAAAATTTTCTGATCTCCCTCAAGTGCTAGTACCCTTCCTCCCAGAGTGCCTTGTATTTAAGTACCTTGTAGACATTTTTATATATTAATTGGATATTTATACTATATTTATTAACTTTACATGTATGCTGTATTTTATATGTACTTGTCTCTGTCATTAGGATATTAGTTCCATATGAGTAGAGGTTTTCCATTCTTTGTATTTGTGACCCTGGCAGTTAGCCCTATGCATGGCACATAGTAAGGCATTTAATAGCTATTTGTTGATAAATTGATTGTTTTTAAAATTTGCCCAGAACATTAGATTTTTTTCTTCATTATAAAATGGGCCAGCTAAATCCTTTCTCTGTTCTAATAGGGGAAACTAATTTATGCCTTAAGTTGGGTACCATTCACATTTAGCACAATATGGCAAGAAATAGAAAGGGAAGGCACATTTCAGGAATAGATCTAAACTTTCTACTACAAGGCCAAAGGGTGAAGTTCTTGGCCCCAAGTAACATGGTTAAAGTCAGAGTTAGGACTAGAACCCAGATTCTGTGGATCACAGCCCAGAATTCTTTCCACTGGCCTGTATTGATTTTTCTCAGAACAAAGTGAATTGATTCTCATAGAATTAAAATCAATGTGAAAGGTCAGCTAAAGTTGGAAAAAAACTTTCAATCTGTTGAGGAAACAAATCTGTTGCTTGGGGTTATTTATTTTTGTTTCAAGAGGAATTGCTTTTTCTTTCTGGAAGAGCTACGCTTTCCTTTGATTTTTCAACTTCTTTTCACCTTGGGCAAAACCGAAAGCAAAATATTCTAAAAGAACAAAACTAAAAGGCAGGGTGGCTATTATTTTCCATCAAGGGAAAGTCAGAGTACAACCCTCAGGAAAAAGCAAATACTCATTAGATTTAAAGATTTATAGATTCAATTTGTTTTGAAGGCTTATCAAACATTTATCTTTAACCATTTGGACATCTCATAAGAAATGACTGAGATTTGTGAGCTTTTCAAATCCAAAGCAACAACATCCAATTGAACCAATAAGCCCTTGGAGGGTAATCCATTGATGCTTTCCAAGAAGACAATTAAAAAGAATTCTTGCTCCAAAGTGTACATGCTGCAAGCAAAGTTTGACTCTAAACAATCGTCTTAAAGTAAGAGGCAAAATTGCCTTTACTGTATGTTCCAGAAGTGATAGCTATAGAGACCTAATTCAGTCAAATAGACCCCATTCCTACAGCAGAGTACGACTTTATATAGTTAATGTGGTCTTGAAAAAGTGGGTGTATTGAACCTTTGTTTCCTCTTTCTTATAGCACAGTCTTTAGAGCCCTTTATCTTTATCTCTAATTATTTTAGTTATTAGTGGCTCCTTACCTTTACTTCACATTTCTCTGCTTTTCCTCTCCTGACCCCAACCTCCATGTCAAGTAGCTTGTTATCCCTTAGGAGCAGTACTTAGAGAAATTATTAAGTTAAAGGTACTTTGCTAATAACTTCTGATAAAGTCAATCTTTTATTGATGCAAATATTTCAACACTCCATTGAAGAAGATACTTTTTCCAGTAACACAAACCACACACTGTCTTTTCATTCTTTGAAATTCTTGTCTATGTATTGACATAAATCTTCCATAAAGGATCTACTTAAAACTAATTTTTCATGATTGTGCATGTAATATTTCAGTACAAAGTCTCTCGTCCCTTGCTCTTATCACATGACTCACTTTCTTTTCCATACATTTCCTGGCTGAGACAAAAATAATAATTCAGTAAAACTGCTACTACATAAAGTGAGTGTATGTACTATTTCAAACCTACAGTTCACCACCTCTTCAAAGAAGGGTTCTTGATTCTTTATGTACAATAGGTTCTGATTGAAGATGCTAAACATAGGTGTAGGGATTTAGCCAGAAAAATTGATTTTATATCCTTTTCTACTTCTGTCTCAGTAGTCTCACTTGGGAGATGTGGCCTACCTTGTTTCTCCCTCTTCTGACTTACAAGTTTCTACCAAGAACCTATATTTGAGGAAGTGCCTAGACCAACTGAAAAAGTGGGTGTATTGAACCTTTGTTCCCTCTTTCTCACTTCTTTTCTGATTTTGCTCTTGATCTCTGGATTTTAAAAATCTCCTTAACAGAAACCTTTTCACCCCATAAGCTCCTCCACCTTAGTGACTCTATCTTTTAATGAGTGAATTGCTTCTTGGAACCACCATTTGAGAAAGTATCCAAGTCATCTGGGTACCCTTCTCTTCTCTTCCTGATTCACTGAACTTTTCCACATGGGCACCTCTGCCATCTGATTTTCAGTTTCCTTTTATGTGTTGTATTCCCCTATTTGAATATAAGTTCCTTGAGGGTAGGAACTGTTTCTTTATTGCTCATATTTATATTCTCAGTGCTATGAAAAGGTCCTGAAACATTGGAAGTGCTTAATAATACCATATCTATCTATCTATCTATCTATCTATCTATCCATCTATCCATCCATCCATCCATCCATCGATCAATCCATCCTTCTCTCTCTCCCTTTCTCTCTCTATCATCTGTCTATCCATTTATCATCTATCTATCTAATCAATCTATCTATCTATCTATCATCTATCTATCCATATATCATCTCTCTCTCTCTCTCTCTCTCTCTCTCTCTCTCTCTCTCTCTCTCTCTCTCTCTCTCTCTCTCTATCTCTATCTCCTGTAATATCAAAGGGAAACTAGCAGACACTTGAAGGATTTAAGGAAGCATTATTGTAACACCTATGTAGAGTGTCCTTCTAACATAGTCCTTTACATGGTGCATAGCCACTTTTCTCCTGATGAGTTTGCTCACTCCAATCTGCATTTACATTGCCTTTTCAGAGAAGATTTACCATATGTGGTTACATCTCCAATTCTCTTGGGTTCCCAGGTATAAACCCCTTGAGAGTGGGGATGAAGTGGGATATAAATCTTTCACTTATTGCTGTAGCTCCAGAGTATGCTTTCCATCTGATTGAATTCAGTCCTTCACAATGATGATGATAAAAAGGTAAATGTCATTGTTCAGTTGTGTTTGACTCTTCATGACCCCATCCTTGGCTCTCTATCCACTAGCTGCCTTCACAGTAATCATACTATTAACTAATAAGCATAAAATTTACTTAATGATAAGGCAAAAGCAAGAATTAGTACATTAATAATGATTAATTATAATTAATAGTTATTTTATTATATTTATAGAGCAATAATGTAATATATCATATATAAATTATATAACTATATATAAATTATGAATTATAACTAATAACAAGTACTCATAATAAAGCAAATACAAGAACAATCAATACAATGCAATTTTCAAATAAATCTAAGTTGTATTTTCTCACCAACATACACAATGTCCATTGGAGAAAATGGGAACATACTTACAGAAATTTGGCAGGGAGAAATAAAAGGAAGAAGAACCCATGTGCTTGGGTTTTCACAACACCAGACTATATGCTTTTCTATTTTAGTCCTTTTATGAGCAATCTATGGTACTTGAAGATACTTTTCAGCTTACTGTTCCCTTTCTGGTCCTTACCACTCTCAATGGCAAATTCATATCTACTCTCACATCGATGAAGCAGCAATAAGTTCTTTTAATTCACTATTCCACTTAAAAGATTACTGAGGAAATTTTACATAATTTTAATAATGAAAAGTTCCTGAAAGCCTGAGAATTGAAAAGCTCTTCAGGTTTAGCTTTCTGGGCAATGCAGACAAACGTAAACAGCTCTTCATTCAAAAGGATGTTAGCTCATCCAATAAGCTTTCAGGATTTCTTGCAATAAAGTGTGATTCTTACAAATTCTTACAATGAAATACAGAAAAATTCCTTAGGTTGGCTTTCTGGGCAATGCATTCAGGCCCCAGACAGTTCTTTAATCAAAACTGTATTGTTCAATAAACTTTAAACAATAAAGCAGATAACTGTGGTAGGGAGACCCATCCTGCCCTACTGGAAAGTCAGAGGGGTGATGTGGGAGGACATAGGAGAGAGCAGATTGGGGGAAGGGCTATACAGTGGGATGGCTGTTTTGGGGAGGTGAGTGGGGGAAAGACGGGAAGAAAATCTGTAACTCAAAAATCTCATGGAAATGAGTGATGTAAACAATAAAATAAATAAATTAATTAAAAAAACAATAAAGCAGATAAAGCCTCTGTTTTCCTTTTTTATGTTTCTCCTTATCAAATCAGAAATGGGAGCAGACAGCCACTAGTATTTCTCACAGACTTTTGATGGTACTGGAGAGAAATAAGCAGAATTAAACTCTGTTCCAATGAGTTTCAACTTTTCTCCTGGCAATCAGCACCTTTTGAAGCCTGCCTGTCAGCTAACTCTCCTGCTGTATTTGGCTGTTCAGTTACATACACTATAATTCTATCTGTCTGCCTTTTCAACTAAGCTCTCTCAAGCTGACTCTTCCGTTCTTCTGGCTTCTCCAACATTCTAAATGGCACATATCAGAGCCTTCTGGTGCTCAGTGATTGAACTTTCCTTTATGAAGCAAAAATCATGAAATCTAACTATCTGTCAGTTGTGAAACCAAGAGTTCTTATTTAATTTCCCTAAAGTCTCCAAGCAGTTATTTGATTAGCCTCTTTGTGAGTTTTAACCTTTCCATCTCTAAAAAAAGTCACAAAGGAATTCAAGTACCACAAAGTCCTCTGGCCTCATTTATTTCCTGTCTTCAAACAGGTCCTCTCACTTCTCCATTTAGTCCTCCTAATGGTCTGTTTTGAAATGATCTGAAAACTGTGTTTCTGTACATATAAAATTTAGTGGATTTTCATGCACCAAAGTATTTTTCTATGTCTTTTCAAAACAAAATGGATAGGATATAAAATCCCTTCACGTTTACTTAATACTTTTTCTTTGTGAAAAATTTTACATTCTGTCCCTTTCAACAGCTAAGCTACTTACATATGAAAGGCATAGTAGTGCATTAAGTTAATGTACTATTTTTCTGGAGGGTGGTGGTGGTAGTAGTGATATAGTGATTAGAATAGAATAGACTATAGTGATATAGTGATTAGAATAGAATATAGTGATATAGTGATTAGAATAGGATAGAATACAGTGATATAGTGATTAGAATATAGTGATATAGTGATTAGAATATAGTGATATAGTGATTAGAATAGGATAGAACAGAGTGATATAGTGATTAGAATAGAATACAGTGATATAGTGATTAGAATAGAATAGAATATAGTGATATAGTGAATAGAATTTGAATCTTGGGATCAAGGAGTCCTGGGCTAAAATTCAGTCTCACAAACTAGATTTATGGCCATGAGCAAGTGTTTTCCAATCTCTCCTCCTCAGTTTTCTTACATATTTTAAAAAAGGGATAATACTCACAGTACTTATCTTGTTGAGTTGTTGTAAGTTTAAAACATAAGATAGTGAATGTAAAGTGATGTGTAAACTTTAAAGCCTAGATAAAAATCAGTAATTTATATTTAATATATAAATATCAGACAGTTGGGTATAACAGCGGATAGAACATGGGGCTCAGAGTTGGTAAAACCTAAATTTGAATCCAACCTCACATACTCTTTAGTTTTCTGACCCAAGGAAAGTCACTTAAGCATTCTGTGCCTCAGTTTCCTACTCTGTAAAATGGAGACAATAATAATAACTACCTCTGAGGGGTTGTTGTGAAGACTAAATGACTTAATACATGTAAAGTGTTTTACAACCTTAAAACACTCTGTGAATGCTAACATTAATTATTATTATTATTTTCTGTTGCTAGACTCTTATTAGACTCGTCAGAATTTGAAGATGTCAGTTTACCTGGTTATCCTAGTTTATCTCTCAGTAGAGGCCTTGTCATTCTGTTTTACTTCTTTTTTCTTTTATAATGCAATTTCTTTTTATTCCTGCATATTGTTTACAGTTCATTGTGCTGCTCATAAAACAGAGCTGAAATCCCTTTATACTGATCAGACAGATGTTCATACTCAGGCTCTCTAATGTGAATTAAAGCATTTCTTTAGTGTCCACAGGGAAAGGAGAATCCTAATAGCCAATAAATCATGGTGATGAGGGCAAGAAGAACGTTTTGGAGCATTTTGAAGACCTAGCAAACAGGGCGCAAGAACTCTGCAGTTTTAGTGGGTTTGCATGTCTGTAATGTAAAGTAAGGGACCGGCATTAAATATCAATGCATGATGTTCCCCATAGGTGAGGGAAGCTCTGAGTGTTAAATATCACTTTGAAAAAAAAATGTATTTGCACACATGCTGACAGTTCATTTCCAGGTGGGAGGCTCTCATCTGCTCTGTGTGGTGCGGCTTCAATCTTCCCACTGTGAAATTTTAGACAGCTTGTCTTCTGAGTCCTTGCCAGGCCTATTAATATTCGGAGCTACATATACATTCCATTCACACTCCAGTCAGAGCATATAAGTTGCAGATCTTTCTGATTTGGAAGCTATTAAGATTCATGACCCCTTTTGCTATTTACTTGGTGGTCTGGAAGCCTTTGCAATCAGCTTACACTTAGGAAGAAAGCACAAATCGTTACTGTTCAAATATTGTCCCGTATTGTGTCCATTTGTAGTCCATCAAAGAGCTGTTAAGAGCTCTAATGCATTCATTTCTCTTGAGATAAAGGTTATTAGGCAAGGTGTTCTTCCTTTGGAAAGCGAGGGAAGAGAAATGTGAATTGCACTGAGGGTTGCTTTAATTCTGTGTTAGTGACTCTTTGACTCAGGCGCCATATGTGATTAAGAAGTAATATCTAATCAATTGCTTTTCTTCTTGAGAATAATGCATGGAGGGGTGATTGGCCTTTTAGGACACAACGGAGGAAGATCCACTAGTTACTGAGATAACAGTGCTGGCCAGTTTAGAAGGCAGTTTTCTCTTGATGACATCCTATACTTCAGTGCTCTTAGGACTGTAGGACCTGAGAGTTGGGAAGGACTCCGAGGGGAGTTCAGTCCAATCTGAATTCGAACTTGAATATCTGCTACAGTGTTTTTTCAAAAAAGTCCTATAGTTTCCACCTTTAAGTTTCTCTAATTTGTCATGAAATCATTCTTTCTATCGAGGTAAAATAAACACCTGTATATTCTATTCTATTCATTGTTCATAGGATGACCAGCTGGCGCCAAGCAGAATGAAAACACTTGATCCCTCTTTAGAATGAGTTCTTCTGAAATTTTCTGGCAGCTATCATGTGTACTGACATCCAGGTGCTAGACTGAATAGCATGCTAGGCCTGGAGTCTAGAAGACTCATCTTCCTAAGTTCAATTCTGGCCTCAGACATTTTACTAGATGGGTGACCCTGAGCAAGTCACTTAACCCTGTTTGACTCAGTTTCCTCATCTGTCAAATGTGCTGAAGAAGGAAATGGCAAACCATTTCAGTATCATTGTCAAGAATGCCCCAAATGGGGTCACAAAGAGTCAGACACAACTGAAAACAACCGAAAAATGACAACAAATTGCGAGTGCCACAAAATCTTATGTTCTTTAAGTTAATCATCCCTACTTGGCAATAATAATAGGTAGCACTTAGCACTTTTAGGTTGGCCAAATATTTTACAAATATCTCATTAGATCCTCCCAACAACCCTTGGGAATAGATGCTATTACTGTTCCATTTTACAGATGAGAATGCTGAAGCAGATGAAGGTTAAATGGTTTGTCTGGGGTGACACAGCTAGTAAGTATCTGAGGCTGGATTTGAACTCAGGTCTTTCTGACTCCAGGTACAATGCTCTACCAATCTAACCATCTAGCTACTCTTTTGTCAACTGAACTTCCTAGGACATGGTCTTCAGTCTTCTTGGTAACTGACTTTCCCTACCTCTGTATGGCTCTATCCCGGAAGCACAAGCATTGTTAGACGCAAACTTTAGAAGCATTTCAGTACATTTTTCTTAACTTGACCATGCAATTGTATAGTTACATAGGATAAACTTTAAGTGCATATTTCATCTGAATGAGAGGATGTTTTACTTGTGGTGTGCAATAACTCTCTTTACTCATTGCTTTCTGGAAAGTTTGTTCATGAATAGTTTATGAGTTTAAATGTTGGCTATGGGTCTGATAAGGCAGCTAGGTAGCACTGTGGATAGAGCACTGGAGTCACAAAGACCTGAGTTCAAATTTAGCTTCAGACACTTACTATAGTAGTGGTAGTGGTAGTAGCAGCAGCAGTTTTACTATTATTATTAATCTTCTAATAACTAAAGCAATGAAGCCATAGTGCCTCCCTCAAAAACAAATTCTTAGTCACTTAATATGTGGCGCTGTCCAGGCTGTTGTCACTCATTCTACTTCCAAGCATACGTTCCAGAGACCCAAAGAAGGAAAATTTTATTTATAAGTTAAGGAAAAGATCACAGAGCTCATATAAGGCACATGAGAAATAGAGGCTTTCCCTCCCTCTTTAGGAGGGGAGAAGGCAGGGCAATTGGGGTTAAGTGACTTGTCCAAGGTCATACAGTTAGTGAGTGTTAAGTGTTTAAGTCCAAATTTGAACTCAAGTCCTCCTGACTCCAAGGCTGGTGCCATCCAGCTGCCCCCTAGAGGCTTCTTTTAATTAGAAAACCCTTCTTCTAGAGGTGTGTAGAGACTATAGACTTGGTCACTTACAATTAAAATTAAGTAAGGTTACCTGCAGACATTTCCATTGATAGTTACTTAGTGGATGGTTCCTACTGTGTACTCCCTATTTTAGTTCCTCTTCTTTCTCCCAGAAAGTCCACTGTCAAAATTCAACATTCCTTCTCTCCCGCATTTTATTTGTATTTGCTTTTCTAATTTTTATTTTAAAGCTTTAGGGATATCTTTTGTTTTATACAACAATCATTTCTAAATATACCTCTACCACACTATTGAACCTTCATTTTTCACATGAATACAACCTTGGTAAAGCTATGAACTGGTCCTCCCATTCTGGCATGCAGTTTAAAACTATGCCCCCCCCGGTTGCCAAGTTGTGTACCCTTTGACTCAATGATATTACTATATTTTGAAGAGATCAAATAAAGAGGGAAAGAATCTCTGTATGCAAAACTATTTTATCAGTTCTTTTTTTATAGTGGCAAAGAACTAGAAACTAAGAGAGTACCCATCCCATAATAGTTAACATTTATATATTACTTAGTATGGTCTAGGCACTTTGCTAAGAACTTCAAAATTTTTGTCTCATTTTATCCTCACAACAATCCTAGGAAGAAGGGTTGTTTACAGATGAGGAAACTGAGGGGAAAAAATAAATGACTTGGACAGGGTCACACAGCTAGAACTTCCTGATTCCAGGTCCAACCTTCTATCCACTGTGCCACTTAGCCTCTATTGGGGATTGACCAACCAAATTGTGGCACATGAATGTAATAGAATACTATTGTGTCATAAGAATGATGACAAATTCAGAGAAATCTGAGAAGACTTGCATGAACTGAGTTTGAGCAAATGAGCAAAATCAGGACAAACTGTTGAACAATTAATATAATAATAACATTTTAAAGAAAAATAACTTTAAAGGATTTAAGAACTCTGTCAATATAATGAATAAACAAGTTTCCAGAGGAGTGATAGTGAAATATTCTAGTCATCTGCAGAAAGTGAAGTGATAGACTCAGAATTCAGAACAAGGCTGACATTTGCAAGCATGGCCATTGTGAGATTTTATTTTGTTTGACTGTGCATATGTTTTACAGGAATTCTATATATTAGTTTATAAAAGCATTTTTGGGGGTACTGATGTGAGAGAAAGGAGACTTGGATTACCTTAAAAAAAGAAAAGACAATAAACCCTAAACACAAAACAGCAGGATAGCTTTGAAAATTATATGTTGAATTTATTGTATACTTAAAAAAAGCAAATGATATAATAGAGATTTTCTGTCACAAGTGGCTTTTTTCTGTTCATATATATATACAAGTGTGTACACAGACACAGACACTTGATTCATGTGTATATATACACACATGCATATATGCACACTTATTTTATTTGGTGTTTGTTTAATTTGGAATTAATCTTTTTCTTCTAATAATGCAAATGAGTTAAACAAAACTCACTCAGTTATTTCCTCCGACATCATATTCCACACCTATAGTCTTAAATCTATCTATTGAGTAGAGAGAAATATGTTTTATCCCTCCAGGTCCAAGATTGGTTATTGAAGATAATATAAATGTTGTTACTTTTAAGTGTTGTTTTTGTTTTAATTATCATAGTCATGCACATTTTCACCTGGTTTTGCTTTTCTCACTTCTGTCAGTTTGTTTACACTTTCCCTTCTTTCTCCAAATTCCTGATATTCATAATTTCTTAGAATGTAATAATATTCTCGTACATTTGTACAACTCAATTTATTTAGCCATTTCACAGTTGATGGGCATCCCTTTCATTTTTTGCCATTACAAAAAGTGCAGCCCAGTTCTCTTTAACCACAAATTGTAGGCTCTATGGCCATGTAGTAGAATATCTGATTTCTTTTTTTTTCAGGTGATCTATTGACAATTCAATTAGTTCACAAAGACCTTAATGATGCCTTTGTGAAGAACAAATCACAAATCGCTGAAAGACAACAATTTAATATGAACTACCATATCTGAAGACACACTTTAGAATTTACACCTTTGACTAATTCTGGCCAAGATGGTTGCTTGAAGAAGGACTGACTCTGCTCCCCCACCTACAACAGCAAAAAAAAAAAACCAAACACTGAACCAAATAATGATCAAGAAATACAATAAGAACCTACAGTGACTTCTTTAATAACAGAACTGCACACACATACAAAAAACCCAGTCTAAATGAGGTATTTGTAAACCATTTAGCATGGTGCCTGGCACTTAGAAGGTCCTTGTTCCTGCCCAAGTCAAGATATCACCCATGAGATCTTTGGTCTTTTTTGAAAATGAAGGATAAAAACCAATTTCTTTTTCCTTCCCATAAGCCCACACGAAAGTCGACCATTAGAAAAGTCAGAGCAGGTACAGGAAAACAAACACTAAACCTCCCATCATGATTTTGTATGGGTAAAAAGTAGCCTACAGAGTTCTTTGTCAAGAAATAGTAAGAATGTAGCGTTCCCCTGCTCCAGAGAACTCCCAGGTGGTCAGAAAGCTTTATGGTGGAGACTTTGGGAGCCTTTTGGAGTGGTAGAGATGCAGATGCTTAGAACAGGTGTCTGGGGGCTACAATGTTCCTGTTTCTCAGTACTGGGATGCAGGAGAGATGAACTGAGGTTCAGTACTCTGAACCTCAGAGATGGGAAGGGGATGAGGAATTAATTCCAGGAGGTTGATTTCAGCATAGAAACTCAGCTGACCTAGCTCAAGGGCAAAGTAGGGTCAATCATTTTGCTGAAAAGTAAAGGAGGGTGTGGAGCCTGATCTTGTTATAAATCCCTAATTCAAGAACTAAGGTTGGAGAGAGGAGAACAACCAAAGAAAATACCTTCCTCCAAAAGAAAGAGAGTACTCTAACAACTACCAGCAGAGACTCAAAAGGGAAAAAAAAAACCAAACTAAACCTGATTTTCCACAAGGGCTACATGAATACCTAGACGAAATGAAGGTAGAGATAAAAAGGAAAAAGAAAACTCTGGAAGAAAGAACTCACTGAAGGAGAATAAATAGCTTAGAAGAAAAAGTTGTAAAGCTTATCTGGGTAATAGACTCCCTGAGAACTAGAACAGATCAAACAGAAATCAGTGACTTGACAAGACAGCAAGGAATATTAGAACAAAATTGAAAGGTTGAAAAAAAGAATAAAAGTAAGATCTGATTTTAAAAAACTGACCTAGAAAACAGATCAAAGAGAGATAATTTAAAAATCATTGAATCCCCTTAAACTTATGATAAAAGTCCTAGACATTGTATTTCAAGAAATAATAAATGAAAACTGCTCAGGACTATGAGAACCAGAGGGCAAAATGAAGATTCAAACAATTCGCTGATCACTTCATGAAAGAAACCTGAAAAACAAAATTCTCAGGAATATCATAGTCAAAATTGAGAGTTCGTTCTCATGTCAAATAAAAAACAATGTGAGTATCCATAAATGAGGAATTAAAATATCAAGATACCATAATCAAGATCTTCAAAGAACTAGTAGTTTATAATGAAAACATTAGAGATCTTGGGATATACTGTTGCAAAAGGTAAAATATTCTTGGTTTTATAACTAAGAGTAACTTACCCTGCCAACCTGAATATCATCCTGTTATGGGAAAAAGGATCATTAATGGAATAGAGAGGACTTTCGTGTATTTCTGATGAAAATATCAGAGCTGAGTAGGAACTTTGAACTGCAAGAACAAGAGTCCTGAAACACCAAGAAAGATAAATTTATTTGAGCAATTGGAAGGGGCTGAAGATAAGGTGCTACCAGTCTAACAAAGGTTGAACAAACATGTACCTTTAGAACCTTAATGTTATCATAGGGCATTGGGGAGTTAAATTAAAAAAAAACACAGAAATTGCTGGGGAAGGTTAGCTCTAAGGATTCAAAGAGAGGAAAAAGAAGGGAGTGCAAAAGGAAAACTGTTTTAGAAGGAGGAAGAAGGGGGTAGGATTTGCTTTTCTTATACCTGGGATGCATGAGAACAAGAGTATATAAACATGGAGGAAGAACATGAAATAGACAAGGGAAGGCTGGATGAAAACCAATGTAGACACATGCATAAACAGAGAGTAGAAATACATCAAACTCAACAGAGAAGCAATCAGGGATGGGTTGAAGTTGAGAAAGATAGTAATATAGAAGAGTGAATAGTTGCAAATAAAAGTAATTTCTTGATTTTGAAGGGAGTATCAAAAAAAACAAAGAGGAAAGAAAAGCGAAGAACTAGAATCTAAGAGGGTATGTATGAATTGGAGAATGGCTGAACAAATTGTTGTATATGGATGCAATGGAATATTATTATTCCATAAGAAATAATGGAAGGAAAGATTTCAGAGAATCCTGAGTAATATGAACTAATGTGAAGTGAAATGAGCAGAACCAGGCAGACAATTTACATAATAACAACAGTCTAAAGACAAATGACTCTGAAAGACTTAAGAACTCTGAATAGTGCATTATCTCCAGAGGACCTATGATGAAACCTGGGCCATCTCTAGTTATTCTGATCCATCTCTAGTCACTGGATGCAGATGGCACTGCAGGAGGAAGAGAGGCTATTGACTTTGCACAGCCCTCATAGTCAGCTGCGAGTCATGTCGTCATCTCCCTGATGTCATGGTCATCTTCAAGAATGAAAGACAAACCACAGCCACAACCACAAGGAAGCATA
Organism: Pseudocheirus occidentalis; assembly: GCA_028646575.1. NCBI lineage: Eukaryota > Metazoa > Chordata > Mammalia > Diprotodontia > Pseudocheiridae > Pseudocheirus > Pseudocheirus occidentalis. Next base: position 209,364,336 of record CM053597.1, on the reverse strand, counting down.
GTATCTACTTCCTGACAAAGAGATGATGGACTCAAGGTATTTTTGGCATATTTTTGGCATGACTCATGTGTGAATTCATTTCTCTCAGTTTTTAATGGATCGAGGGAGATCAAAGAACAAGAAAGGGATTAGCAATTGGGATATAAAAAAGAGGGTCACGGAAACAATTCAAGAAATGCACAGTAGAGGACAAAAGGAAGTTTAGAAGAAAGAATAGATAAGCATGACAGTTTTGAAAGTAAGTGCAGAATTTATTATATACTTTAAAAAATAAGTGGTTTCACATATAATCCTCTTTTTTTGTCTTTAGTTGCATATATGGAACCATTTTTTCATATTCAGAATATAATAATAAAATCCTAAAAAGGTATTAATAAAATTTGAAAGAAAGTAAGATCTTGTATGTATGTTCCTTTGCATATATGCCCTTAGAACTAGGGATCTTAACATGGAGTTAACTAACTTGTCTGAAAATTTTTAAGTCACTGCATTTCAATATGATTGAAATATAATTTCCTTTATAATCCCACGTATCTCATACAGTTAGCACCCCGTAGGTCTACCCCTTTTAGAAGAACACAAGCACCTTGAAGACAGGGACCATTTTTAATTTTGTCTTTGTAGCCTCAAGATCTAGTACTTTGCAAATAGTTAGTATTTAATACCTATTTAAATGGAAGGGAAAGGATCATGCATTTCTTTGTCAATTTTATGACAGCGGATTCAAACTGAGACAATAAACAGAAAGGAAAAGCTTAAGAAATTTAATGTTGCTTTAACAATTATAAGTCATCATAAAAGAAAATATGAAAATGATTTCATACCCAAACCAGTGCAGGCCTTAAAATTTTGAGCTTTTTGAATGGGAAGAACTACTCTTTCCTTTCAATGTTTTCAGATTTTTACCCTATAGTTTGTTGAAAGGTAGATTGAGGGAAAAGTCCCCACAGAAGGATTTGATTCTGTCGGGAATTTTCTGGCCACACTTCTTGGATCATAAATCCTTTTTCCTTTATTTTTCCTTCCTCTTATTCTCTGGTACTTCATGGTTTGATGAGAAGCAGCTGCCCAGCTAAATGACTATAGAAGTTTTGCTTTCTCCCCTTCATGTGTTAAGTGTAACTGAATCAAAGCGTGTCTGTTTTGTTTTGCCATGTACAGACAATGGGGCTTGTTTAAAGTAACTTGGAACAGGTTGGTACTAAGTAAAAATGTCTATCTTTTGAGTAGGTTTCTTAAAAATGTCATTTGATGGCAGTTAAACACAGCCTGTCATTTTACTATAAGCAACAGGTTAAGAAACTTAAGAAACTAAAAGGACTCTTTTTCATTGCTAAAATGCAGTGCACGTAGTGAATAGTATTGGACTTGGCATTCTGAATAGCTGGTTTCAGATTTTTCCCTTGAAGCCCGTTAACTATCATGAGCAAATCACTTAACTTCTTTGAGTTTCTATTTTCTCATTTGTAAAATGGGCTTGTGGCACATGTGGCACCTACCTTGTGGAGCTGTTAAGAAGGTCAACTGAGAAAATGTACATAAAGCATTAGAGAAATGCAAACCATTGTTATTCAGCCCTTAAAGATTCTTTTTTTTTTTTTTGCTTTTTGGAGGGCAGTTGGGGTTAAGTGACTTGCCCACAGTCACACGGCTAGTTTTTTGTGTTAAGTGTCTGAGGCCGGATTTGAACTCAGGTACTCCTGACTCCAGGGCCGGTGCTCTATTCACTGTGCCACAAGCAGCCCCCCTTTAAAGATTCTTAAGATGAAGTCCAAAGACCCAAGGGGTCTGTGAATAGATTTAGGGGAGACCATGAAATAGGATGGAAAATTATAACTTTTTTCAATAAAAGTATTTTCCTTTGTAATCTATGTATTTTACTTTTATGTACCTAAAAACCATACATTTCAAAAAGGGGCCACTGAAAGTTATGCTGATTCAGTAACCCATTACTCTCAGTCTTGCCTGTAAATCAGTATTAGGGGAGGCTCTGTTGGGGAAGGCGTCAGCCAGTCTGCAGCTTTTGAATTTCTCGCTCTTCCTCTTGTACTAGTGATGCTGATATCCCTACCTGATAAACATCATGCATAGCCAATTAGGGAGGAACTGATGAGTAGTAGCCCTTTCCCTTTTACTGATGTGGGCCTTTCCAAATTGTCTTTATCTCACTATGAATATTATCAATAAAAGCTGTTTCCATCTTGAACTCCTTGCTGATCTCCGGCCATCAGCCCATCAACATGTAGCTATGTTGATGCGTTTTAATAAACTCCTTTTAATTTTCTTTGCCTTGGCTTTTGCTTAGTTAATCAGGGCAAAAGGCCAAACAAAGAATTTCCATCTTGACATCTTCATCAGACTGCCAAAAAGGTCCAAGACACAAAAAAGTTAGGGACCCTAAAGTCTGCCTCCAAAACAACAACAACAACCAAACAAAAATATGTCAAACTGCATATTTTCAGCAGAAATGAGTTTGAGTGGTTTTTGGAAATTCTTCCAAAGCTCGCTCGCTCTCTCTCTCTCTCTCTCTCTCTCTCTCTCTCTCTCTCTCTCTCTCTCTTTATCTTGTCCACATTTCAATGATGTCTTTTATATTTCAAATCTGAGTTAAAAGCTAAAGTGAAAATGATATTGAATTGCTGCCATTTCTCTCTCACCCAACTCCTGGAAACTGTACATTTATAGCACTGAAATTGTGCTTGGGTTTTGAGAGATGAAGGAATCTTCAGAATCATATTTTTCCTGAAATAAAAATGGTATTGTTTGGGAGAAAGAGGCACTTAACAGCTCTCTTCATGGTGTTCCGTGCTATGTTCATGTTTTCTATGAGTTCTCATCATTTTTCTATAGCTGTGAACATTGACTTTAAAGCAAGAGGATATTGAGAAGGGTGTTTCCCATCACCTGATCAGCGCTACATATATGCCATTTAAAGGAGCCTTTAAAAAAAACTATTCAGGGTAAATCTTTTTGGTCTGGCTCAGGATCCTTATTAAAATCAAAAGTGATTAAAACAGAGAGAGATAAGTTTAATTGGGTAATAATGTTAATTAAGTTCTTGCTAAAGTCAGCAATGACTTTCTCATTAACATGTGTTTTACGTAGTTTCATTTAATCTCTATAAACGCTGGACAACATAAATGAAACAGGGTTCCACAGGGTTGAGCACACTCACTTGTAGGTCACTTCTAAGCTAACCATTTGATCTGTTGCCATATTCATTGTCATAGTTCAAGTTCTAGGATAATCCAGGGGGTATGATGGATATTTTCTCATTAATTACTAAATTACAATATCCCATTGATTGATTAATCAATTAAGCTCTGAGTGCTTACTTTACTTTATTAACGTTATTAAAGATTAACTATTTAATAAACTATAGAAACCTTACTTATAATCGCTTCTCATGTTTCTCATACTCTTTTTTTTTTT
>CM053597.1:209326446-209360404 GCA_028646575.1 Pseudocheirus occidentalis | reverse complement strand
CCTTCCTTCCTTCCTTCCTTCCTTCCTTCCTTCCTTCCTTCCTTCCTTCCTTCCTTCCTTTCTTCCTTCCTTCCTTCCTTCCTTCCCCTGTTTCTTCCTCTGTCTTTGTTTCTCCTCCTCCTCCTCCTCTTCTTCCTCCTCCTCCTCCTCCTCCTCTTTCTCATTTTTCTTTGAAAAAGGGTCTGAGTTCTGAGAATGAAAAGGTGTTTGGATTTCATAAGTATATTTGTTTTCTCTTTTTTAGTTATGAAATTAATAATTGTCTCCTCAAGAAATAAAGAATGTGACTGAGGATTATACAACTTTCACTATATATGGTGTTTTAAAAATACAGACAGACATAGACACACACACACACACCCCTACCCAGAAAAGCATACTCTTAACCAGGTAGCAACACATTGCTCTGTTTTTGATCCCTTCTGCAGTTCCCCTCCCATCCCTCTGTACATATTTTAAAACATTTTATTTATATTTTCCCTTGTATCCACTATCTATCAATCCACTTCCCTTATCTCCCTGTATCATCTGCTTTGTGCTACTTAGTGACTCTAAGTAATAGGATGTAGCTCCTTTAGGGAAGCAACTGCCTCATATATTTATATCCCCAGTCCAGGAGTGGGGAATCTGTGACCCTGAGACCACATGTGGCTTTCTAGGTCCTTAGGTGTGGTCTTTTGACTGAGTCCAAGTTGTGCTGAACAAATCCTTTTATTAAGGGAATTTGTCCTGTGAAGTCTGGATTCAGTCAAAGGATGGCACTTGAGGACCTAGAGGGCCACATGTGACTTTGAGGCCACAGCTTGCCCCTGCCTAGTCCTTAACATGGGTGTGTTCTGCTCTTTCATTCATTTTCATGTTTACCTCATGCATAGAAAGCCCATAAGAAATATTTGTGCAATTATATGGAATTAAATAAAGTGACTGCAAGATCCATCACCATGTCTTTAATCCATCTTTTACCCTTTAAGATTTGCCCTGTTATCCTGACTCTTCTCCTAGCCATGGAGCAGAGGCCAGAGCATGATAAATCAGGGAAAGGATACCCTTCACATTTGACTCAGCATGGTAGAATGGCTTTCCTGACAGATGAGGTGAATAGGGAGTTATTATTCCTCCACAATTCTGTAGGACTTATCGTAACTATCTTCAGAACTGAAATGAGAGGGCTGGCCTTAGTACTAAACCAGCATTTTAATAAGATGCAATAGCCTTTTAGTGAAAGCATCATATATAATGATAATGATGTTTTATACAACATTCTAATAATTGCATACATTGTATACAGTCCAATTCAATTCAGTTCAGCAAGCATTTATCAGGTACATCCTGTGTCCAGAGGATTGATGGTATGAAGGCAGAAATAAAATGATCCCCACACATATTTTCTGTTTGTGAATGATTTATCAATTTTACTGCATCAATTCTGATCAATACAGTGGCTAACCACAATTGCTGAGACCTGATAATGAAACATGCTACCCATACAGAGTACTGATGGATACTGGGTGAAGACTGAGACACATATACTTTTAGCTGTAGCCAATGTGGGAATTTGTTTGGGTTGACTTTGCATATTTTTGTAAGGGTTTTCTTTTTCTTTTTTTTAATGGTATGAGATGGGGAGGGTAAAGGAAGGGAGATGAAATAGATTTTTATTAATTGAAAAAAACAAAAATTATAAAAAATTTATCTACCATGGTCTAGTAAGTACAAATTATGTGCAAAATAGCGTGTTTGGCCCTATGAGCCAAAGACACAGTCCCTACTCATACTCTATCTGGGAAGCCTATATATTGACATATTTTTATATCTCTCTATGTACATTATTATATTTACCACTCACTCCCCCCCAAATACCTTAATAATTGGTACTCACCTATATAAAACATATTGCATACCCATTTGTGTGGTAGATTTTCTTCATAAATTACTATGGCTGAAAAATATGATTCTGCAGCCAACCTTATGAAAAACATCTAAAAACTTAGCTAGTTTGGTCCTGAGATGATGTAATGGTCATTGGAATTTGAAGATCTTCCCTGCCCCTTAATAGGCCAAAGAGAATTTGAAGACTTTCCCTGCCCCCTAAGAGACTGAATGTAATCATGTGGAACCTGTGGTGAGAGGAGTTTGCTGAATGAGTGAAGCAGGAAGGGTGGAGCAGAACCCACAGGAAGATGGGAGTCAGAGTAGTTAGTGTGGAGGGAGAGAGAGGATGCAGGCAAACAGACAGTTAATATTGTGAGTGTTTGTTTGTGGGAAGGTTTTGGGATGGTGTTGCTTCCTGCAGTTATAAGATGCATTATCTTCTTTGTTGCTACAATGGATTAGGCTTTCTGGTATTGGGGTTTGGCTTTCTGGTCTTGGGATTCAACTTTCTGGTGTCTGAATAAGTGTTTCTTCTATAAGTCTTCTATATGGAGAATCTGTTATATTTTGCAATTCAGAATTATGCTGGCATATTCATAGTCGCTGTTGGTGCTGTAAATATTATGTTGGTGCTACAGATGACAAATATATCACAGGGCCACACTTGAAGCTTTGCCAGCTTGATAGTACTTGTGTTCCGAGACTAAAATCAGCTGCTGGGGGACATGTTTAAACTATGATGAAGCAGTAGGAGAGGACCCTGATGGAAAATGCACATGAAAAGATAAAAAAATACATTCAAGTTAAAAAGCTATGAATGAATCAGATGGCCTGGGTTCAAATCTCACTTCAGGCACTTATGATCTACAAATCACTTAGCCTCTCCATTCCTCAGTTTCCTCAGCTGAAAGTGAGGGTATTGCATCATTTGTTGGCTTTTTTGCTTCGTTCTAGCTCTAAATCTACAGTCCTATAAAGATCCAGAGTGGGTGTGTGTGTGTGTGTGTGTGTGTGTGTGTGTGTGTTGGAAAGGAAGTGATATGACGAAAATATGAAGTCAGAAAAATATACAGGACATTTAGGGGACAGTGAATAAATTAAACTGGCTAAAGGGGAGGATTTACTTGTAGAGGAAGCAGTGGGAGATAAACCTAGATGGTTAAGTTGGGACAGATCATGGAGGGCCTTGGGGCAATATCTAACTAGAATAAGATCCCTAAGATACAGGGTGCAGATACTATAGTATCATTTTAATGAAGGAGAAACTCGGTATGAGTAGTTTAAGTGATTTTTTTTCTCTCCCAAAGTTAAGTTTCTTTATTGAATTAGTAGTTATGAAAAAAACAGCACAGAAATTATTTTCTGTACTGGCTTGGCATGACAATGGACATGGAAATGAGAAAAATTAAAATGAGGTAGATTAGTCCAGGGCAGTCTTACAAAAGAAAAATTATAGTAAAGATAAATATATTAGATGTCAGAAGTAGGGTAGCACAGTGGATTGAACATTGGCTCTGGAGTTAGGAGGATCTGAGTTCAAATTTGACCTTAGACATTCATTAGCTGCATGACCCTAGGCAAGTCACTTAACCCCAAATGCCTCCTCCCATCCCCAAATAGGTATCAGAAGTAGTTATGCAGAAAAACAACCAGTAGCACCTTGTTTTTTCCTTTTAATTTATTTTTAGTTTTCAACATTCATTTCCACAAGAATCTGAATTAAAAATTTTCTCCCCATCTCTCCCCTACCCCCCAACTCCAAGATAGTGATCCCCCAAACTGTTCTCTCTTATATCCTCCCCCATCCCTCCCCTGACTTTCTTTTTTTTTAATATTATAATTAGTTTATTTTTATTTTTATTTTTATTTTTGCTTTTTTGGAGGGCAGTTGGGGTTAAGTGACTTGCCCAAGGTCACACGGCTAGTTTTTTTTTTGTGTTAAGTGTCTGAGGCCGGATTTGAACTCAGGTACTCCTGACTCCAGGGCCGGTGCTCTATTCACTGCGCCACCTAGCCACCCCCCTCCCCTGACTTTCTAGTAGGACAAGATGAATTTCTATACCTTAGTGCCTGTATATCTTACTTCCCAGTTGCATGTAAGAAACAATTTTTTTAGCATTTGTTTTGAAAACTTTGATTTCCACATTCTTTCCCTTCTTTCCTCCTTACCCACTCCCACTGTGAAGACAAGCAATTCAATATAGGTTGCACATGTGTAGTGATGCAAAACATTGCCATAGTAGTTGTATTGTGAAAGATTAACTATATTTCCCACTACCCCATCCCGCCCTGCCCATTAATTCTATTTTCTACTTTGACCCTGACCCTTTTCAAAAGTGTTTGCTTCTATCTGCCCTCTCTCACAGTCTGCCCTCCCTTCTGTCCTCTCCTTCTTTTATCCCCTTCTCTCCTACTTTCCTGTAGGCTAAATTACCCAGTTGAGGGTGTATGTTATTCCCTCCTTAAGTCAAATTCAGTGAGAGTAAGGTTGACTCATTCCCTTTTACCTTCCTGCTCTTCCCCTCCATTGTAACAGTTTTCTCTTGCCTCTTTTATATGAGATAATTTACCCTTTTCTATCTCTCCCTTTCTCCTCCCAATATATTCCTCTCTCACCTCTTAATTTTATTTTTTAGATATCATCCCTTCATATTCAAATCATTCTCTGCCCTCTGTCTATGTATACATGTACATACATATACACACACTCACATATATATTTATACACACATACACCCTCCTATACATATATGTTATACATATATACATACATATACACACATATATTCCCTTCAACTATCCTCATACTAAGAAAAGTCTCATGAGTTACAATTATCGCTTTTCATGTAGGAATGTAAATAGTTCAACTTTAATAAGTTCCTTATAATTTCTTTTTCCTGTTTACCTTCTCATGCTTCTCTTCTTGTATCTGAAAGCAAATTTTCTGTTCAGCTCTGTTTTTTAAAAATCAAGAATGCTTGAAAGTCCTCGATTTCATTGAATGTCTATATTTTCCTCTGAAGAATTTTACTCAGTTTTGCTGGATAGGTGATTCTTGGTTTTCATCTTAGCTCCTTTGACCTCTGGAATATCATATTCCAAGCCCTTTGATCCCTTACTGTGGAAGTTGCTAGATCTTGTGTTATCCTGATTGTGTTTCCACAGTACTCAAATTGTTTCTTTCTGACTGCTTGTAATATTTTCTCCTTGACCTGGGAGCTCTGGAATTTGGCTATAATATTCCTAGGAGTTTTCTTTTTGGGGATCGTTTTCAAAAGGTGATCAGTGAATTCTTTCAATTTCTGTTTTGCCCTCTGGCTCTAGAATATCAGGGCAATTTTCCTTGAGAGTTTCTTGAAGGATGATTTCTAGGCTATTTTTTTGATCATGGCTTTCAGGTAGTCCAGTCATTTTAAAATTATCTCTCTTGGATCTATTTTCTAGGTCAGTGGTTTTTCCAATGAGATGTTTCACATTCCCTTCTATTTTTTAATTTGTTTGGATTTCTTTTTAAAGTATCTTGAGTTCTCATAACGTCATTAGCTTCAATTGACTCAAATATAATTTTGAAGAAATTATTCTTTACAGTGAGTTTTTGAAATTCCTTTTCCATCTGATCAATTTTGCCTTTTAAGGCATTCTTCTCCTCATTGACTTTTTGGGCCTCTTTTGCCATTTAGGTTAGTCTATTTTTTAAGGTGTTATTTTATTCAGTATATTTTTGGGGTCTCCTTTGGCAGGCTGTTGATTTACTTTTCATGATTTTCTTAAATCATTTTAATTTCTCTTCCCAATTTTTCTTCCACTTCTCTTACCTGATTTCCAAAATCCTTCTTGAGCTCCTCCATGGCCTGCCACCAATATTTTTCTTGGAGGCTTTTGATGAAGTTTTGACTTTGCTGTCTTCTTCTTGTTCCATGTTTTGATCCTCTTTGTTCCCCCCAAAAGATTCTATGGTCTGATTGTAATTCCTCTTTTTGCTCATCTTGCCAGTCAATGACTTGCCTTTTGAGCTCTTTGCCATGGTACAACCCTGCTTCCGGAGTGGAGAGAGCTGCGTCCCAAATTGCTGGGGTTTTTGCAGTGATTTTCGGAGCTATGAGGAGGGTGCCCTCTCTACAGCCACCACAAGCTCTGGTATGTTAGCATTCTTCACCCCAGGATCACCCCGCCCCCCAACACTGTGATCCAGATCCAAGAAAGTCAAGGCAAGCATGATTACTCTCTGAAGGGTCACTTGGTCTCCCTGTAATCTGTGGACTAAGAGCTCTGGTGGCAGCCATGTGGCAACAGCTACAGCCGCTGTTTAGCTGCCACCTCTGTTGCCCTGGGGACAGGGACCAGACTGAGCTCTTCTCTCACTCAGCTCCAACAGATTCGCTTACTGACCTTTTACTTTCTCTTTGGCGTTTATGGTTTGAGAAGTCTTGAAACCACCACAGTTTCCAGTGATTCCCTCTCCTGAAGTCTGCTCTGGCTGGTCTGGGCCACAAGTCTGGGCCAGAGTGGCTCACATAGGACTGTACTTGCCTTCTAGCCCAGTGTGCTAGACCTTTCCTGTTGGCCTGTGGGCTACCTTTGGCAGAAGATTTGTTTCTCTATGTCACTTTTTGAGTTCTGAAGTTCTAAAATTTATTTAGAGTCATTTTTTTTACAGGTATTAGAGGTAGTTGGAGCTGGAGTTCAAGCAAGTTCCTACTTTTACTCTGCTATCTTGGGTCTTCCCCCCTACCCCCAGTAGCACCTTCGGAGGCAAGGTGGAGCACAAGTGAAGTAATGTGGGTTTCTGGGAGATCTAGTCAATGGAATCACAGTACGTTTTCCATCTGGGGACCCCAGGAATGAGAGCTATTTAGGTAATATTTGTTCTTCCATTGGCATTAAGGGAAGCTATGAAAGATTCTGCATCTTTGTACATAGAATTTTCTTTTTGTCCTAAAAGAAATGGCTAAACACGTTCACACATATTATCTTATTTGATTCTTACAACAGCCCTATGAGGTCAGTGCTATTATTATCCCCATTTTACAGATGAGGAAACTGAGGCTGGTAAAGGTTAGGGCCATGCAGACAGTAAGTGTCTGAGGCAGAATTTGGATTGTTGACTGCATCACCTTGACAGTAGTTAGGATAAAGCATAGGACCTGGAAAGTGGAAGAGCCGAGTTCAAATTCAGACACTTGCCATTTGTGTGATCTCAGGCAAATCACCTAACTTTTCCCAACCTCAGTTAACTTAATAAATGTTTATTGACTAAATAAAGCCAATCACATATCTGCGTGAGAGACTTGGGTCTGAATGCTGCATTATACAGTTGCTAACTCATTAACAAGTATCTTAAAAATTCAAAGCCACTGATTCTATATATGTAAAACAGGGATCATAGCACTGATATGGTAAAGCTGAGTTGAGGAAGGGGTTGGATTTGAGGGAGAAGGTACTAGGATGACTAAGGAGAGTAAAAGTAGTTGAGGTCAGAAATGGAGCGAGTCAAAGCTTCTGTGCTGACTAGCAGGAGGATTGGGCCTATCAATGGTTACTGCATTTCCATTTTAAGTAAGATAATGAGACTCAGTTAAAAAAAAATCTTGTGTTTTAAAGCAAATTCCCTTAACCATAACCTGAAATTGAATTTTCCCATGAAACACTTTTCAAAGGTTCCTAGAGAGTTGAGTTGACATAAATGAATGAACTTCTTAGTTTAACCCTTTGGGAGCTGCTTAACTGTTTAACTATGCTTCAGACTCTGGTATTTGCTGATGATATTGAACTACCAAACTCACTCAATAGAAACATGCTAAATCCTCATTGATTGCTACCAGCTTGACTTAAGATAAGTGGGGAATGGAATAGAAACAGGAAATTTTTTGCTCAGAAAATTAGATTTGTTTTGGGGAAAAAATACTCCCCTCCCTTCTGTCTGCTCCCATGACAATAACATTTTAACTCAAGTTTCTCTTGGTCTATAGCAACACTGGCTTTGGAATCAAAGGACCACATTTGCATATTGGTTCCTCTTCTTATTTCCATATTATGTTAGGAAAGTCCAAACCTCTTTGAATCTCAGTTTTGTTATTTGTAAAATGAGAGGAATTAGATGATCTTTAAGATTCCTTAGATTAAATTTAATTAATATTTTTGAAGTGCCTACTATGTTTAATATTAAAGATAAATTAGGACAGTACTCCCATAACTTTTAACAAATTTTATTGGTACTCATAAGGGGAAGAGTAGAATAGTTGCAAGTAGGAAGAGTCTTCTGTCACCTCCATGCCAACAGTGGTCAGCACACATTCTACATTCTGGCTGAAGACCCAGAGCAGCTTAGGACTCACATTTACAGAGTTTTAGCTTAAGAGCCAGCATGATAGTCATGGAAGACTGTCCTGTTATCTTTGTTGTTGCTAAACCATTTTCAGACACGTATGACTCTTCGTGATCCCATTTGGGGTTTTCTTTGCAAAGACACCAGAGTGGTTTGTCATTTCCTTTTCCAGCTAATTTCACAGATAAGGAAACTGAGACAAACAGGGCTAAATGATTGGTCCAGGGTCACATGGCTAGCAAATGTCTGAGGCTGGACTTGAACTCTTGAAGATGAGTCTTCTTGACTCTAGGGGCCAGTAGGCCCCTAGCTACACTCTCCTGTTATCTACAAGACTGTTAAAGTAAAGCTGTCTTCTAAATTATCTACTAACAAATGAAGCATGAAGGGCAGGGACTTGGAGAAATTAGTCCTAATTGTGCCAATCCAGCCAGAGGCTGCTTTAGGTGGGTTAATGTCCAGTCTCTTTGTTTATTAGCTTTAGCATATTTTTCTTCTACAGGGTTGGGGTTATTCTAGTAAAACCAGTTTTCACTGGTCCATTACTAACTCATTTATTTCACAAATATTACATTGAGGTTTGCTGTGATCACAGTCCATGAGCTAGATTGGAGGGGCACTACTATGCCCATTTTACACATATAGAAGCAGTGGCTTTGAATAAGATACTTGCTCATGAGTTAGTAAGTATATAGCATAGCATTCAAACCCAGGTTTCTCAACCTCAAGACCAATATACTATGCCACACTTACTGGCACTGTGATGAATGCTTTATACCTATAATCCTCTGTCAAACATAAAACTTGAGAGACACTCTTCTGGTTTCCTGAATAGACAGGGCATTGGAAAGGAGCTTTGACTAATTTTTTTTTCATTTTAAATAATTGTCTTTCATGCACTGCTTTAATAATATTCTTGCAACCAAGAGATATAAATCTGAATAAGAGTCACTGTAATCTATCATCTTTTGGATGAAGGGAGAGGACACAGGATCCATAGAGACAAAGCCCTGTAGGCATTTAGTTCAGAACAACAAATTTGGGTTGTGGCTATAGAATGTCAACTAATAAGATCTCAAAGGAAAAAAGAAATGTAATTGCCAGATGTTTCCAGATGCATCTGGATGCACTGGAGGTATAGACAAAACAGTTCAGCGATTGACTGAATTTTTCATTTTTCATCTAGATAACCTAGCCACATACACATAGCCTTGGGCTAATCATTCAGCCTACCAAGGGAGGCTCCTCCATGATACAAATGCACATGTTTAATGAAATGCTTTGATAAACCAGCATGTCTTTTCTCTGTTGTCTCTGGATAACTATACTTTTTCCTTTGTGTCAAGTAACTGAAAAATTGCACTCCAATGTTTTAAGATAGTCATTTTTTGGACACAGCAGCAATTTTCAACTATTCTGATGTAGTTTTAGGAATTTAAGAATCATTTACTATTTCTTTATGAAGCCTATAGGTATTGTGTAAGTTGAAGCACACATGTATTTCATTATTTTATAGTTTCTACCCTCTTCCAAATATATGAAAAGTTTTTTTTTATCATTTGAAAGAATTTGTTCCCCTAGAGTAAAATGACATGATTGCACTGACAGTCAGGAAGCAATAGAGTAATAATTAATTTCTTCTTTGGAAGAATTCTGTGAACAAATCACCTAATTTAAAATATATGAGATTTTAAACACTCTGCCCTATTTTTCAATTAGATCATTAGCTTAGTTCTCAGAATTTTTTTAAAATATAGAACTTTGCTCAGAAGAGGGCTAAAGGTTTTTAATATAGAGTTCTAGTTCAGGAAAACTCACATGTTCAAGTTTATTAACAATAAATATGTGATTTAAAATACACAGATTTATATTGACTTTATTTTTTATCTATAATTTCTGTGGAATAAGGAGCTCTTAGTGAGAGAAAACTCTCTCTGACAGTGTACTCCAGCACCTTCTAGTCATAACAAACTTCCTGGAAGTACTTAGAGATAGAGTGGTTTTCCCAGGGTTACACAACCTCTCTGTGTCCTAAGTAAAATTCCATCTTCAGCTGGAAATAATTTCCACCCCCTCCTAATTCTAGTGCTTTCCTTCTGTGATTTTCCACTTAATCTGCAATTGTATATATTTATTATCATGTTGCCCTCCCCATTAGATTGTAAGCTCCTTGAGTGCAGCAGCTATCTTTTGCCTCTCTTTGTATCTTAGCACTTAGCAGAGTTCCTGGCAGGTACTTAATAAATATTGATTGATTGAAGTGGCCGACCTTGCTCTTGAGTTTAGATCACTTTGACCCTCAGGTAGGTCTTCTACTCTCTGCTGCCTTTTAGACATTTATGTTTATGACAGAATGACGTGGCATTGGTGTGGTGGAATGGAAAGGGTGCTGCACATGGAGCTAGGCAGACTTGGCTTTGTGACCTTTAAATAATTATTTAATCTTCTGTTTTTTTCTTTTTCATGGTTTCTCCCATTCATTATAATTTTTTTATACAATATGACTAATGTGAAAATATGTTTAATAGGAATGTATATGTAAAATCTATATCAGATTGCAGGGCATCTTGGGGAGGCAGGGGGAGGGAGGAAAATTTAAAACTTATAGAAGTATATGTTGAAAACTAAAAAAAGAATTATTTAATCTCTTTGGACACAGTTTTAAAAAAATATTTGTAAAATGGAGCTTAATAATAGCATATACCTCACTGTTTTGGTGGGAGGCTCAAATAAGATAAGTGAGTGTAATAGGACATTGGAAGCTTGAGATATTAGCAGTATGCTGCAAACACCAAACCAGGACCCTGTATCTGGAAGGATTGGTTGTGGTAGAAACTCAGAAAAAAGAGAGAAGTACAAGATTGGGATTCAGGGAATCCCTAAGGATCCACTCACAGGATTCTGATCCTCTATTCCCAACTATATGGTAGATAATCTTGGAAGATTCCTTAATTCATGATGGAAGATCTCTGAGCTGGACCATTTTAAAGACTTGCTGGTCAATAGTTTCATCAGAGAGTCTGCCAACCTTTATCAATCAACTAGAGTGATGGTATAAAAGGAAAGGAAAGATACTAATATGTGCTGACTACCAGATTTTGGAAATGGAACCAAAAGTTCAAGTTGCTCTGGCCTGGAGAATATCACCAGCAATCAAGCAAACGGGATTCCCAGGCCACAAGGCATATTTGGGCAGCTTCTGTCGTCCTGAGCTTGCCCAGAAAAGCAGACCCCAAACTGTTGATTCCTTATACTTTCTGCTTCTGTAGCTTCCTGGGAGAGGGGTGCTTATCCCCCAGTCCCAATTTCTTAAATATCTTTTTTTTTTAATTATGAAGGGAGAAGGCAGGGCAATTGGGGTTGACTGACTTGCCCAAGGTCACATGGCTAATAAGTGTTAAGTGTTTGAATCTGGATTTGAACTCAGGTCCTCCTGACTCCAGGGCTGGTTCTCTATTCACTGCACCACTTAGCTGCCTCAATTTTTAAAATATTATTTATTTATTTCCAGTTTCTTAAGATTTTGTTTTAAAGTAGGTTTTTTAGAATAAATAGGATTAATCACCAAACTGCAGATTTATGTGTGTTATTACTCAAATAAATACAACAGAGAAAGGGAGGCAACAAGGGTGAAATAAGAGAGAGAGAAACAAAAGGATTTCTTCACCAGAGAAAATCATGACTGGAAGTTTGAGCTGGAAATAAGGGATTTATGGATTTATATTAAAACTTATTACATTATGATATAACATAATATACTATATTATTATATATTATTTCATTTATCTATATAATATATTATAACACAATAATATAACATGGGAGAAAATGTCACCCCAGATCATAGCTAGGAAAATGTTTTTGTGAGGGAAAGGTTATGAGCAATCTGAGGCAATTTCTTTCTGTGGTCTTCCTGTTGCCCTTTTTGATAGCAAAACCATCATTCTCTAGGGACAGAACTGAGGGACTAGAAAGAATATACCTAAAGGGAGTTATAATAAAAAAAAATACAATCCACATGAAAATGTGGACCAGAAGGAGGGAATAGGTAGCTGTCCTTGAGTAATTGCCCTCCACCCCTCCCCTTCCACTACATTCTATAAAGCACTTTTCAAAGCTTAAATTGATATACAAATGTAATCTATTAGTATAATTCTTGTTGTTAACAGATACATACACATTGTTAATAAAATCATTTTCTATGTATTCTATTAACTTCATCAAAATTAGACCTAAAAGACCCATTTTTTTCAGTACTAGCAGGAAAAAAATGAACCAGATTTCATCATTTTAAGATATTAGTTGAAATATCAGCCCAAACATTTTAAGACTTTGAAAATGATTAGTACATAATGTAATTCATAACACTAATGGGATTTTTATTATCTATTATGAAAATTATTTGACACCATTACCAAACTAAAGATAGGAAAAGGTTACTTCCGAAATACAATTACCTCTTTTTCACCTGGGAAGAAGAGAAAGTTAAAAATAGAGTCACATTTCTCATCTATATCTTTGTACAGATTTTCTTAAAATGAACAAAAAATTCATAGTAGGAAGGAGGCAGATACATCACTATTTCCTTAGTAGAGTTTATCAAGTTTAAATGATCCAAATTTCCCTGTGTAGAATCTCAGAATTATAAGGGACCTCAGAGGCCACGTAGTCCAAATCATAGGTGAATAGGATTCACGTCTCCACCGGTGGCCGTATAATTTCTTTCAAGAATTTCAGAATTGGGATACTTACTCTCATTAAAGGACCCCCATTCCTGGATCATTCCTGTTGGATGCAAACCTTTCAACTGCACACTGTCTATTGAGTTTATTTGGGGCCAAGCTCAGTCAAGATGCCCTGTGTCCTAGCCCAGTGCTGGGCACAGAACAAGTGCTTAATAAATACACCCGGAATTGACTGGAATGGTGGCAGATGGACAGTGATGGAGAAGTGGAGAGACAATTTGCTTCAGCTTGTTCAGCAGCAGCACTACACGTTTTCAGTACCACCAGGGGATTCCTACTAATTCCATGAAAACAGATGCTAGAGTTTTACTATCCAAATTCCCCAGCTAGGTTAGAGACAACCTCTTCCTCAAGGATATTTAGATGAGAGTTTTGGAACTGAATATAACTCTTTCAAGTATACTCCTCTGTGGTCATTTAAAAATTTTCCTTTTTGCTTTAGAATATTATTCTATATTAGGCTCTACAGAGATCAGAGTTGTACTGTCCAGTCCCATCTGACAGTATCATCCAAGTATGGATTAAGTGTGAGGATCCCAGCAGATAAGTAGTACCTGTTTTGTGAAAGGATACAAAAGGAACTGGTCACCAGAATCCTGAGTAAAAACAATGAACTCATGGTTGATGTAGGAGTGGTTTGATATAATGACCACTGTGTTGAGTTTAGAATCGGTAGATCTTGGTGTGGAGTTGTAACTAGTAATTCTTGTATCCTGGACAAACAGTGTGAAAGGTGCCCCCTAATTTATTAAAAATGAATATAGCTGTAGAAAGGGAGAGACCTCAGGGTTTAGCTTTGGATCTTGGGAAGCAAGTCTTCATTGTGGGGAAAGATTCTGAGACTTTGCCTACCTGGGGTGGAGTGGACAGACTACTGGACACCTAGTAGCTGCTCTGGGAGAGCGGCGACATGGGAAAATTTGAGTTGGTATAGGGTTGGGAATGGGAAGCTAGGTGGTGCATTAGATGAAACACCCAGCCTAGAGTCAGGAAGATGGAATTTAAATCCAGCCTCAGGTACTTACTAGCTGTGTGCTCCTGGGCAAGTCACTTAACTCTATTTGCCTCAGTTTTGTCATTTGACAAATGATCTGGAGAAGGAAATGGCAAACCACTCGAAGTATTTTTGCCAAGAAAACCCAAATGGGGTCATGAAGGGTCAGATATGACTGAACAACATAAGGGTTGGGGACATAGAGTGAGATTTCAGGGGAGGAAGCATGCTCCCTGGTAACTTAAAAAAATAACATTTTATTTTTTCTCTAATTACATGTAAAAATAATTTTGACGTTCTTTTTTTTTTTAAAGGTTTGAGTTCCAAATTCTATCCTTCCCTACTTTTCCTCCTTCCCTAAGATGGTAAGAAATCTGATACAGGTTTTACACACACACACACACACACACACACACACACACACACACAAACACAACATTTACATATTAGTTATTTTGCGCAAGAAAACTCAGAAGAAGGAAGAGAAAGTGAAAAATAGTGTGCTTTGATCTGTATTCAGATGACATCAGTTCTTTGGGGTTGTCTTGGATCATTGTACTGCTAAGAAAAGTGAAGTTATTCATAATTAATAGTTGTTACAATGTTGTTGTTATTGTGTACAACGTTCTCCTAGTTCTGCTCACTTCACTTTCTATCAGTTTATGTAAATCTTTCCAGGTTTTTCTGAAATCATCCTGCTTGTTGTAACTTATTTTAATTAATTATTGTTGCTACTTAGGTGCTACACAAGTGTTTCACTACTGCTGAATAATTTTAAGTACTGTCAGTGTCCTCTAAATTTTCACATTCTGTGACAATACTTTCCTTTAATTACCACTCTGTAGCTCTTTATCCATGGGCAAGTATTTTCTTGAATTTCTAAAAAAACCTTAGCCAGTGGCTACTTGTTGGTGATGAACTATGTTACTTGTGGTTATTCCTTTCACCAGTGAAGATTGTGAACCTTACACATCTTTACATCTTGGGCAATTTGTGTGCATTCTGTGACATGGTAGATATAGTGCTGGATATGGAGTGAAGAAGACCTGGGTTTGAATCTTTCCTCTGACACCATTGAGGAAACATGTTGAAACTTAGGGGAGCTTCAGGACAGACACCTTTATTTGAAATGTTTAAGGGGAGGTCAACTGACTTAGCTGAGGGCGAGTAGGAGGGGCAAGCCAGGTAAGAACAGAAAAGTAGGCCATGGATTGCTCATGTGGGAGCTAGGACTGAACCCTCCAAAGTAGGACTTGGTGTGGCAAGGAAGACATAGAACTAGGGGCGTTGCCAGAAAGCTTCTGGTCTTCAAGGCCCGAGAGGAAGGGAGATTTTGTGTGAGGCTGCTCCTGATAACTTGAAGAAACATATTAAGTTAAACTTCCATGTTCCGTTGCTTGATAAAGCATGAGACTTAAAACATGTTCATGCTATTACTGCTCCTTGGGTAAATATTTGTTCCACTCAAAATATCAGGTGGCTCAGGTTTAGAGAAGGTTCAGGATTAGGGTTATTCAGGTGTATTATTGGGAGGCCTGGGGCACCATTCAGTCTCACTGGTTTCATATACTTGAGGTCATAGACAAGGGGGTGTCAACAAACTAGGAAACTGGAAGCTTCTGGTCTATTGGGTTCCAGGCGCTGGAGATTTTAGACATGGGGTATTTCAGAGAAAAGGTGGGGCAGAAGAGGAAAGACTGCAACTATGGTATAGATAGCTTACTAGAAGAAGGAAACTAGGTATCCCAAAAGAAAGTCACCCCCCACTACAAAAAACCCCAAACCCTTTCAAGAATGTTGTAACTCTGGTGGAGTTGTGAACTGATACAATCATTCTGGAGGGCAATCTGGAACTATGCCCAAAGGGCTATAAATAATTGCATACCCTTTGACCCAGTAATACCACTCTTGGGGTTGTATCCCAAAGAGATCATAGAAGTGGGAAAAGGACCCATATGTACAGAAATATTCATTGCAGATCTCTTTGTGGTGGCAAAAAACTGGAAATTTACAGGATGCCCATCAATTGGGGAATAGCTGAACAAGTTATGGTATATGAATGTAATGGAATACTATTGTGCTTATAAGAAATGGGAAGGAGATGGACTTCAATAATTACCTGGAGAGGTTTATACAAACTGATGCTAAGTGAGAAGGGCAGAACCAGGAAAAATTTGTACACAGTCACAAATACATCTTATGTGTGACAATCAACCCTGATAAACTGGACTCTTCTCAGCAATGCACAGTTAAAAGACAGCTCTACAAGTCTCAGAATGGAAGGAGATATCTACACTCAGAGAAAGATCTAGAAAGAACAGAGTTTAAATGGAGACTGAAGCAATACATGCTATAATTCTTTTCTAAAAAAAAAAGAATGTTACAATTCTAAGTCACTTTAAGTCTCAGATTCCTCATTTGTAAAATTGGGATAATGATACCCGTCACGCCTCTCTCAGGCTTGCTGAGTTTAATTCAGATGAGGTGTGTAAAATGCTCTTGCAAACTTGTACTATATAAATGCCAGTTATTATTTTTCCTCACAGAGGATTGATTCAATGCATTGGAGCCCTTACTCAGTTTCATTTACATCTTGGGGCACCCGTTGCAGCTCTTGGGCTTTTTGTCCATTGCCTCCCATTTTAAAACTATGATTGATGGGGCAGCGAGGTGGCTAAGTGGCACAATGAATAGAACACTAGCCCTGGAGTCAGGAGGACCTGAATTCAGATTTGATTTCAAACACTTAACACTTACTAGCCATGTGACCTTGGGCAAGTCACTTAACCCCAATTACCCTGCCCTCCCCCTTTCAAAAAGCAATAAATAAATAAATAAATAAATGATCGACCATCTCCTTTTCTATTGACCTTGCCCTTTATAATGCTTTTTAATGAAACTTTTCACATGCAAATGATCTTGGGTATCATGCCATGACCAATTTATATTCACCGTGCATCTTTTCATTGCCTTTTGGATTTTTGTAATTTTGCTTCCTTCAAGGACATGATATTCATGTTGTATATCCATATATTAACACCAGAAGATATTGGTGTGAAAGTGATGGACCAAGTAGTTAGTTTGGGATAATGGAGAGTACTATGCAGTATTCTTGATGTGTTGACATAGAGGGAATTCTTGAGTGGGAACCAGGATACTGCTATAACATTATTTTTTGACCATATATTTCAGGGCCTCTGCAATATGGTGATTATGTGGGTAAAGTTCCTGCTTTATTTTATAGGGCTCTCTCCTATCTCTGAGGTCTTGCTTGCATAGGATATTCTCTATGCTTAGAAAGAATATTAAAAAATTTTTTCTTCCCTTCCAGACCCAGATCAAGTGTGCTTTTTCCAATAAAGCTTTGTCTTTACCCTCCTAGCTTAAATTCTATTCAAATTTTCTTAGAGCACTTTGTCTGGATCTTTCCCTTGTTCTCATCCTAAATCACTGCCCCATGCTCACTTGTGTATATATTTTATACATTTCATTTAATTGTAAGTTCCCTGAGGGAAGGGACTGTGCCACTTTTATCCTTGTTCTCTCAGTTCCTAGGAGTATGCCTTGCACACAGTATGTCCTTAATAAGTGGTTGTTAAATTGACTCTCTGGGTAGATGACTACCCTCCCCCTGAGTTGGCTTGAAGGGGTAGGGAATGAAATGAAATTCACTAGGACATTCCCTCCACCTCACTCATTTCACTGAATCTTAGGAGGAGACCTTAGATATTAACTAGTCCAACTTACTCATTTTATAGGTGAAGCTGAGTCCCAGAGAGATAAAGATTTTAAGGGAAGATCACAAATGTATTAAGTATTTTGAACCCAGGCCCTCTGATGATAAAATCTGTGTCCTCTATACTGTGCTCAGTTGCTTCCAGGGGTCCACTTGAATGTGGGTTTCTTTCTATCTTTTTTTTAAAGCACATCAGTTTACATTTATTTGACTGAATTGGATTAATAATGTGTATTTCTTTCAGCTCTATGATTCCATGCCCTGCCAAGCTCACTAACAATATGGTCATTGGTTTTTCCAATTAGAGAAACTGCTGCTGATTACTTCTGTTAAAAAATTCATTAGCTCCTCTATTGTAGATTTCCTTTTTCAGGGAATGAAAATGAGGTAGACATTACGAAAAGAAAGATCTCACTATAAGTACTTGTACAAAAATCTGTAAAGAAAAAAAGCAAACTGTTTTACTCTAACAAATAATGGAAATCAGTTTGTATAGAAGCTTCTTTACATTCCCCATACTTTAAAAGAGCTTTGTTGCTTAAACTGTAATTTCACAGTCAATTAATCCACAATACACTGTATTCTGTTTTTTTGTAGGCTGGTCTTGGATGGCCAAAAAAAAAAACCCAACCCCAAAACCCCCCAACAAAAAAACAAACAAACAGACCAAAAACCCAGATTGCAAGCTGCTGTACATGTTTGATCTGAAGGTTACTGTTAATAGAGTGCTTCCATTTCACAGGGAAAGAAGGTAATTCCTTTTCCATGGTTCCAGGAAACAGAGAACAGGACCTGTCTGCAAGAAATGATCCAATATAAAGCAATCTTAGCTAGCCTTTTTTTTCTTGGCTATTAGAATGTGAGAAATGTTCTTTGGTATTAATATTAACTCATATAAAATGACACAATGTTTACTAAGTACTTTCTTCAATATTAATAGTGTATTAGCACCCCCATTTTGCAGAGGTATAAAGTAACTAGCCTGAAGTCACATAGGGATAAAGTGTTAGAGATAGGATTCCAAAGCAGGTTTCCTTATTTCTATAGAGCAAAGCCAGTCTTAAAAGGTCTCCTCTCATTAGGAGTTTCTTTTTTATATATGGTAAGATTGTATATGATTTTACTTGGCATAGTGGCTGGCTCATGTTAAGGTTCAAAACAAAGATAGATTCCCGTTACATAGATAGGTTCTCTAGATACTTGATTCAAATGGTACTGTTTAATCACATTAACCTCCAGAATATTGCATGACATATTTGGTAAGAGCCATGATTATTCAAAAGAGACGTATCGAAGAAAAAACAAAATGGGTGAAATATGCCTATTGCTTAGACTAAGACATGCAGTTGTATGACCATACTAATATAATAATAATACATTCATTTGGGACAGGCAAGTCAGACGGCTGAGGAGTTGGACTTAGAATTTTAAAAAAGATAGACAAAAGAAACTAATTTAATTTACATTTGGAACACTTTATACTGCTTCCAATGATTTCAAGCTGCTAATTCACACACACACACACACACACGCCATTTGAAAAACTTCATGTAATGTCTAGTTTTGAATGATGAAATACCAACATCTCCAAAGAATCAGAGGTTAGGCTGACCTAAAGGGCAGTGAAGAGAATCATGGTATATGTAAGCAGGCTGTAAGTTATTCTAATGATGATTTATGTACAAGAAATGGCAGAAGGGATATCATTTAGGAAATATATGATTGAGGAAGGAGGCATACAAGTGAGAAATGGATAGCCTGAGTACTGGTATTTATGAAATATAAAAATTTCTAGAAAAAGGCTTCCAGTTAGTTGGTTCGGAGAATTTATGAGGACAAGATGGAAGAAATACATCATGGAGCTAAATAATCTGCTGATATTTTGAAAAATGAATGAATGAATGAATGGTTAGGTTAATTGATTTTTAAGATTGTTTCCAATTCTAAGATACTTTGATTTATTTAAAGAAACCATTTTTCTGCTTATTATAAAAATATGAAGATAGTAAATGTGAGTGGGGTCCCATACATTATACTTATTTCATTGGCCTGCAGATATTTTTATTAAAAAAAACTGTTTAAAAGTCTCTAGTAGAAGACAGTTTTTTAAGGCTCCAGTTGTATTTAATTTTTGAATCACATCCCATTTAACAGCTAATGATGTGGATTTTGCATGTCATTGGCATGCAGTGAATATCTTGAATAAATGAATGTATGATGGATGTGATTTCCATTTATATTTTTAGTGAGTTTTCATCTGGGCTCACACATTGTCCTGAATATATGGTAGCCTAGCTGAAAGTAGAAAAGAGACAATAATGAAGGTGAAAGTTTGTTTTTTCATAGGTATTATATATTTATGATCTTTTAAGGTCTTGTAATAAGTTTTTGGGGTCAACCATACTCACGCATAGTTTAGACTGAGTGCTTTATCTCTCTCTGTGATTTTGGCCCATTCTTCTAATTTATTCTTCTCTCAGGTTTTAAGGTATTTAAGGTGAGTATATATTCTGTTATTTCCATATTAATTACTAAAATGTCCACTTCTTTCTCATTCATTACAGTTTATTCTGAGCCTCCACCCCCAATTTGTTATTGTTTATTTAGCAAATTAGAGAAATAACTCTTCCCATAATTGTTTGATCATATATCAAACCATCTAATCTCCTTGGCTTAAATAAGTATCACGGTTATTGGCTACATCATTTTAGAGCGTAATAAGCAATGAAACAATCATAAATAACTATTTACAATGCATCAGCTTACAAAGGTTACATCCATTCACTTTTAACCATCGCTACAACTGCTGACTTCTTCTCAATTCTGGAACCACTTCCACCATTCATTTCTCTAAGGATACCAATTAAAGTCTTTTCTTAAGAATTCCCTTCATATTTCTTTGTAACAAAAAGGTTAAACCTAGTTCTTTCAGGGAATAAATCCTCCTCTTTTCATCTCTGTATTCATCATAGTTAATAGTCTGTGCTACTCAACAGTTAACATTCTCAGTCTCCTCAAATTCCTCATGGAATAATACCTAAACATTTACTCTCTAAGATTCCTTTGATTCTTAAAGATATAGTAACAGTATATATCATCTCATTGGAAGCAGCTATTTAAGATGATATTACACAGGTATGTGCATATTCATTACTATGCTTGAGTATGTAGCACTTGGAGTCTTTTAAATATAAAGTCAGCAACATTTTTATATTTCTGAAATAAATTATTTTGAAGAAAAATTCAAATTTGCCTAACTTATTAATGCACACAATGTGTATGTGTATGTGTGTGTGTGCATGTGTGTGCATGCCAGACTACATATACATTGATGCTATCTATGTATAAGCAGCAGTTATCTTACTTGGACTCTGGAAGCACAGGTTACTTGGGTTCTGTGTGGAAAGGAAGTATGTGGCCTACACTCCTATCGAATGCATAGAAGGGACCAAAAAATTATACAGCAAGTTATTTAATTGGAACAGAAAGCTTTATTTGGCTTTCCATCAGGTAAATGGCATTAGTGCTTCCCCCCTCATCAAATTCTCTTTTATTTATTAATCTATGTAAATATATTCTCCCAGTAGAATGTAAGGTCCTTGAGGGCAGGGACTATTTTTCACTTTGTCTTCATGTCCTCCTTGGGTATCAAGGAACCTTGATGATAGCAGGTTTTTAATACATACATACATACACACATACACACATACATACATACATACATACACACATACATACATACACACAAACACACAAACACACATACAAACAGTGGGAGAAATCATGTAATCAGATAATTCTTATATAGAAATTATAGAATACTCATGCCACAAAGTAGGGAAAAGCTTTGTTTTCAGTAATATGTTGCCTTCAGTGGCAGCTAGGAAACCTCTCTCACTTGAGTTCTCATGACTTGGTCTTCAGACAGCAGTATCTTGTTTCTTTTTATTGGCTCTTCCTCCCATAGCATAGTCCTATATGGTACACTCTACTTCTATATTATGTGACCCACTTAAGCTCTCTGCCTCCTAAAATTCTAGTCACTGTTTCTTTGCTATTTTGTTTCTCTACTCACTGTGGCTCTCCAGAATCCTAGCTACCATGCCAAGAAGACATATTCAGCTCTTGTTACCCTGCTAGTGCTATTAATTCAAGCATAACTGAAGGTATGAGGCTAGTATATTTGTATAACACTTCTTACCAGTGAAGAGAATGATTACTTGATGTTAAGTGCCTACGTGAGGGGCTGGGGTGGTGCAAGAACTTGAGAGGAAAGGCTTTCTTCTGACTTCCTGTTTCAAGAGACGTCATATATATTGAAAGACCTTTTTCAGGAAGAAATTCAGAATAAGACAGAAAAGACTTTGGTATATGGAAGGTAAGGAAACATTCTTCTATTTCCATATTAATTTCTAGTATAGAGTATCTAACACCTTAATATACCTTTGATTTCCAGCTTCTCTCTGTAAAGACTTTGGAGAATTTTCCCTTTGGCGATACTGGAGATTGTTGAGCAGAGTTGTCTTACTCCAAGATAATTCACTCTATGTATTCTTTGGTATATCCATATCTGTATAACTTCTCTGATTTTTTGTTTTCTAGCTGCTTTGATAAATGGGTTTAGTTGTTATTCATATTTGTAAAGGTCTTTTGTCTAACCATCATTTGGTGGAAAGGGAGACAAGCCTTCTGATATAACCTTAGCGTGATTATTTTTCTTTAAAGGATAGCAAACAAGAAGGCAGCTTGAACCAAAACATCATTTATGCTAGACTAGCAACATTTGGAGTGGCGTCGGGGGTGAGGGGCAGATAAATATAGTTCTATTCTGGTAACTCTTCTTTGAGGAGAGCAGAGAAGCCAGAGTCATGGCCCCCTTCTCCTACTTCCCTCCAGGGAGGAATCAGAGTTCTCTTTTGAGAGGGAGTGAGTAGGCTTCCAGAGGCATATATTCATTCTTCCCTGTGAAGCACAATTGGACAGGCCCATGTGTAATATGTATGCATGTGTATATATGTGTATGTGTATGTATACACACATATGTATATCTATATGTGTGTGTATATATAGTTCTATTCTGGTAACTTCAAGAATAAAGGACAACGACCATCTCTCTCTCTCTCTCTCTCTCTCTCTCTCTCTCTCTCTGTCTCTGTCTCTCTGTCTCTCACTCTCTTTCTCTCTCTAGTGCAAGCTGGTTGTTGGCCTTTATTATTGAGGATTAAAACGACATCACTATGTTTTGGTCAAGTTACAGTGTGTCCACCTGTGGCTGATCAGACTAATATGAGTTCAGAATGATCTACCACAGGGTGGGCACAGATAGTCCATAGTCCATTTGGGGTGGATTCTCTAAATTTGTGCAGCTCCTGTTTCTTTTGGGCTACTTCAATTGTACTCTGATCATAGAGCACAACACCTTCTCTGATGTGGGCGTGCCATGGTGGACAGTCCTGTGCCACTGTCTCCCATGTCATACAATCGATTCCAAAGTTCTTAAGAGAGACCTTGAGAGTGTCCTTGTATGCTTTTTCTGATTGCCATGTGAGAACTTGTCCTTTGTGTGTTCTCCATGAAATAATCTTTCAGACAAATATATGTTTGGTATTTGAACAGCATGGCCAACGCATCTGAGTTGCACTCTATGCAGTAATTTGAATACTTGGCAGTTTAGTTCAAGAAAGGACCTGAATGTCTGTTCTTATCCTGCCAGGTTATCTTCAGAATCTTCCTAAGACGTTTTACACACACACACACACATGTATGTGTGTGCATATATAAACATATATATGTGTGTATAATTATATTAGTTATAATTTATATTATATTGTATTATATTCAATATTATAACATAATAAATATTATATGCAATATAATACAACATATTCTAATCATATAATATATAATATAATTATATGTATCTTCCTAAGACTATACACACATATGTGTGTATATGTATGTGTGTATTCATGTTTATATAAAATTTTTAAGGCAACAACCCTGTACCTGCCACTACCACAGTAGAGGATTGTCATAACTCCCAGAGTGCATAAAAGGGTTTCTCAGATAACTGTGAGCCATTCCCCCCCTTATTCCTTTCTGTAGAAAGTTACCAGACCAAACTCTAATCTGAGTTAGGGCGGCTGATTTCATTTTACTCCTCCATCTTAGAGAACAGGCATGATTATTTCTTCCTGATGAATTTTTCTGAAACTGGAGATAAAAACATAACTCCACTTACTTAACTGATCATTTTCCATTATACTACCTGGAAGTATGGCTGGCCTTGCTCATTGTCTTAAAACTTTGATAAACCTTAGAAAAGTTCTAGAAATACTACAAACAATGGTTTCAATTTGGTGACCTATACTGAATGACTGTCATTGCTGTGAAGCCTTACACATAGATATCTACACATAAATGCACACACATACATCTATGTATATACACACATGTATACACACATGGGTATATGTATGTGTATATTGATATATTGATACATACATACATATAGATAGATAGATAGATAGATAGATTCTGTATGTTTGTGCTGTGTTGATCATTGGTGCAGATGACAGCATATATATTAGCCACCTTTGGAACTGGTCATTTTTTAAGAAGGAAAGGAAAGTTAATGACCAAGTCAAATTTTTAGACCATGACAAATATTTTTTGCATATGTCTGTGACCCAGATAAAAGATCATTTAAAGGTTATGATGTCTTGAAGGAATTTGTATTGGGTTTTTCTGGGTGTGTAAGCTTGTGGGAACTCGTAACATTGATGACTTATGTTGAATGATCAGTCTCCCAGCACTGATATCCTCTCCCTAATCACATTGGCTAGAAAAATGTTTTAGGGCCATTCTGTATTTTAGTTTATGTCTGAATCAGACTGTAAACTTCAGAGGATAGGAGTTTTGTCTTTTATGTTTTATGTCCTATGAAGCATCATATAGAGTTACATAGCTCTATAAATTATAAGAACAAAAATAACTGCTGATTCAAAGCATTTATCCATATAATATTTAACAGATTTTTAGCTATGACTTCTATATTTCATCTCTGGGTATTTTTACAGCATTTGGGATTTTTATGACAGAGTCTCTCAGGGACCGACTACATGTTTTCCTTTTTGGAAAAACATCACTTCAGAACTCTTTGAAGGACTGTTCTTCAGCCACGGAAAAACTCACTGACAATATGGAACCCTTTTTACACCATTTTCTGTAGTGTCAATAGATTTCCTTGGTAGCAATGGCCAACAATTTTCATTGTCGTATACGCTTTACACAATTGATGGATGACCTTCTTCAGATGAGTTTTCTTGACAAAACTGCTTTCATTTCATTACTCCAGATTCTTACAAACCTCCAATGGCTCCCTATCATCCGTTGTATCCTATCTTAACCCCATGGGCCACCATTCACCATTCATTTCCAACCTTATATTCAATTGCTTCTGAATGTGGATATTCTGTTCTTAGTGGTATTTTAGTTATTACCATTACAAGTGGTGTTCATTACTACCTCTCTGACTTGCCTCAGTATCCCACTTACTTCAGTCTACTACTAACAATTACTCCCAATTCCACCACCACTAATGCCTTCCTTCGTTATCTCCAATGGACAACTAACTTTCCCTTTTCTGAATTGGGTAGCACTTCTCTGAAATATATATTATAGCATTTAACTCTATCTTTTCTTGAGGTATTTGTTGTTTTTATATGTTTGTTTAAATACCAATAAATACATAGTAGTTCTTTAGAGTGTGCAAAGGATATTACAATTGCAAATAAAAAAAATGGCAAATACTGCCATCTTCTAACTTGATAATCACAACAACCCTTTGAGGTAGATAGTACCATCATCCTTAATGTTATTATTATTATTATACATTATTGTTGGATTAGTTGTTTGGTTCATTCTTGAATGAGACCAGAGTGACATCACTAAGCTAGAGTCAAGTTACAGTGTATCTTACTGTGGTTATTGGAATGTTCTACCACAGATCAGGTACAGATAGTCCATGTGAACATTTGGGGTGGATTCTCTAAATTTGCACATATCCTATTTCTTTTGAATTAATATTGTATAGTCTTTTTTGTTTGTTTGTTTTTTGTGGGTTTTTTTTGGAGGGCGATTGAGGTTAAGTGACTTGCCCAAGGTCACACGGCTAGTTTTTGTGTTAAGTGTTTGAGGCTGGATTTGAACTCAGGTCCTCCTGATTCCAGGGCCAGTGCTCTGTTCACTGCGCCACCAAGCCACCCCTTATTATTGTATAGTCAAGGAATCAAAGAAGTTAATTTACATTCCTAAGGTCACAGTCTAGTTAAAGTATAGAATTAAGACTTCAACCCAGATTTTCTGATATGACATCCAGGCGCTTTCCACTAGTCCTTATTTCCCTAACTTATTTCCCTAAACTTTTCAAGGGTAAGAATCATGTTTCATATTTCTTTTAATGCCTATGATGTTAAAGTTTTTTGGGGGTTATGAGGTTGGAGACTGAGAAGATTGAGTGGTAGTCAGTGTTCCATTGGAAAGAGCATTGCCTTTGAAGTCAGACAAAGTTTCAGCATCGCAGTTACCAGCTAGGAGATCAGTCACTTAACCTTTCTAAGTCTCAATACTTTCATTTGTAAAGTTTACCAAATGATTGTAAAGATTATAGCAAAATTGTTCATGCAAATGATGGGGAAACTATAAGTTATCCAGATGTCACGTGGTTCTATTATTCCTGTGTCGAACTCAAATTATAGCTTTTCTTATGCTATTGTCATGCTCGAAAATCAATTGTACCTTATTGCCTAAGGAATAAAGTTTAAGTTCTTTAATCTCACATCAAGGTACACCATGAACATATTCAGAGGCCACATGTTAGCCCTCCTTGGAGGTGGGGGCAAAGCCTCGTCTCTTCCAAAGGCTTATATTATATTTCTCTCACTCTAAAACAGTCAGGTGGGGGGTGGCTAGGTGGCACAGTGAATAGAGCACCTGGAGTCAGGAGGACTTGAGTTCAAATCTGGCCTCGGACACTTAACACAAAAACCAGTTGTGTGACCTTGGGCAAGTAACTTAACCCCAGTTGCCCTGCTTTCCCCCTCCAAAAAGGAAAAAAAAAAAGAAAAAAACGGGTAGGAAAGAGAAGGAGGCCTGCTCTTCTGGCCAGGCAGTTACTTTTGAATGTATACCAGTTCTGATTCAATAATCTATCAACATTTAACCTTTATAGTTAGTAGCCTTGATCCCTTAAATATCATACTTGGCCCTGTTACTGAATGTCTGCTCCAAAGTCCGAGCAGTTATGTGCATATTTACGCTCACTGTCTATATTTATTAAGGACTGGGCTTATTGGTAAGTCCCAGTCCCTTTCTGCCGACACATATACATATGTATATAATATATTGCAATGTAACAGTATGCATGTACACAGATATTTATACCATGGAACATGTATGTACATGTGTACACACACAAATCTGTAAACTGAGGTGTTTGGATTAGATAATACCTAAGGATTCTCTATTGTTGCTGAGTCATTTCTGTTGTGAACCCTTTTGGGGTTTTCTTGGTAAAGATACTGGAGTGGTACGCCATTTCCTTTTCTAGCTCATTTTACAGATGAGAAACTGAGGCAAAGAGGGTTAAATGACTTGTCCAAGATCACACAGCTGGTAAGTTTCTGAGTCCAGACTTGAACTCAGGTCCTCTTGACTCCAGACCTGGCACTGTGCCACCTAGTCAATTAGGTCCCTCGAATTTTAAATCTGATCCCATGATCTTGCATCCATTCCCTTCTCTTTATTCACACACTTACTCACCTTGTTCATGCCCTAATCACATCGTAGTTGGACTACTTCAGTGACCTGAATATTAGTTTTCTTACCTCTATTCTCTACACAGCTACCTTGATATTCCTAAAGCATAGATCTGACCATGTTCCTTGATTAAAAAGTTCCAGTGGCTGCATTATTGCACCTAGAATAACATATAAATCCTTATTTGGCCTTTAAAACACTTCACAATTTGCTCTTAATTTATCTTGCCTTTAAAATGTTTTCTTTTACACTTTTTATCTTTAACCCTCAGTAATTTCTGTGAGAATATACCATCCTTCCACCCTTCAGATTGACTCCTCCCTTGTAACAACAATGAGCAAGAAAACAATATTCCAGCCTATTTTTCAGGCTAATTACCCATGGCTCTTCTTCACACATTTTGAGTTGCAGGCAAACCTGGCCACTTATTTTTCCTTGTACATGAATAATTCTACCCACCATCTCTGTACCTTTGTACAGGCTCTTTGTTCTCCATGCTTAGATTGAGCTATCCACCTCCTAGAAGTCTTGTCTTCCTTCAAATCTCAGGTCAAGGTCTTCCTCCTATATAAGACCTTTTCTGATTCCCTAAGCTTTTAGCTACCACTCCCCTATCCTATTACTTTTGTAGTTATTTAGATTGATGCATGTGTTTTTTTCCTGCTTATTGGAAGGAACTGGTTCATTTTAGCCTCTATATTTCCAGCAATGTAATATGTATCCATTAAGCACAGAGCCTGGAACATATTAGATACTTAATAAATATTTTTTGACTAAATGGGTGATTAGGGATGTACTTTCTCTATGTATGTATATATCTGAGTATGTATGTATATATGTATATACACGTGTCTGTATATTTATACAACCCCCTTTTCCAGACTTATTACACATTACTCCTCTTTACACCTGAAGTTACATATTTATATACACTCATATACACATACACATACACATACATATACATATACATATACATATACACATACACACTATATGTGTGTGTGTGTGTGTGTATATGTTGTAGAGGGGTACTGTGGAGGGATGACATCCATTGTGTAAGTGTTTGAATTAGGTCACCCAGGACATTCTTTCCATCTCAAAGATTTTATGAAAATAGGCACACCATTAAATTCTTCAATACACATTTCTATTCTCATCGGATGCACCCACATTTTGTCACTGTAAAGATTCTGGTGGACATGTAGGTATGTTCAAATGTAGCACAGAGAGAGATAGCTAAAACAGGTCACTAATCACAATTGCATAACGTCTGTATTCCTCAGGATATGGAAACTTAGCCAGCTATCTAGAATGGTATTAATTGTAGTCTGATTGATGACTTCTGTAAAGTAGCAGTAAATTCACATGGTTTTAAAAAAATCTATTTTTTTCAAGAAATTTGCCTAAATTAATAAAATGAAGTCCTTTATTTTTGGTATTTCAAGGTGATGCTCCTAACCCAGATTCAGAAAAACATGAGTTTTCTGGTGTTTGCTCTACCTGTTCCCCCTAGAAGTGGTCATAGTTTAGCACTGATCCATCCACATGCCCTTCCTTCCTTCCCTCCTTCCCTTCTAGTCCTAAAACATACCCCTGGGAAATGGACAATTGACTTGGTTTGAGGCTGAATCCACAGATATCTCATACTGAATCTCATATGAATCCTCTTGTGAGTTGAACTGGCCCGTGTGATTCTAATAGTCATTAACAACCAGGAAAAGCAAATAAATATTCTAGTGAGGCACCACATCCCTCTTTTTACATCAAATCGTGGATGAATACATTAAGAACTAGTAATCTCCTCTCAAATTTCTCTTTTTCTTGGGTCAGCTGTCTCATAAATCCTTCCTGTTGTTTAATCCAATCAAAATCGATTCTTTTTTTGTTCATAAAGTCCAAGCGAACTTTAATTCAAAGCTATAGTGCAATAGATGAATCTTAAATAATATGCAAGATCAAAAGGAAGAGAAATTTAAATTAGAGCTATCATAGAAACACTAATAGCCCTTTCTGTCTGTAATCCTTTAAGGTGAACATAAAATTTTCCATATGGTTATATGGTAGTTGTAACAAGCAGCAATTTTCAAAAATACTCTCAGGAAACATTAAGTAGTTCTAACATCCCTCCTTACTAGTAAAAATTTAGAAGGGGAAAAACTTTCCAAAACCAATTTGGAAATTTTGAAGAGAAGATACCATTGTGAAATTGCATGTCAATAGGAATTACTCTAAAATGACAGCGGGGATGATTTTTTAAATGAGGAAAGATGTCTTGTTTTACAATTCAGACTTTGCATTTTCCTTATAATGGAAGTTAGGTGAGAGAAATAATTGTTTCTATGGAATTTACCCATTGATTTGGCATCTGCCTTGGCTGGTGCATTCTGCATATCTTGGAAAAATTCTTTACATATTAATGAAAAGGTCATAGGCAACCAATTGTTCTTGGCAAAATTGCTGTTGGTTTCATTGAGGTGGAGAGAATTGAAGGTGACGAGTAGGTATATGATGTTGTGAACAGATGGTGATATGCATCCCCAAATGATAAACTAAAAATATATGTGCTGCACTGTAAACATTTCCTCTTGAAAGGTTTTCCTGAACAGACAATTAACCCATGTTTAGAGGGTAGATAATCAGAGCTTTAAGAGAAATTTATCCCACTAATCTCTTAGAAAATACGAGAATATAGGGGTGCTTAGAGTGAAGTTTTAATTTAATTTTGAATTCTTCATCAAAAGATAAGTACTTTTAATGAAGAGAATTCAGTTGATAATTTTTCTTTAAATCTAATTACCTATGTGAATTTCCATCTGGTTGGTTAGCTTAGTTGCTTAGGTTGGTGTTAATGACTAGGATTAATCTTAGCAGAGGTAAGTTAGCTTTGCCCAGATACAAACTGTTTCCTGGACACAGTCTGTACTCATAATTCTGACTTGTGAAAGTATTTCATGTTTTATAAAGATAATGTGAATGTTTTAGCATATTTATTCTCTACTGGTAGACCATGTAAGTCAAAGCAAAAGTCCAACTGATGCTAATAGTTCCTCTGAGGATCATAAATTTAAAACTATCAAGGAGTTTATATAGTGGACTTCCCATCCTTTATATATGAGGAAAATGAGGTTGGTAGTTGTTGAGTGACCTTTCCAATAGTCTAGCTACTAAGTGTCAAGGCAGTTATCTGATCTGTTTCCTTCATTTTATGTATGAAGAGACTGAGATTTAAAGAAGGTAAGTGACTTGTCCAAGGTCACTTAAATCATAAATTTTGAGGCCAAATCTAAAAAGAATTTAAAATCCAGTACTCTTTCTATTAGATCATACTACCTCCCCTTAAAGGTTTTCATTTTGTCATTTATACTGAAAGGAAAAGAACATGCTTTGTCCTTTTATGTTAAAGGACTCCAGTAGTCTCTTGTGGTATCATATTATTTTTCACTTTTATTCCTTCTTAGTGCATCCTTCAATATCACCTGCCACTTAAACCATGGGTTTTACCATATGATAGCAACTGCCCAACTCTAAAAAATATGGACCCTGTGACTACTTTGCAATTCTGGTGAAGAAAACATCCAGGAGAGCCTGAAGGATGTCTCATTAATGTATTATTGTTTTTTAACTTTATTGTTTACTATGTGCCAGGCATTAAGATAAGCATCTTTTATTATTATCTTCATTTTCCAGCTGAAGAAATTGAGACTGATAAGAGTTATGTGACTTTCCCAGAATCACACAGCTAGTCAGTGTCTGAAGCTAAATTTGAACTCAGGACTTCGTAACTCTAGGTGCAGAGCTTTGTCCACTGTACTACCTAGCTGTCTGTTTGGAACTAAATATCTATTATTCTGAAAAAGAGCATTTCTATACATAAGGTAAGACCTGAAAAGTGGATCAGAAGAAGAATTCAAGTAAAATTAGAGAAATCAGAGAAGACTTCACAGAGAAGGGAGAATTTGAATTGGGAATCTAATAGTGGTCAGAATTGTATATAAATGGTAAGGAGAGGAGAACATATTCTCAGAGAGAAGATTGAGCAAAGGTGGAGGGGGAGAAAAGCAAAAGATATGTTGAGATGAAATAGTCCAGGCTGGTAGGAACAGAAGGTTCAAAAGATGAGCATATGGATTGTATATAAGTTGGCATTACAAAAATTCTTGAGAAGAGCTTTAAAAAATTTTAAGTTGGGAAAACCTATAGCATTTACAATCTTGTTTATACTACTGATTTCTTTAGTATGTCCTTAATTCATGTGATAAAAGGGTAAATTTTAGCATTCTGACTGCCCATTTGCCATCCCTTGCTCTTACTATATAATTAGTCCAACTTCTTTTTGTTACTTATGATTTCTTAGTAGAAATCCTGGTTCTTCTGGTAACTTCCAGTTACCCTGGTTCTTCTTCAAACTTTCTCCATATCTACATGTGCACTTCTTTATCCTTTATATGATATTTGTTGTTAATTATTTGGAGACTATTGTATTCCATGTCTTGCTGACATATAGCAGTACCAATCAAATGAGTCTTCATTTTCATGGGAAGCTTGGGGGGCGTTCAAGGAGTTTTGAAATTTTCCCAAGGCCATTCTCCTTCTGTTGTCTACTGTACTGTCTATCCAAGATATTGATATTTGTGGGTATATACACACACACACACACACACATACACACAAACACACACATACACACACACTAAACAATAGCATAGAAAATGAAGTTTCTTTAGTTACTAAATGAAAGTCTGGCTTAGATAATCTCCAAAATTCATTCCAGCTTTTATATACCATAAAAATGAATCTATATATTTGCTATGACCAATAACTGTACTGAGAATATTTCAGTATTGAATTACACTGTTAAAAATTAAGCCATAATTTTTGGATGCCAGTAGGTATTTTGACTTCTTCTAGCTTTTGTTTGTATTTTTAGGCTCTTGCCCAAGGTGTGTTGCAGAGTCCTGATTATATAACTCCCTTACTTTGCAAGAAAATAATGCTTTTTGCCCACTAGGGGTCACTGTGGTTCTTCATGTTATTCATCCAACAGCCATCACTATCAGTTGGAAAATGCATTCTATCATGGTTATTATTTTTAGCAAAGTTAAGAGCAATGTTAAAATAATATCCTTTCTTTTTAAGTGCAAAGTAACATTTTCCAGAGCAATTGTATTCCTTTTCAGTTTCCATATTCCAGGCCATAACTACCAGAAACACTTCTATTTTATGGCAGTACCCCGAATTTAATTTATTAGTGTGAAACATTAGCACTATCCCATTTATTCTTCTATTAGAAATTGCTCCCACACTTTCTATGGTGTGTAAATAACATGGGGCTAGTCTTTTCTATTTCTGGTTCAACTGTTTCTTAAGCATTGATTTTTCCCAGAGGCATAGAATTACAGCTTCAAGAAGAAACTATTGGTAATGAAGTATTAAAATCAATTAATAACACATCAGATGTGCATGTACACGAGCCATTTCTAAGGCAGATGCAGGGTTCACAAAATGTTACTGACATACTGGTGCATCTTAAGAAAAGGATTTTTATTTTTGTACCACTAAGTTCAATGGGCATAGAGATGCTCTTTTCCTGTTTGAAACATGCTAAAACATTAAGAATTAGGAGAAGGAAATATACTTCTAAATAAATTATTAATGGAACACAGATTACATGTAACTTCATTTGAAATTTCTATGCAATTTAATATCTGAGATCATTAGCACTCTTTCAAGATTCTTTAATGCATTTGGCTAAAAACCGTGAAACCTGAATCATACACTGGCTGAAAAAAACTTACTTGCGAACTTCAACATGTTTATTTTACAATCTGCAGTCTTTGAATGAATGAACATGCTTGACCCATATTTATACATCATCACAGGGCATGGTTTTAGTTCATGTATGTGCTGTCTTCAGTTTAGCTTAATATAATCTTTTCAAATCACAGTGCCATGTTCTCATTAGCTTCTTCAAGATTAACCATCTTTTCAGGACTTTCTAGATTTTTTTTTCTTTTATCATTAGTGTTTAATTAATCAGGATTGAGAAATAATGCTCTGGATGGGAATTAACATTTGGTTGTGTGGTTTGTCCCTCGTTCTTGAAAAGGACCCTGACATCAGGGAGATGATGACATGACTTCAGTTGATTTTGATTTGAGCGAGAGAGGGTTGTGCAAAGTCACCAGCCTCATTTTCTCTTCCAGAGCCATCTGGGTTCAGTGGCCAGAGATAGATCATGACTGTTGGAGATGGCCCAGGATGCTTGACCTTTTAAGCTAACATCTTTTCAAGTTCTCACTTTGAGTAAGGCAATGATCATTCAGTGAAGAGGCCTCTTTTTTTTTTAATTTAGTTTTTATTTGTTTTCTTGTTTACATTATTCATTTTCATTACATTTTTTGAATTACACATTTTCTCCCCTTCTTGCTCCTGCCCCAACCCCATAACAGCAATCCCACTGTAAA
>CM053597.1:209278532-209325946 GCA_028646575.1 Pseudocheirus occidentalis | reverse complement strand
AATAGTATTCCATCACATTCATATACCATAACTTGTTCAGCTATTCCCCAATTGATGGGCATCCCTTAAATTTCCAGTTTTTTGCCACCACAAAGAGAGCTGCAATAAATATTTTTGTACATATGGGACCTTTTCCCACTTCTATGATCTCTTTGGGATACAACCCCAAAAGTGGTATTACTGGGTGAAAGGGTATGCAATTATTTATAGCCCTTTGGGCATAGTTCCAGATTGCTCTCCAGAATGGTTGTGTCAGTTCACAGCTCTACCAACAATGCATTAGAGTTCCAATTTTTTCCACATCCTCTCCAGCACTTGTCATTTTCCTGTTTTGTCATCTTAACCAATTTGACTGGTGAGATGTCATCATCCTGTGTTTTGACCTGTGTTTTGCCACTGGACTCTGATGACTCTGGAGGAGAGAGTGAGGCTTGTGGCTTTCCACAGCTCTGTCTCACTTTAATCCATTTGCAAATCAAGACATCTCCCTTCTGATGGCACTGATTCTCTTAAAGAATAAAGGAACTATAAAAACAGCAGTTACCAGACGTAATTCTGGTGTTCTATTAAGGAAACCTTTGAAAGTATGCGTAACCAGGAGAAGATGGTACACAGTAGCAGCAACATTGTTCAATGACTAACTTTGGTAGACTTAGGTCTTCTCAGCAATACACAGATCTAGGACAATTCCAAAAGACTCATGATCGAAAATGCCAACCACAACCAAAGAAAGAAATACAGGGTCTGAATGCAGATTGAAACGTACTATTTGCTTTCTCTTTCTTTTCTGTTTTGGTTTTTTTTTTTCTCACGGTTCTTCCCATTGGTTCTAATTCTTCTTTACAACATGACTAATGTGAAAATATGTTTAATGTGAATATATATGTAGAGCCTAGATCAGATTACGTGCCATCTTCTGTTGTGGGTAGGGGAAGGACAGGCAGAAAATTTAAAATTCAAAATCTATGGAAGTGAATGTTGAAAACTGAAAATAAATCAATTAATTTTTAAAACAAACAAACACAAGAAATTATGTGTAGTCAAAACTTTTTTAAGGCTAAAATCCAAAAATCTCAATGAAAGAATCTCTGTGGGATTGAGAGTATAAAAGCAATGAGGGATTCAAATTGGGTTTATGATAATCTAAAGAAGTTATTCCTGTTCCATCAGTATTCCACTTCCATGATTAAGAACTCTTAAATTCCTTTATCTGAATACACTACCCTGCCAATTCATCTCTCCCTCTGCCTTACTACTTAGACTTAAACCTATTTTATATCATCACATTGACCTGCAATCTCCCCACTGCTCTGCACTCTTCCAAGTCATTGCCCCTACTGGAGTTATTCTGTCCTTTCTCCTCTTGAGTCTTTGATAAATGAGTTGAATTTTACACTATCCCTTTACTTCACCACTGCTCATGTCTTGCCAAATGGAAACCCTGGATTTCTCCCACCATCTGCCCTTTTTGTTTCTTCTCACATGATGCTAATCAGAGCTGGAGGAAGTGATTCAATCATGCCAACTGGGTCCACTATAAATTTATGTTATCTAATCTTAACTTAGCACTCAACATAGTTCTTGCTTAATTGATTCTGTGTCAGTTTCTATGATGTTCCAAGCCTTCCCTCATTCTCTCACTTGAAGATCTTACCTCATACTTTACAAAAAATCAATGACTTATACATTCTGCTTCTCTTTTCCTCTCATAACCAATCAACATTATCCCCCCCCCCCACTGTATCTTTTAATCTACTTCTGATGAAAAGGTAGCTCTTCTCTTCACCCCTTACAAGTCAACTTGATCCAATCGCTTCCCATCTTTGCCAGAAAAATTGTCCCTACTATTATCCCATCTAAACTGTCTAAATATAATCCCAGGTCTCTTTTATCCTTAAAACAAAGCAAAACAACTCCCACTCCCAAAAGCCTTAA
Organism: Pseudocheirus occidentalis; assembly: GCA_028646575.1. Lineage (NCBI taxonomy): Eukaryota > Metazoa > Chordata > Mammalia > Diprotodontia > Pseudocheiridae > Pseudocheirus > Pseudocheirus occidentalis. The sequence goes on along the minus strand of CM053597.1, from coordinate 209,324,011 downwards.
ATTCCATTATTCCCATCCATTATATCCCATAACTCTTTTCCCCTTTGAAGTCAAATTCTTTCACTTGGCTTCTTCATCAGTTCCCATAGGTTAATTACTAGGGTGATGACTCCCAAATCTAAATATCCAGCCCTAGCCTCTCTCCAAATCTCCAGTTCCATATTATGAAGTCATGGCATTCCTCCCCTTGACCCCCAGCCCCAATGTCATGGTCCTCTTTGAGAATGAAGGACAAATAGCAGCAGCATGATGAGCTGTCTACTAGACATTTCAAACTAAATCTCTAATGTCTGCTCTGTTCAGACATTTCATTCATGTCTGACTCTATGTGATCCCATTTAGGGCTTTCTTTCCAAAGAAACTCAAGTCATTTGCCATTTCCTTCTCCCACTCATTTTACAGATGAGAAAATTAGGTCAAACAGGGGTTAATTGACTTGCCCAGCGTCATACAGCTAGTAAGTGTCTAAGGCTGGATTTGAACATTTTGCAAAACTTTTAGGGTGAGACTCTATGTGTTGCTCTACCTAGTTGCCTCTTTGGGGCAATTGGAAAGGGGGTAAATGATGATGAATTACTTATACTGTATTGGGAGGAGAAGAGATGAATGTCTTTAAAATCCCAATAACTTCAAGTATTGCAGAGGGAGATCAGATAAACACAGGGCCTTGGTGTACTTTTCTTTTTGTATTTTGTTGGTTTAAGAGAGGAAAGAAAAGACAGTGAAAAGAAAACACTAAAAAACATAAGGAAGAAAGATAAAGGAATTCTTATCTCATGAATGATGTATATGAGAGAAAGAGTATATAAATGAATAAGAAAGTGAAGGAGCTTTGGGAACCTCATAAACCTCACTTTTATCTGAACTGGACAAAGGAAGATTGAACATATGTGTACACACACACACACACTCTCATAGAACACACACATACACTCACAGATGTTAGTAAACTGTAGAGACAGGGAGGTATAAAAAAACAGCATGGAATTAGAGAGGGAATAGTTAACAGGAAATTTTATTCCACTTAGTAGGGTGGGTTATTAAAGGAGCCTTTAAAAAACAATAAACTAAGTATAAGAACCAGAGATTAAGATTCAAGCTTAATGAAATGAAATGAGCAAGAGGAGTAGAAACATATCCCTTCAATTTTGGATTGTGAGCATGGATCAAATTGTTTCTCCACAGAAGAAAACTGAAGGAAGTTCAGAAGAAGACAAGCAAGGTACTTTTGGAGCTAGGATATTATGAAATATACTTTTAAAAACCATATAGTGTAGGTTTATTTTTTCATAAGGAGCTTTCTGGGTTTTCTTTTGTTGCTTTTCTTTATATGAGAAAATATTTGTGTTTCTTAGTGATTGTCAAATTTATAAAAGGAATTTTTAAAAAAAAGAATCCAGAATTCCTTCCATAGCTAACTGACAATATCAGAAGAAAATTTTAGTGGAAAAGACCCAAACTTTCAAATTAGATAAATCAAAAAATAATTATTTTCATTTCAAAATAATTCTTAACTATTAAAAAATAGTTCAAAAAGGGATGGGTAAGGAGATTCCTTAGGCATACCAAGCTCTCAATGGCATTTGAGATGTGATTTGATTTACAAAGATTATATTTACAAACAGCTCCTCCAGGAATAAAGTTATTGCGTAAAGTAGGGCAGATCTACAACCCCCAGGGAACTTGGAAGCTGGAGTTAATCAGATTACCATAGGTATAAAAATGTTCTATTTTTAAAAATGATTCAGAGAAACTTTTTAAAAAAATTTTAATATTTTATTTTTAATAGAACATAAAAACAATCTAACCTTTTTAAAAAGGGCTTTGATTTCCAAATTCTCTCTCAATCTCTCTTTCCTACTCCATCATTGAGAAGATAAGCAATTAGACAAAAGTTGTACAGATTCCTTCTGGTCTTTCTCTGCAGGTAGATAACATTTTTTCATCATGGGCTCTTTGGAATTGTCTTAGATCTTTACATTACAGGAAATAATGTATTCATTCACAGTTGATAATTTTAAAATATTGATGTTACTGTATACAAAGTTCTCTTAGTTCTACTCACTTCACTTTTCATCAGTTCACATGAGTCTTTATAGGTTTTTTCTGGAAACATTCTGCTCATCATTTCTTAGCACAATAGTATTCCATTACAATAATTTACCACAACTTGTTCAGTCATTCCCCAATTGATGGGTGTTACCTTCATTCCCAATTGTTTGTCATGGGAAAAATAGTTGCTATAAATATGTTTGAACAGGTAGGTCCCTTTCCTTTATTAAAAACAAAATCCAAAAGCCTCTTTGGGATATAAGCCTAGTAGTTATATTGTTGGTCAAAGAGCAAACACAATTTTATGGCACTATGGGTGTAGTTCTAAAATGTTCTCCAGATGGTTGGATCAGTTCACAACTCTACCAACAGTGAATTAGAGTCCCTATTTTCTCCACATCCCGTAAAATGCTATTCCTTTTCCTTCATATCAAGTAATCTGTTAGTTGTGACATGGTATGCCAGGGTGGTTTTAATTTGCACTTCTCTAATCAACATTGATTTAGAGCATGTTTTATAGGACTATAGATAGCTTTGATTTCTACATCTGAAAATATCCTGTTTGTATTTTTTGACCATTTATCTTTTGGGAAAGAATATGTTTTATCATAAATTTAATTCAGTTCTCTACATGTTTGAGAGATGAGGCTTTTGTTAGAGAAACTTGCTATAAATTCTTTCTCCTTCCCACCAATTTCTGCTTTCCTTCTAATCATGGCTGCATTGGTTTTGTTTTTGTGAAACTTTCAAAATTTAATACAATCAAATTATCCTTTTTGCATTTTGTAATGCTCTTAATTTTTTATTGTATAATATTTTTTCCATCTTATTCAACGATCTGACAGGTAATTTGTCAGGGTATCACTTTTCCCTAATTTGCTATGATATCACTCTTTATGTCTAAATTGTGCACTCATTTTGATCTTATCTTGGCATGTGATGTGAGATACTGGGGTTTCTGATTGTTTAAATCTGAATTTATTGGTGTGAAAGTATTTGTAATTGTGTTCGTATAGTTCCTGGGTTTCTCTTGGCAGGTCAACTTTGAGGTATTTTATATCATCTATAGTTATTTTAAATAGAATTTCTCTTTGTACTTGTTGCTGGATTTTGTTGGTAACATATAGAAACGCTGATGATTTATGTCATTTATTTTTATGTCTTGATAATTTTCTAATGTTGTTAATTATTTCAATTAGTGTTTTAATTGAATCTCTGGGATTCTTCAAGTATATTATCATATCATCTGCAAAGAGTGATAGTTTTGTTTCCTCATTGTCTAGTCTACTTCTTTCAATTCTTTTTGTTCCCTTATCACTAAAGGATACGCTTTTTGTATCCCTTAGCTTATTTTTGGTACAATAGTGAACAATAGTGATGATAATAGGTACTCTTGATTTACCCCGACAATATTAGGAAAGTTTCTAGCTTTTCCTTGTATAGGGATTAATCACTGTTGGTTTCAGATAAGTACTTCCTATCATTTTTTTTTTTTGCTTTCTGGAGGGGGGAGGGCATGGCAATTAGGGTTAAGTGACTTGCCTAAGGCTACAAGGCTAGTAAGTGTTAAGTGTCGGAGGCTGGATTTCAACTCAGGTTCTCCTAGACTTCAGGGCCAGTGCTCTATTCACTGTGCCACCTAGCTGCCCCTACTTCTTATCATTTTAAGGAAAATTCCTTTTTTTTAACCTATATTTCCTAGAGTTTTTTTTAAAAGCAGGAATGAGTACTGTATTTTGTCAAAAGCCTTTTCTGCATCTGTTGAAATAATCCTATGGTTTTTATTTGTTTTGTTATTGGTATTTTTCCTAATATTGAACTAGCTAGCCCTACATTCCTCATGTGAATTGCACCTGCTCATAGTGTATGATCTCTGTGATATAATGCTGTAATCTCCTTAAATTTTTGCATCAATATTCCTTAGGAAAATTGGACTATAGTTTTCTTTCTCTGTTTTCATTTTTCCTGGTTTAGATATCAGCACCATATTTGTGTCATAAAAGGAATTTGGTAGGACTTGATCTTTGTCTATTTTCCCGAATAGTTTATATAGAATTGAAATTAATTGCTCTTTAAATGTTTGGAAGAATTCAGTTGTGAATCTATCTGGTGCTAGGGATTTTTTTCTTAGGGATATCATTGATGGCTTTTTCAATTTCTTTTGCTGGAATAGGGTTAAGTATTTATTTCCTCTTCTGTTAATCTAGGCAACTTATATTTTTGTAAATATTTATCCATTTCATTTAGATTCTCAGTTTTACTGGAATATGGTTGAGCGAAATAACTTCTAATAGTTGCTTTAATTTCCTTTTCATTAGTGGTGAATTCATTCTTTTCATTTTGATGTTGGTAATTTGGTGTTCTTTCTTTTTTTAAAAATCGAATTAACCATTGTTTTATCTATTTTATTTTTTCCCATAAAACTAATTCCTAATTTTTTATGAGTTCAAAAGTTTTCTTACTTTCAATTTTAGTATTCTTTTCTTTTCTTTTTAGAATTTCCAATTTGGTTCTTAATAGGGGATTTTAAACTTGTTTTCATTCTAGTTATTTTTAGTTGCATGCTCAATTCATTGATCTGTTTTATTTCTCTATTTTGTTGATGCAAGCATTTAAGATACAAATTTTCACCTAAGTGCATCCCATAAATTCTGGTGTGTTGTCTCTTTGTTTTCATTTCCTTTAATGATATTATTGTTTCTATCATTTGTTCTTTGACCCATTCATCCTTAGAATTAGATTGCTTAGTTTCCAATTCATTTTTATTTTTTTCATATTTTCATTTTTACTTTTCTTTTTAAAATTTTAAAATTCATTTTGAACTTAAAATACAAAAAAACAAAAAAGAACATTTCCATGTACAGAGCACAACACAAAAAATGGATTCAATATAAAACCATGAATTTTCATTTCACACTATTTACTTTTTTGAAATATTATATAGTAAACACTACACACCATTTTCAAAGCTACTCTGCTTTTCTGTGTTTCCTAAATTTCTGTGCACTTTCTATTCTTTTCTTCTTTTCTCCCTACTTGGCCCTAGGGAAGACTACCATTAGATACAATTATGTATCTATATGTAAAAAGGTGATCTATATATCTATTTAACTATGTATCTATCTATGTATCTCTCTTTCTCTCTCTGTCTTTGTCTCTCTCTGTCTCTCTCTGTCTGTCTCTGTCTCTCTTTTTCTCTCTCTCTCTCTTTCTGTCTGTCTGTCTGTCTGTCTCTCAGCTTTTTTCCTCTGTAGGTGGATAGCATCTTCCTTCATGGGTCCTTTGTAGTTGGTTTGATTATGTATAATACTGAAAATGACAGTCATTCAAAGTTGTTCTTAGAACCATATTGCTGCTTCTTGTAAAATGTTCTATTGGTTTTCATGCAAGTCTTTTCTTTTTTTTCCCCTAAAATCAACCTGCTTATCCTTTGTTATAGAACAGTAATATTCCATCACAATCAAATACTATAACTTGTTTAGTCATTATTTGACAGGCATTCCACATTTTCCAGTTCATTGCCAACACAAAGAGCTGCTATAAAGTTTTAGAACATACAAGTTCTTTTCCTTTTCCCCAATCACCTCAGGAAACAAACATAAGAGTGGTATTGTTGATTTAAAGGTTATCTACAGAATTCCACCAACAATGAATTAATGTTCCAATTTTTCCACATCCCCTCCAACATTTGTTACTTTCTCTTTATATCATTTTAGACAAAATGATAGCCATGAAATGCTTTCTCAAAGTTGTTTTAATTTGTATTTCTGTAACTAGTAGTGGTTTAGAGCATTTCTCTTTGACTGTATAATAGTTATAATTTCTTTATTCAAAAAGTGTTTGTTAATATTCTTTGGCCAATTATCAGTTGTGCAATGACTTGCCTTCTTGGAGATATGAGGTCTTTAGCTGAAAAATTGTTTACAGTTTTTTCTCCTAATTTTCTATTTTCCTTCTAATTTAGGCTACGTTGGTTTTATTTGTACAAACTCTTTTTAATTTAATGCAATTTAAATTATCCAATTCATATCTCACAAAGTTCTCTTTCTCTTGTTTATTTATAAATTGTTCTCATATCTGTAAGTCTGATAGTAGTAATTTCCATGTTCTTCAAATTTTCTTGTTATATCTCTCTTTATATCTTGGTCATGTATCTGTTTTGACCTTATCTTAGCAAATAGTATAAGATATTGGTCTGTGCCCAATTTCTTCCACACTGCTTTCCAGCTTCCCCAACAATATATATATATATATATATATATATATATATATATATATGTATATATATATATATATGTATATGTATATGTGCATGTGTATGTGTATATATCTATATACCTATAATAATCTGTATCTGTAATAATCTATATCTATATCATTATCTATATCTATTTATTTCCCTTTCCTTTTTTAAACCAAATAATGAGTTCTTATACCAAAAGTTTAAATCTTTACATTTGCCAAACGCAAGGTTACTATGATCTCTTGCTGCTGTAAATTGCACATCTACTCTGTTCCATTGATTTACCTTTGTATTTCTTAGCCAACATCAGAAACTTTTGATGATTTCTGACTGTACTATAGTTTAAGATCTGGTGCTGCTAAACTCCCTTTTCATTAATTTTTTGGTATTCTTGAATTGCTCTTCCTCACCCACAGTTCCAGCCCAGGACTGTGTCAGGTTAGCACAAATGGACCTGGCATCTGGTGACAATGGAAGTTCTTTCTATATTCCTCTACTCAGCTGTCTGATGCCCACATTGTACATGATATGAAAGTTCCTGAAATTTAGCCTATTGCCCCCTCATACAGCTGCCCTGAAGGCTTGTTGTCTGTTGATTCAACCAAGTGTGCCTGAAAGTGTTAGCACTTCAGTCAGAACTTTCCATTGTGTGTAGGGTTTGACCTTCAATCTGGAAGAAGACCATGATATCCATAGGTCCTCTCCAAGGTGTCTTAGGAAAACAAATGCTTTACCTTGACTTTTAATTATGTCTGCTGCCCAAAGTTTACTTTGAGGTAATATTTTATCTTGTTTGTGGGAGAATTTTGGAGCACTCAATACTTCCTGTCTTATTTTACCAATTTCCCAGAATCCTCTCTCCACAATAAATTTTCAGTCTGTTTCCAGGACTCTATAAAATGTTTTCTTTTTAAATTGTATTATGATCTCAAAATGATGCATTTACTATTTCTGCTTTTCTGTATTTGGTTGTGAGGTTTTTATGCTCATGGTTAATTTTTGTGTAGGTGCCATGCACTGCTAAGAAAAGGTTAGATCCTTTTCTATTCTCATTCAGTTTTCTTCAGAAGTCTATCATATTTAAATTTTCTAAATTCTGTTTATCTCCTTGACATATTTCTAATTTATTTTTTATTAGATTTATCTACTTCTGAGAGGGGAAAGATGAATTCCCCCACTAGTAAAATTTTACTATTTCCTCTTGTATCTCATTTTAACTTTTTCTTTAAGAATCTGGATGCTATACCATTTGGTACATATTTGTTTAGTATTGATATTACTTCATTGCTTGTGGTTCCCTTTAACAAGGTGTATTTTCCTTGCTTATCTCTTTTAATTAGATGTATTTTTGTATTTGCTTTGTCTGAGATCATGATTGCTAATCCTGGGTTTTTTTTTTAAACTTCAGCTGAAGCATAATAGATTATCCTTCATTCCCTTACTTGTACTCTGTGTATGTCTCTCTGCTTCAGGTATGTTTCTCATATTGTAGGTTTCCGGTATTTAATCCACTCGGCTATCTAGTTCTGTTTCATGTGTGAGTTCGTCCCATTCACATTCACAATTATGATAACTGTACGTTTCCCTCCATCCTATTCTCCATCCCTTCACTTCTCTCTTCTCTCTCTCTCTCTCCCTTCCTCTTCTTCTCCCTCCCTCCAAACCTCCTTTCCTTTCTCTCTTCCTCTCTCTGTCTCCCTCTCTCTGTCTCCTTTCCTCTCCCCCCTCTCCTGTCCCTCCTCAAAAATGTTTTATTTCTGACCACCACCTCTCCCCATATATCCTCCCTTCTATCACCATCCCTCCTTTTTTTGTACCCCTACTCTCTTATTGAACTATATGGTAAGATAGATTTTTATACCCAATTGAATATTTATGTTGTTCCCTGTTTCAACTAATTCTGATGTAAGGTTCAAGCAATGCCCAACATCCCCACCATCATCCCCTCCATTGTAAAAGCTCTTTTATGCCATTTTATTTGAGATATTACCCCATTTTATCTCCCTCCTCATTTTTCCCAGTCCAAATTACTTTCTCACCCATTCTTTAAAAAAAAATCATCCCACCATAGTCAACTCATCCCTGTGCCTTCTGTGTATGCACCTTCAACTGCTCTATTAATGATAAGTTTCTTAGGAATTTCATGAATCATTTTTCCATGTAAGAATGTAAACTTTTTAACCTTATTGACACCTATTTTCCTGTTTATCTTTTATGGTTCTTTTGAGTCCTACATTTGAAAAATGAAAATTTCTTTTTATCTCTGGTCTTTTAATCAGGAATATTTGAAAGTCCTCCATTTCTTTACCATAGCAATACCACAAGTAGGTCTAATTCATGATTATTGGGGATGATTAGGGAAAAAGGAAAAGAACATTTGTTCTAAAATATTTATAGCAACTCTCTTTGTAATGGGAAAGAAGTGGAAATTGTGGGGATGCCCATCAGTTGGGGAATGGTTAAACCAGTTGCAGTATATGACTGTGATGGAATACTACTATACTATAAGAAATGATGAGTTCATTGATTTTAGAAAAAAAACATATATAGACTTGCACGAAAAAAATGAAGATGAAATGAACAGAACCAAAAGAATATTGTGTACACTAAGAACAACGTTTTTAAACAACTTTGAGCCAATAAGTAATTTTTGACTATTATAAATACCCAAATTAACTAAAAAAGACTTATGAAGGAAGATGTAACCTGAATCTAGAGAAAGAACAGATAGATAGAAGTATGTATAGAATGATTTTACATGCATATATGTATGTATATATGTGCATATATGTATGTATGTGTGTGTGTGTGTGTGTTAGCCCTCTTTATGGTAAGGGTGGTGGAGGGAAGAAAACAGAAAAAAATAAATTTATGTGACTATTATATATTTAAAAGGAATAGCAAGTTGTACATAATAAATTTGTAGTTTCATGTGCAATCATCTTTTTTTGTTCTACTGTTATGAAAATGATTGTTTTATTCCATGAATTAAAAATAAAATGAATAAAAAGAAAAAATAGATAAAGGGGGGAAAAGGTCTTCATTTCATTTAATATTAAGCTTTTCCCTTGATGCATTATGCTTAGTTTTTTTAGTTAGGTAATTCTTGGTTAAAATACTAGTTCCTTTGCTCTCTGGAATGTCATCTTCTAAGCCCTATGATCCATTAATATCAAAGCTTCTAAGCCAGTGGTTCTCAACCTGTGAGTTATGTTCAGTTTGTAACAATGAAGATACATCCTGCATATCAGATATTTACATTATGATTCATAACAGTAGCAAAATTACAGTTATGAAGTAGCAACAAAATTATTTTATGGTTGGGTGTCACCACGACATGAGGAACTGTATTAAAGGGTCTTGGCATTAGGAAGGTTAACAACCACTGTATAAGCCCTATGATCTTTTAATATCAGATCTGTTATCCTGACTGTGGCTTTGTGATGTTTTAATTGTTTCTTTCTGGATGCTCTCAGTATTTTCTCCTTGACATAGGGGCTCAAGAATTTGGCTATATTTCTGAGAGTTTTCATTTGGAGATCTCATTCAGAAGGTGATCAGTTGATTCTTTTGATTTCTATCTTCTGGTTCGAGAATTATCAGGATAGTTTTCCTTGAAAGTTTCTTGAAATATGATGCGTAAGATTTTTTTAAATCATTGTTTTTAGGTAATTCTGTAATTCTTAAATTATTTCTCCTTGATCTATTTTCCTAGTTGGTTGTATTCTGAATGAGATATTTCACATTTTCTTAATTTTTTTATTCTTTTGATTTTGTGTTATTGTTTCTTAAGGTCTCATAGAGTCATTAACTTATACTTGCCCAGTTTTAATTTTTAAGGAAGTATTTTTTCAGTGATTTTTTGTACCTCCTTTTCCATTTGACTGGTTATACTTTTTATGGAGTTGTTTTTCTTCATTGAATTTTTGTATGTCTTTTCCCATTCAGTCAATTCTGCTTTTTAAAAACCTCTCTTCAGTGGATTTTTGTGCCTTTTTTACTATTTGACCTGCTCTGCTTTTGAAAGTGTTATTTGCTTCTTGCATCACTATAATTTCTTTCCCCCAATTTTCTTCTATCTCCTTTGTTTGATTTTCAAAAATCTATTTTGAAATCTTCCATGAGTTCTTTTTGGGTCTGAGATCAATTCACATTTTTCTTTGAGACTTTGAATGTAGACATTTTGACATTGTTATTTTCTACTGAGTTTGTGTTTTGATCTTTGTCACCTGATCAGGTTCTTTTTTGTTGTTGTTGTTGTTAAAACAAAACCAAAGTTTCTCAATTTTCCAGTCTATTTCTTGATTTCTATCTTTATGTTAAAGTCTCTGTTTTGGGGGGTGGAGGGGACACTGTTTAAAGCTTCAGGTTTTTTGTTCTATTGTTTTCAAAGCTAGTTCTGGGAAGCTGTAAGTTTTCAGTTCTTCCAAGATGGCATGATCTAAAGAGGTATGGTTGCTTTTCTCCTGGCCTATACTCTTATCTGTGAGCAACCACAAGTATTGTTTTCTGTCTGGAATTGTGACCAGGGTCCCTGTTCCTTTGTGGCCAGGATCTCTAATATATTAGTGGTGCTCCTCACTCTGGGACTGTGACCCAGAACTGAATATGAGCAATGTAACAGAATTGTGCACCCAGTGCCAGTCAATATTCTCTCATAATCTCGTTCTGACCAGTTGTCCAAATCCTTTACTGTCTATGGGCTAAGAGCTCTAGAAATCACTGTCACAGATTCAATTGCCTCCAAGACCTACTGCTAGTTTGTGTTGGAGTTTTACCTATGGCTATCTTGTGCAAGGCTATAGGGCCTCACTGTTGTATTGTCTGGGAGTATGGGGCCTTGCTTCTGACCTGTCAGGAGTAGAAAATGCATTTTATTCCCCTCTTATCCCTGTGAGACAGATCTTTGCTGCCAACCTTCTAAGTTGTCTTGGGCTGGAATGTTGTTTCACCTAGTCCTTTTGTTGGTTTTGCCACTCTAGAATTAATTTTGAGGTGTTATTTTAAAGTTGTTTGGAGGGCAATTTGAGAGAGGTTGGGAGAGTCCCTGCCTTTACTCTGCCATCTTGGCTTCATCTGCTTTGCAGATGGAATCTGAATATTCTTTTTTTTTTGAGAGTTGTAAATTGACAATTATTATTTGAGTTCAAGAACAGGTTATGAAGAGGATGGTTAAGGGAGCCCTAGGAGAGAGGGAGGATGGAAGAGACAGGGAATTGAGAATCTCTCACTTGTGTCTGCTCTACATGGGTTTAATCCTGATTTCTGAGCCATGGGCCAGGGCACACAATGAAACACATGATAAGATGAGGTTCCAGGAAGTACAGGTTTAGGAAAACATAAAGGAGTGGCCAAAGTTACACATCCAATGGAAGGTGGGGCCTGGGATTCTCCTTGGATCAGCAGCATTGCTCACCTTTTTGGAATGGAAGCATAGTGCTAAGTTCCATCCCACTTACTTGAGGTCTTATGAAACATTCTTGTAGTTAAAGCCTTTGTGCTAAAGAATTCTTTCATCATCTTTCTGACTTCTTGTACTTTGCTTCTAATTCCTTTGAATATGCATCCAATTTATAAGCTGCCTGATCAAGAACTGCTGTTTGCTCCTCAATTAAAGAGACCTGATCCAGATAAGGCTGAAGTGCTGCATATTTCTCATTTAAGTCCTTTAGATTTCTCCTTATATTTGTTGCAATATCTTTCATTTCTAGATACTTCAAGCTAGTCAGTTTGTTCATATTTTCTAGAAGTTTATCATCTTCCCTGGTGACTATTAGCTTGTCTGTCAAGTATGTGGCCATTTTGGAGACACGTCCTGATACAGCTCCATGATGTATGCTTTAGCAGGCACCGTGGCCTCCTCAGCCATCTGTACTGTGGCATCATTTAGGCCAGAGAAGTGAGGAAAGAGAAAGGATGGAGGGAAGGATAAGGATGGAGGAGGAGAGGGGGGAAAGGGAAGGAAAAAGAGAGAGGGAGAAGGGAGAGGAGAGAAGGGGAGGGAAAGGGAAAGGGAAAAAGAAGGGAAGAAAAAGGAGGGATCTGAATAGTTTGAAGGATAATCTTGAACCCAGGAGCCTGAGAAGCAGGAAAGGGGAGGAAGAGAGTAAGAAGGGTCTTCAAAGAATGGTGTTTCAATAAATTGGTAGATATAGAACTGTGTGTGGATAATCTGGAACTCATGGGATTAAATCCATCTCTTTTGAAATTATTCATATTTAATTTTTAATTAAGAAGTTCATAAGTAGAATTGAATTTTAAAAATATAACCATTAAAAAAATACATATAACCATTTTCTCCTACCAATGGTTGTTACATCTGGATGTGGTCATCTGAAGCTATGTGATCCCTTTGTAAGGTTTCTTGGAAGTGCCCCCACACACCTTTATCTAATAATGTGGAGTGGTTTCTAACTTGATCTGGAAATAGGATTTTTTTTTCCAGTAATCAGAGTCACTGTCTGAAATAGGATGCTCACCAAAAAATGTAATTGGCTTTTAACATACTTCATCATTTTCTTGATGCCCTTTATTACAATTCAATGGGAATGCCTGAGGCACTTGGGGAATTTTCCTTTTAGAGATTTAATAATGACTGATTATGAGAAATATTTTATTCAGCAGAAATATATCTTTCCCCTGCATAAGCCTGCATCCTGAGGTATAAAATCCCTTTTTCTTAGTCATTTGGCAAGCTTGGCCAGGTATCTCTTCAATAGCCATTTTAACCCTGCTTACTTATCAGTACAATGTCAGGTAGTTAACATTTTTTACAGAGAAAGAGAAGGAATATGAGATACTGAGACACCATGGATTATATACTTAAATCCCAGAGGTTGCAATTTACACAGTTTGGAGTGAACATTTATTAAAAATAGCACAGCAGGAAAGCTTTCTCCTTTGATACCAACAAAGTTAATATTTTAGCATCTTATGGTGCTGGGCAGACTAGATGTGAAAGGGAAAGAAAGGATAAACCTCCAAGAGTAATTTATCATTCTTGATGTTTTCCCTTTCAGTTTAATTACTGCTGAATTTAAGACTGACACACAGTCTAGGTATGAAGCATCTTTACTTCCTCATAGAATAACCTTTGTTTACAGACTAGCTGGAGGACCAAAAGAGAAATCTGACAATGCCTGTCATTTAATTTGGTCACTGCTTTTCAACCAGAAGAGGAGAATTTGAGGGGAAAGTGATTCCACAATTCAGAGTAAGCCACTTTCTTAAGGGTTTGCATAACATTACCTTCGTTTTAAAGATGTGTTTGTATCTCCACTGTAATCCTTTTAGTATAAGAACATAGCATAAGCTGTGACCAAAATTCAAAGGAATTTTTTGATGTTATGAATCATCTCATCTAATTTAAAATTCCCCATCCCCCAGATTCCAATTTATGCTCCCTTTCCCCAGGTCAACAGATAACTTTAATGAGGTCAAAGACCAGGGCTAGTATAGAAGCATGTAGGTAGCTGCCAAATGCTTTGACTGATGGACCTATATCATCTGCCCCATTGCTTGGTGTTTGAAATTGCAAATTTAGAGCTTGATTCCTTTGCCTCTTGAGCACTTTACACTTTTCCCAAGTCCCTACTCTGGTCTGATTTGGTTATGTATTTGAGGGGCAGAGTTGTTTTGCTTACAATTAGCAAGCTTTCCTCTCTGCAATTTAAACCAACCTGCAATGAAAGGTTTCAGCAAGAATACCTATCTGAGGTCATAGTATAGCCACCCTTGGGTCATAACCTTTTTCCTGGTCCTGGGACACACTGAACCAATTAGCTTTGTTGAAGAATATAAACACATCTGAGTGACTTATCTCCCCAAGATACTTGAAATTCTTTCATACTAAGAAATATACTGGCTATTCAGGTATACTTTGAAGACCATTTGTACATGAATATATTTGAAGGACTAGGGGTACACTTCTCTCACATGTAGGACATTCAGTTCGGGCTTCTCTATGGATTCATATTTACTTCAGAAAAGAAAAGACATAGTTGATGAACCAGTATGTTTACTTTTACTAATTAGCCAGAGGACTGAAGCAAAACAAAGCAAAAGCATTTAATGATGTAGTGCAGTAAGATACATAGCAAGGGAACATTTCACCCAAAAAGCTGGGGTGTGTTCTCCCACAAGTATATACATTTCCAGTTGGAAGAGTAGATGCACATATGGATTGTACACAAGGTATACATACAAAGGGAATACTAGTGGAAAATGTACATGTATGAAATAGCCAAGCTGGACATCTCCATTAGGAAATTGTGTGTGTTTATCTTTTGTTCTCAAAGAGGAACATGACATCAGGGGAATGATGACATGACTTGTAGTTGACTTGGATTTGAGTGAGGGAGGACTGTGCAAAGTCACCAAAGTCACTCTCCTCCAGAGCTATCTGGGTCCAATGGCCAGATATTCATCAGGAAGACTGGAGATGGCCCAGGATGCAATGGGAGACCCTGCCCCTTCTAGGTTAAGCTCCTTTCAGGTTCTTACTTTGAGTGAGGTAACAACAATTCAGTGTATGGGCTTCCTTAAGAAGTTAATCAAAGGGTGTGTCTGTCCTTCCTTCCAGAAGAATAAACCAATAAATACTTATTATGTACTTACTATTTGCCAGGCACTGTGATAAACACTAGGGATAGAAATACAAACAAAAAAATAAAGAGCATCTTCTCTGTTCTCAAGAAGTTTACTGTTTTATGGAGGAAGACAATACATAAAGGGAGCTGAAAAGTGGGAGTAGAGGGAGGGATTTGGGAAGGAGAAAACCATATAGGATTGTAATGGACTGGGACACCAGAAACAGAATAGGAATGAAGGATGGATAAAACATGACCCTTCCTCAAAATAGAGGTTCCAGAGGAACTCTACAGTGAGAGAAGAGAGTTGCTAGGGAAGAGGTGATGATGAGGTACAGGCTTTGGGAAACTCCTTGAACTCTGATTGAATCTTCCTACTTGATAGGCATTTGCCTGAGACCATAAGCCTTTCATTATAGCTAGGCCCCAATGTCTTACTCCTACTAGCTTAGCCCTCCATTGTCTAGCTACTTCTTACCCTTGATCCTGTCAAAATATCTATACTGAAATCTGTGACACTTAAACTAACCTAACCCTCTGGTTGTCTGTCATCTCTAGGTAGCCTTCAGCTATTTCTCACCCTTGATCTCATTACTGGAGCCTGACCTCAGTTGACTCCTGAGGACCCTCCCCAAACTCTTCCTCTAGACCACCCTTAGATTCCTCTCACAATCTTTCTGTGTATAAGATGCACCTTACCTCCATGAATGTGCTGAGAATTCAGTCTAGTGGAGACTCACTCTGTGTCAGATTATTCTGGCCCGCTTGTCCAATACAAGCATTACAGATACTTAGGCTACTCAAGAGTCTATCCATTATGGCAAATCTTTAATAAACTTTGCTTAACTTTGGCTGAGAGAAGACTTGAGTTGAATTAATTCAGCAAGACCCAGCGTATTGATATTTTAGAGTCTCTAGGACCCCTAATCTACACCTTAAACCTCAACAGTGAGAAAGCAGGACAACCCTTGCCTCCATTACTGTGGTACTGCCTATATAGTCTTTTGATGTCATTGTGATGTTCTCATGGTGATAGTCTTCTAGGTTTCTGGACATGGCATACTGTTTCTACTTGGCTGTTGCTTTTCATTGGAGTCATGTGATTGCTCCTAGATGGTGCTATTACTCTCATAGTTCCTGAGCATCTCTCCTACCAAGACCTAGGCTCAAAATCTTCAGGACTCCTGCCTATCATTTTGGTTCCCATCTGTGGTGCAGCAACTAGAAAGCCTCTCTATGAAAAGGGCAAACACCTAGCCCCTTTTAAGGGACCAAAATCATGCAGGGTGCCCTTGGGCTATGATTAATTCTCCTTTGAACTCCTTGTATCTGGGGCTGAATCAATGTTCTTTGTTGAAGACAACTATTTGATTTAGGGTAAGAATTTTTTAAGGCCTTCTCTGGTCAGAAAAAAGCATCTCATATTCCTGCCTTTTTCACATATACCTTGCTGGCAAAAAGCCTCCATGGCCCTGAGCTGCCCTACATGCCAATCATTGGTACATTAGATCAGAGTGCATACCACACACAGGTTGGTAAACCTCCTCTGGCATTCCTTACCAATCTAGCTGTCATGTCAACAGTTTTGTATAGAATGGTCTCCACATGGGGGAAGTGGGAAGAAAGCTCAGCAACTCTACTTAGCCTGGATCAATCCTCCAGGTTTATCAGTTAATCTGATTGGATAGGATTAGTTGACATTTGAGAGAGATTCAGAGGAAAGAAGAGACAGACTTCTCAATATTACAGAGGACATACCCTACCAATGGAAAAGAATCATGCTTATCCTTATACTGCACAAGACTGCTAGCTCAGTGTCAGCCCTCAATGAATGTTAACAGTAACTAGCCTGAGCAGAAACTTGGAAAGCTCTGACTTGGTGGATTCCTCTTAAAGAAAATGAGAATCTCAGTGAACAGGACAGAGATGTAAACAAGTCTGGAAAGGCAATAAAGTCTAGCTAGCTCTCTAAGTCTAAATGGCTAAGCTTTCATTAGCACATTAAATAGCACAAACTGCATCAAAAGCCTATGAGCTGAGCTACAGAGGATATGGACAAGATGGGACAAGAAAATGACATTTTAAATAAAGGAATCAATTTCTATTATCCCACATTTCATGGATTAGGAAAAAAATAAACAGTGTCTAGATAAAATGTGAAAGTTAATAGAATCCCCAAATAATTCAATAACTATTTAAAGCTCCTCAGGCTTATGTCTTTGTAATATCAAAATGAGTCAGTTTAGTGGAAGAAAATTCATCATACCAGTTATTTGAAATAATCAGTAATAGAACATTAAAAAAATTTATATCCACAGAGCCCAGCATGAGGCCTTAAACATAGTAGGTGCTTAGGATGTACTTGCTGGATTATATTGGATTAATAAAAGACCCAATTGTTTGACTGAATATTTCACCTTTCAATTAATTAATTGTGTTAGCAACATGTTTCTTCTGCTATTGCAGGGTCAATTCAATATCATAAACAGGTTTATCAAGAATTCTATTAACTTTCACTTTTAATTTAATTAAAATTTTAAAAATATTCATCAAAATGGGAACTTTGGAAAAATTGACTCCTATATTCAATTAATAAGCATTTATTAATCATGAGGTATCTAAGTGCCATACTGAATAGAATGTTGGACTTGGAGTCAGGATTTGGTTCTTACCTTAATGACTTACTAGCTGCGTGTCCATTGGCAAATTATGTAACCTCTCTGTGTTTCAATTTACTCTTCCGAAAAATGAGGAAATTAAACTCTAAGGGCCCTTCCAGTTGTACATCTATGATCCTCTGATTTAATATGTTAGGTGTGAAAGATACAGAGCCAAAATGCAATAGTCTCTTTATTCAAGTAGCACATATTCTATTGGGAAGACAACACAAACACAAGTTTATATAGAATAAATAAAAAATAAATAGAAGGGAGAGAGGAAGGCCCCTGTAGTTGGGAAAGTCAGGAGAGGTGTCATGAAGAAGGTGGTGCTTGAGCTGAACGCTGAATAAAGCAAGGACCTCTAGAAAGCAGTGGTAAGGAGAGAGTGCATTCCAGGCATAGGTATGCCTTGTAACCCATTGGATGTTTGAGATAGTCAGTGTGCTGAGTGTAATATATTAGAAATGATGAAATATCAAGTGAAAGGGTATAGAAAGAGAGAAGTAGTAGGTCCTGTTTAGAGCCTTAAAGTACACCTAAAGTTAGTTAATTTGAGGTTAGATAACATAAATTTGTGGTTTAGCTGGTTTACTTGTGTGCTTTCCTTAATTTTTATCTAAGCTTATGAGAGTGGCTTTATAATTTATTAGTAGTAACAGTGCAAAAGCACATTCATTTTTCAACAAAGTATTGGTAGTTAGAAAGGTTACAGCCAGAATTACCTTTCACCGACTGCTGACTCCTCCAACACACAGAATTCAAACACAACAATTCAGTTCTCAGAGGATGGCACTTCGGATATCTTAGCAATTCTCTTCATAAGTTCATTCCCATGTAATACAAGGGATGATAATTAACTGTCAATCTATGATAGACTATCCCCTATCACAATTAACTCAGACTCTCACAGACTGTCTCTTCAGTGGGAGTAGATGGCCAGTCCTCAGGATTCTGTCCCCCATCTCTTAAAGTTATGGCAATAATACCCAAAGTCTCTGGGATAGGAATCAGTTGAAGATGAGTGTTACATTTACAATTTGATGTGTAATGTATGAATTATTACATTTGATTGGATCAGTTGGATGATGAAAAGATTTTTATATTTCCAGTCCTATGGTGAATCAAAATCATTACCTTAGTGACAAAAAAATTGTCCTTCTGTCATGCCATTATACATTTATGATGAAGAAGTGGAATTATTAAAGGTTGTAGTCAAAATGATGCTGCTGTCTGAATGTTTCTGCTTTCTAGTAGAACAAAAGCTCCATGAGGGCAGTGAGCCCCCTTTATTTTTATCTTTGTATTCTCAATGTTAAACACAGTGTTTTCTAAGAAGCAATTGAATTAAATTGCTGCTGCCTGTGAGGAATAACTTCAAATTCTAACAACATATACAGATGATTACTTTTGTCTTTGAAAAAAAAATTTATCCAACGTGACCTTTATATTCTACTGGATTTTTTTTCTGTGCTGTTTGTTTCTATGCAATTTGCTTGTGTTGTAATAATATTGAATTCTACTCCTTTACATTACAAATATTTTGCACTTTTGCTAAATTATGGGTTATGTAAATTTTTGTAGACCAGTCTGGGAAATTATGCACAATATTTTGAATAATTCTTTTTTTCTCCTATTACAAGTAAAAATAGTTTTTTCCATTTTTAAAAATGAATTCCAAATTCTCTTTTTCTTCCTACTTCTCCCCCTACCCTGAGATGGCAAATAATTTGATAAAGGATATACATTTTCAATTACGCAAAATATATATCCATATTGGTTATGTTGTGAAAGAAAATATAGCAAAAACCCCCCAAAACAACCCAGGGGAAAAAATTGAAAAATAGTATGCTTTGATCTGCATTCAGATTGCATCAATTCTTTCTTTCAAGGTGGGATAGCATTTTTTCATCATGAGACCTTTGAAAATATCTTGGATCATTGTATTTTATACACCATTTGTATTATTGCTTCAATGGACAAATACATGCCAAGTTCCAAACAATTGAGTTATATATTTTTGGAATGCAATATCTGTTGGAGACTTCCTGTACAAGGGAGACATGAGACAAAAACTATATTGTATTATGTGACTCCTCTGAAGAGGCTTTGTGGTATAACTAATCAGATAGTCTTATACTTAGGAAGACATAGGTTCAAGTCCTGCCTCTGACATACACTTACGGAATGAGTAAGAATGAGTCACGCTCTCAGTGCATTAATAAACTTGATAGAGCAAAAGTTACAGAAAAGTTGCTGACTTGCTTATATAGCTCTGGACATTCTAGAAACAGAAGTTACCTGGAAGGTTATCATCACACTGTCATCCTGCTTAAATACTTCAAGGATCTAAAATTTTCTTGATTTACATGCTGTCATTAGCCAATTGCAGATTATGCCTAATGACTAATTAGTCTTTGAATTTATGTGGCCAAAAAATTTATCACCCTGTATTTGACCTGGCCATGAGTGCTTATGAAATTAGTGAGGCTAATCTTCTGACAACAGATATGTAGCACTATCCAATACCTGTCCTGTGAGTGAAGGCTTACCAGCTTGGGGGGGATATAGCAGATCTTGTATTTGACTGATGTAGACTTTGAGAACTTAGAGTTTATAGGCATGCTACAATAAGGCACATGAATATAACTCAGGATGACATTATTTACTTAAAAACAACAACAACAACAATTCAGTAAATGACAAAATCACCCATGACAAGGAAGTAGAGTTAGTGAGGTGTGTTTTCTTTGGCTATTTTCATTTCTCCTGATACGGCCTGAGATGATTCATTTGCAAATTTAAGAAATATGTCTGACAAAAGAATTATCTCGATAGGATAAATAACAGGGGTTTAAATCCTCTTATAAAACCAGAAAGGATGGGTGATACTAAGGGACTTATCCCAGGTCATACAAATAGTAAGTGGCGGAGTTGAGAGTCAATATCAATTACCCTGACTCCAAATTCTGTGATTCTAGAAAGCTGTGCATAGGTGACGACAATTTTGCTATGTTCAAGCCTTGGCAAAATGTCAGTGATTAAATCAGTATCAAAATGTGTTTAGTCGCATTGCTCTTTTTTTTTTTTTTTTTTTTTGCCACGTAGCTCCCCGTCCAAAGATATTACTATACAGAATTCGTTCTGATTGGCTTCTCCAATGGTGGTGACTTTTTCCCCTTCCACATTTTCCAGATAATAACCTGCCCACTCAATTGTCCCGACTGTGCAGATCTGACTTAAGAAAAATAGCAATTCAGCAAAATCTACACTATTCTTTTGAAAGTGGAGGAGAGGAGACTTTAATAAAGCTAAGTTTTTATCAAATTGAAAAATCAACTGTGAAGTACTTTCTCTTCAGAAAACCCTGGAGAATATTATTCTGGGAAATTGTCTGCTTATATCTGTGTTGGTTGGTTATCCATTTTCTGTTTGAAAAATGATCTCCTTAGGTGACCTGTGGAGAATCCAAGTTTCCCCTCCCCCCCTTCACATAGATATTCTCCCGATAATATTTCTTCCAAAGCTTTCATAGTGCTTTACGAAATGGCAACCATTATTCTCTAGATGCTTTTAAAGAATCTTTTCTTTTCATGTTCTTCATTCTTTAAAGCACAGTATTTCTCTTCTTTTGATTTAACAAATGCTTTTGTCTTTTACTTTGCAATTTCACTTTCTAGCTTCGTGTTTGAATAGCTCTTTTCAAAATTTGTTTTTCAATGCCTTCTTAATTATTATGAAATTTAAGAGTATAATTCATAGTATTCTCTCTGGTAGTATATGTATATATACACACATATGTATATGTACACACATATATGTATATATATATACACATATGTACACATATTTCTTTCAAGGACATATGGAAATTCTTGCTGTACTTTTCTGAAATTCACTTCTTAGCATCCTTATCTTCTTTTAAAAGGAAAATGGTATTAAGTTATCCACTTTCTAGAATATCCAAATCCCATCAAAATATAGAAAAACAAATAAGGTAAATTTCACAAGAAGGTAAAATTTGCTCCATAGGAGATTTCCCCTGCCATCATCTAGTTTGTATTCTTAAAATGTTCAACTAAAATAAATCAAGCCTCAGATTTTACTGATTATTATATAAGGTTAATAGAGCTAGATTAAGAAAGCCGTAGTAGTAACTATTTGGAAGTAGTGGTATATTAATCTATAGTTATGATTACTGTCAATCTTATGAGTCATGTTTTGAAGCTGTCTTCCATTTACAAATGTCATTGCAAATTATAATGAGAAGAACCCTGTATTTGGAGTAAAAATGTTTGTGTTTGTGTCCTTCCAGTTCAGAAGCTTGTATTCTTGCACCTTAGTAATATGGAAATTATATGAATAAAGTGAAAATAATACCTGTTATAAAACTGTTGCATTATTAATTTGTTTTTATGACTATATTCTTTTCATAAGAGTTATTGTGAATGACAATGCATGGAAAAAAACCCACGTGTTTACTAAGCGTCAAGGACTCCATGTACAACATAGGGCCTGGTACAAAGCCTAGGCCAATTGAATTATTTATTGCTTGATAATTGTCTGTTGACTCACTATACTATCTGTTCTTGCAACTGACTGTACTAGCTAGAGCTTGATATATCAATCTGGGAATCATCTGCCTAGAGATCATAATTGGACTAATGGGAGAGATCACCAAATAAGATAGCATAGAAGAAAAGAGGGCTTAGGAAAAAAGTCTTGGGGGACAGCTGTGTTTATTCAACATAGCATGACCGAAGGCATTGCAAAGGAGACAAAGAAGGAGTGGTCAGAAGTGGGAGGGAGTGAAGAAGGAAACATTTTATAGTAAAATAAAGTTTGTAATTATAGGCAGTTTGCTTCAATTTTTTCATCTTGAAAATGGGGATAGTAATACCAACCTACTTACATTTGTAAGGCAAACTTTAAAGTTGCTGTTTAAATACTAGTTATCATTGTTAATAATAATACTAATATTATTATTGATTATTATTAGATAATGAAGCATGCTTCCCACCTCTTGGCAGAGAGGCAATTAGTTAGACTTGCAAAATGAGATTTACACATACAAACATAATCATTATAGTAATATTTTTCACTTGATTAAAATTATTGGTTGTAAATGAAGACTTTTATCTGGAGGGTGAGTTGGTGGATAATTATAAAGGTGGTCATGAGCAGCTCTCCTCAGGACTGAGGATTAATTTCATAGTGTAGTGAACTCTCTATTCAGCAATAAACTAAAGCACAACATTCACAACAATGTAATGTAATGACCTATTACTAAGGTGGCCATATAGTCTTAAATAAAACAAAACATTCAGTATGTCACTATCTACTCAATCAATATAGAATACCCATCTAAAGTATTCTTTCATCTTGATTGGAGGCTGGCTTCCAATAATTCTTAAGTCAATCATCTTTAGGGGTAGAAAAAAGTACAAACACCATCCACCCCTAGGTCCCAGTAAGTTCCAATGATCATCAGTTACTATTGATCAGTCACTACCCAAATAAAGTCTTTTTTTCATCTTAACTAGAGGCTGGCTTCCAGTCATCCTTAAGGGGCAGCAGAAAGTACAAACACCATCTACCCATAGGTCACAATAAGTTACAATCTCATCAGTCAATTTATCCTAACTGGAGGCTGACTTCCATACCCCATAGCTTCTCTTCCATGTGTTGACTGCTCCCAGCTCTTGACTGGTTTCACCTGACTCTTGCCTGGATTCACAGGTAGACAGCTCTCTGTTCTAATTCTTTATCTCAGTTCATGAGGAGTAGTCCACTCTAAGCTCTTTGCAATTTCTATTTCTAGGAAGACAAAACTTAACAGAAGCACAACAATATTTATACACATTAAGCTTAACAGAGTTATAATAGTTACTTCAATATTTATACACACTGCTGGCACTATCATCTGAATTCACTTTTTGTCTGACAAAGTAACAAATCAAAAGACAATGCTTCTGTCTGAGAAATCAAATGCAAATCAACAGTAAAATCTCAGAACTTCTGTAAAAAGTAAAGCCCTCTTTCAGGACTTCTGTAAACAAGTAAAGTCTGTAAAGTCTTCTTTCAGCACCTCTGTATCAGCAGTAAAATCCTCTTCCACGGTTTCTGTGTCAGCAGTGAAGTCCTCTTTCAGGGCTTCTGGTAAAGTCCTTTTTCAACAGACAGAATGCTTCATTCTGACAAAGCCACATCAGTATAGACAGAAGAGACAGACAGAGTGCTGGACATCACAAATATTCTACCTCTCAGTTCTGCCTGGTCCCAGTTTTGCTTGAGCTTTTATCAGCGCTGCTCCTTCTTGTTCCACTCTTCTTGTCCCATACTTCCTATTCTACTCTTTAGGCAAGGTCCTCAGACTGGTGGTGATGATGTTAGGCCTATTAATGGCAGAGAAAGTCTCCAAAATCCCTTAGGCCTATTAAGGGCAATACAATGCATATTGTTTCCAACAAAGACTTGACATAATTAAAGGGAAGACTCAAAGGCACTTGAATAGCTGAAATGAGCAGCAAAGTACTACTTTGATTGCCATTACAGTAATAGGAATGATGCAAAAAATAAGAAAAAGAACAACAAAGAAAGCACAAAAAGAAATACATAGAAGAAAGGAAGAAATACAGACAACCAAGATAATTTTGTTACTCTTATGTTAAATTGAATATATGCTTAAAATAAAACTGGTAATATGTAACACAAATTTAGACTGATATGCAGCATTCTCTTCTGTTCACTTTTTGAAGTGTCTTTGTTGAAATTTAAGTTATCAGTAAAAAATAATTTCAAAAAGTTTATTACACTCTACTAGAGAATACAATACAAACAGAGATAAGATAAGGGAATTTGAGGAAGAAGAGAGTCCTAACACATGGAAGGATCAAAGAAGATAGAAGATGACACAGAAAAAAATGTAATATAATATATAACTTATAATATGTAATATAATATAATAAAATATAATAAATGTAATACATAAGAGAGTCAATTTGCCAAAGGAGAAAGAGAGGCCCCAAACCAGTGTGACAACAAATGCTAATAATTATGTCATGTCAAGTCTAGTGGCAACATAATGTCCTCTCAGTTCCATGTTGTTCCCCTGCCCTTGGCTGCTTTAAGGAGCTTGCATCAAGTGAAAGGAATACTATCACAATTGCTCTGAGCTGCCAGTTAGAAAAATTCCTAACACTTATGCCAAGATTTGACTCTTCCTCAATTTACGTTGGTCTTGATCTCTTGTTAACCTCTGGTCTGTTTGTGGTTGAGTAAAATGTTTGGTAAAGAAATAGTCTGTGAGCATAACTAGTTTCTAGTTACAGTAACAAAGTTACAGTAACTGCCATAAAGTCTAATGAATGACCAAGTAGGAACCAAATATGGTTATATGTTTTCTGCATACTACAAACTGTTTCAAAATGTTAGAAACCATAAGAAACTGTTATTAGCTACTATTCTGATAGGAAATAATTGCTCAGAAAGGAAACTGGGGAAAGAGCAGACTTTTTCTTAAAACTTCCCTCAGTCCTTAAAGAAGTGAATGCAACTGGTGGGAGACAGGAAACATTTATTAAGCACCTATTATGTATAAGAAACTGTGCTAAGTGCTTTACAGATATAGTTTTATTCTATCCTTACAACAACCCTGGGAGGTAGGTGCTATTATGACCCCCATTTTGCAGTTGAAGAAACTGAGGGAGATTGGGGTTAAGTGACTTGCCCAGAATCACATAATTAGTTGAGTGTCTGAGGCTGGATTTAAACTCTGGGCCCAGCCTCTAACCATTGTACTACCACCTGATCTGAGTTTCTCTTCCAATTCTAGAGCCAATGGCCCACCTTGACCTCTCCCTTTTCTGCCACAGTTGAATTCTACTTTCTCTTTTTTCCTTTTCCAGGTGGCCTCTGTCCTGATACCTCAGATCTTAGTGTTCCTACATTTTCCTCTTCACTGCCAGGCCCTTGTCATCTCTCTTTGGTTCTGAAATACCTCTTCCTATTAATACCTCCTCAGAGCACGGAGAAGACCCTCATCCAAGGTGAACAAATTTCCTGTCACAACTTGGCTTGTTCTACAAGGTGTCCAACATTTATTCATACCTAGTGAACAATAGTGATGTATTCTTACAAGATGAAAGGATAGTATTATGACAAATATCCTTTGTTACAATTTATTTGATTTACTTCCAATACCTCCCACCATTAGACTATGAAGAGGCTAGACCATCAAGTCTAGCCTCTGACACATATTGGCTACATGACAGTCATACTACTTGACCTCTTACTGCCCAAAGAACGTCTCTAAGACTTAGAGACTTACTGGTAGAGACTTTTTATTGAATTGGTATATTGCATTATCTTATCTAGAAATTCCCTAAACTGGCTAAATTACAGGTTCATTCTATAGCCTGAAAAACCTAATACATTATGATGGTAGTGGCCTAGATGTACAAAATCCTATGAATGGCCTGAGGAAGAAAAAAGATTCTTCTGATTGAGAAAATTTTCATGAGAATGGAAGTTGATTTTAACAGACAAAGAATGGTCCTGGGACTTTATGTAGATAAAAGATCAGTAACTATCCCTAACTTACAGAAGTAGAAATCTAGGTATAAGATAGGTTATTAGCTCAAAGCCCAGAAGATGGGACCATATCTGGCAACATTTATTTTGGCATCAATGATTTGGATTGGCTATCAGAACATTAGTTCTATTAATTAATTAATTGGTCAGTTGCCCCTAAAGTGTCAGAGTAGTTCCACCTGGGGTGGCTAGGTGGTACAGTGAATAGAACACAAGCCCTACAGTCAGGAGAAGACAAGTTCAAATCTGCCCTCAGATACTTAATACTTACTAGCTATGTGACCTTGGGCAAGTCACCATTTGATGAAGAGAGTATTAGCCTAGAGTTCTAAATATTAGGTGATGCTACTTATTCTAATGCCATGATTTTATCTGAACATGTTATCTAAGTCTTTGACTTCACAAAGGAAAAACAAGAAGCTGGAAATATGAACTTCTTACAACAAAATGTGTTTGATAGAGAAATAAGGATTATTTTTTGATAAGTATAGTGTAAGGATGATAGGTATTTTTTAAAGTAGCTATTATAGAACAACTTACTGCCTTGGAAACTCCACAAAAGAAATTAACAGGATAAAGAAGTAAATCAGAGTGAAATCAAAACCTTTCAGAGCTCCATTTAAAGCTGGTATAGGGGAAAAGGAAAAAGAAAAATAAACTTCAGGTGGAAGATGTCTTCTCATTCCTAAAATGCCAGTGTGACTAAGGATTCATTCAAAATAACATTGAATATTCATTTATATTATTGAGTCATTCTGATATTACTTCATTGCCTTTGAAAATTAAAAAAGAAATCTCTGAAATACATTTCTATTTGTTATTCAAACATTCTGCAAGGAAGAAAAGAGCCCAGGCTTCCTTTTTGCTACTCTGCACATCCATGGTACTGATTCACCAGAGAGCTCTCAATAAGAGTTTTGTTAGGGGGAAGAAAGAGCCTTGAAAAGTTGGCTTAATATTCCTACTACGGTGACAAAGAAGAGGAAGAGGAAGATGCATTTCTTCCTTTTTGACATGAGTAACTCAGTTTTAGAATGAAAAGGCACTGCTGTTCTGTTTTGACTTCCTTTGTCCAAGGATAAGAGAGACAGACCTATCTTAGACCTGTCTTGGACCCAAAGGGTGAATTAGTCATTAGCATTTATTAAGTGTCTACTATGTGCCAGAAATTGCAACAAGCACAATGGAAAAAAAAGCCCCAAATGGTCTCTGCTCTCAAGAAAGTTACAACATGGGGGGGGTGACAAAGCCTGCAAAGAACCCCAAAACAACACCTTTATACAAACAGAATATGTACACACAGACACATGCACAAACATCTAAAATGAAAGGCATTAACAATAAAGAGGACTGGGAAAGAGTTCTTGAAGAAGATTGGGCTTCATCTGAGAGGTAAAGAAAGCTACAGCATTTAGGAGGTGGAGATGAGGAGGAAGGGAGAGGGTGCCAGGCATGGGAGACAGAGAGTGAAAGCTCCCAGATTTGGAAGATGGATTGTTATGTTTAAGGAAACAAACATCCCAGTGTCGTTGGATTGTTGCAGAGGACATGGAAGAGAGAAAAGTTTAAGAAGACTGGAAAGGGGGGGGGGAAGGAGCCAGGTTAAAATGGAAGAAAATCAAAATAGCAGGTTAGGAAAGTGTCTGTGTCCCTTATTCTAAGCTAGAACAAACTACCATAAAGTCTAATGAATGACCAAGTAGGAACCAAATATGGTTATATGTTTTCTGCATACTATAAACTGTTTGAAATGTTAGAAACCATAAGAAACTGTAAGAAATGGCTAAGTTTTGGAAGCTAATTTGATTTTTAGAGGCATATGTGTCCCATAAATTCTAATTTCCAGAGGAAGGACCTGATCTCAGATCATCCTCATTTGAAATCCAGCATGTCAGCTTCTGTGCCATCCATCATGTTGTCCTTGCTCTGCTCACTATTGCTATGGACATTATCTCTTATTTGTTAATAATGAATTCTTCAGGTCATCTTTTTAAAGTCCAAAGAGTTTAAAAGTTAGGTCCTAAACAGTGATAGAAGGTACTCAATTATTATTGTTGCATTACTTGAATGAGAAAGGAAAATAATACATTGTTCCCTCTAGCAGTGTTCATGCTCCTAATTAACACATTCTGAGTCACTTAACAGAGAATATAAACTCCTTAAGGCAAAGGGCTTTCATTTTTATCTTCTTTGTCCTCTCAACACCTAGCACAATGCATATAATGGCTGCTTAATATTGTTGGCTTGAACTGAATTGAAGCTTGGGCTTAACTCAACAACTCAATGGAATAGCACTAGTGAAATTCAAAACTGCAGGGCAGTTCATCTAACCAGGGGAGTCTGGTCTTTGGGAAACAGCATTATATAGTGGAAATATAAATGGATTTGGAATCAAATTTGAGTTAAATCCTGGCCTTGACACTATCTGTGTGACCTTGGGCAAGTCATTTTGCTTTTTTGGAACTCAATTTTTCTTCTATAAAATGAAAGGGTTAGACTTTATTATCCTTAAGGTTCCTTTCAACTCTAAATCTATAAAAATATACTTAAATTCTGGAAACCTGTGAGCCCTGGAAAAACTGTTTTTAGGCAGGCATTAAATCCCAGTTAAGCTTCCTAATCCAATGAGAAGTTAATAAAATGACTTCCATCTTCTCAGGAATGAGAGTTGCGTTTCTCACCATGGAGGTTAACCTTTACTAGTCCAAACAAATTTACACTTGATCCAAAGGAATAAATTGGTTACCTAACTATGAGTACAGGATCTAAAATTGAGATCCTAAAAAGCATCATCACCTGCTGGTTATACCCCAGAGCTGAATTTCAGCGTATTCATCCTCTTCCTTCCTGAAACTATGCAATGACATTCAAAAGAACATGATTTGACAGCATCAGCTGTCCCCGAGAGCCCTAAGCTCTGTCAAATGAGGATTTATATCCTTTGCAAACACAGAACGAATGCCTTTGTTTCCTTTTCAGAAATCATAGGGTGATTAATTTTCAGTAAACAAAGAAGGCTGCTAACATCTTCACCAATATGAAGATCAGCTTTTTCTCAATTCAATTCTTTTAGTTCCCTGCTAAATGCAGCATGCATTTCAAACAGTTGTCTTTCTTCTTTAATCCACTTTCTTTCTTCATCTGGTAGAAAATTTTAATTGAGCCTCATTCAAATCCTGCAGAGATGACTTTCAAAGACCATTCACAACCTAATCTGTGTCTTTTACAAGACCGATCACTTGGAGACTGAAGAATTAAAATGTCTGTCATTGGCAGATGAAGATGTTCTCAGCAGTTGGAAAAAGGAAACTTTTTTACCTAACAACTGCACTGTACTCCTTTTGACATTGATGGATCTGATATTCACTAGAGGAGGTGGAAATTAAAAAGTTCTACCCATTGGCACAATAATTTTGGTGCAGTACAATAATAAAATATTCAGTGCTCTGAGAGCATCATGTGGGAACTGCTAGTCCACATTGAAGATCGTCTGAGAGTTGATCTTATTTTTTATTTCTTCTGATTGATTTCCCCCCCCTTTTTTCTACCTTAACAACTATGTTCACTGTAGAATATATTAACTCAATTGCAAAGTCACCTAACAGGAAACTAACAGTATTCTGGACAGCTTGGCAAACATGGTACAGTTTTCAAATATGAGAAGTCAAATTCCATTCTATTGGATAACCTAGTCAAAGGACAAGAGTACAAGCAATTCCCTGGGGTTTTGTCATTTATATAACCATGGAAAACTGTTATTATTGCCTGGTATAAGTCCAACTAACTGGTGTAAGCAAGCAGTTTTTAAGTTGGGGAGATTTGTTATGGGTTTCTGAAAGTCACTTATTCTTATTTATTCAGAATAGCATAGAGATATTCAAATTTTGATATGAATAATTTTATTTTGAAAAACATCTTCAAAATAGTATAGCCAATGTAGTATAAAAGTTTAATTGAAGATTTAATAATGAACTCAAAAGGTACATTAATAGAAGAACTTTTTGTTCCATAGATCATAAAGTTAAGCCTTTCATTTTCCCCAGCATTTTTTATGGTGTAAACAAATGACCTGGTTATTTTTTGTTGTTATTTTCTCTTTGTTACCATGAACAGTTTTAGTATTGTGGAGTCAGTACTTGCATCCTGTCTCATTTCATTGTGCTTCTAGAGAACTTGGCTTTATTGGAATGAGCTTCCTGCAGAAAAGCTACATATTATTTACCTGGGGAAGCAATGTTTAGGAGAAATGCTTTTCCTCTGGGAACTCTTGTTCTCTCTAAGCTGAAAAATAGCAAAGTACCTGGTCAACTTGCTATAATCAATTATTGCATGGTATTTTACTGTTGTTAGAATATTACCAAATTTATACTAAGCCACCAAAACTTGAAGACAGTTTTAAGATATGTCCTCCTTGAGTCTTATCTTTTATGGGTTAAATATACTGAGTTTCTTGAGATGAGTCTCATGACATTGACACAAGGAACTTTCCCATCTTGACTGCCTTTCAATGCAAGTTCTCCATGTTGTCAAAGTCCTTCCTAAACACAATACTTTACATTTTCTTCTATTTTTTCATTCTTTTGATTGTATTTGATTGATTCTTGATGCCTCATAGAGTCATTAGCTTCTACTTGTCTAATTCAAATTTTTTTTTTGCTTTTTGGAGGGGGGAAGGTAGAATAATTGATGGGTTAAGTGACTTGCTCAAGGTCACATGACCAATTTTTGTGTTGTGTCTGAAGCCAGATTTGAACTCAGGTCCTCCTGACTCTAGGACCAGTGCTCTATTCACTATGCCACCTAGCCACCCCCTGATTCTATTCTTTAATGAATTGTTTTCTCCAGGTAGGTTTTGTACCTCCTCATCCATTTGGCCAATTTTACTTTTTAAGGATTTGTTCTCTTCAGTAAATTTTTTTTCCCATTTTGTCAATTGTGTTTATAAATAATTGGTCAATTTTTCTTCTACCTCTCTAATTTGGCTTTTAAAATTCTTCTTGAGCACTTCCAAGAATGCTTTTTGGGCTTGAAATCAGTTCATATTTCCTTTTGAGGTTTCAGATGTGAGTATAGTGGTCACATATTATTAGAATCATTCATATTATTAGAATCAGTTATGTTTTACCCCATATAAATTATTCCATTGTGTTCTTTCCAAAGGAAATAATTAGACAATATCTTTACAGTCATTCTCAAGTCTACTTTTGGCTTGTCCATTGCCCCTTGATGGTTGAGTGACATGATAGTGGTTATCATAAAATTAATGATAGTTCTAAATATGAGTAAAGACCAATCTATCTGTATTGTGGCTCACAGGTATATGATGAAGCTTTACCTTTATTGGACAAATGCATCCTAACCTTGACCAGTACCTAGTAGAACACAGGCCTTCACCACACCTAAGTTTTCAAACTACAGTTACTTCAGACCTTTTATAAAATGGGAATGTATAGACATCAAGAGACAAAAGGAAAATTTCCTATATTTCAGTGGTTTCATGCCACATTTTCTTGTTTACAAATTGGGGAAATTACAGAATTACCAAATACTGTTAATTACTGCTTCATTAATCTCTTTTTCTTTTTGTTAATGTACATTTTCAGGAATGTTATTTTTCCTCTGTAGTCAGCTTTAGTTGTATTCCAGGAATTTTGATTATTTCAGGATTATTATTGTCTTTCTCACCATTATTATTTTTATTATCAAGTCAGCATTAAAGTTTGTAATTTTTGCTTGCTTTCCTATATTAAATGCTAATGTATTGAGCTACAGTGTCATATATGCCCTTAGAAACTCACATATTCTTTCACCTGGGTCAGGATGCTGTTCATGAAGACAAAGCGCTCAGAGAAAATGGTCTTCCAATATACAAACTTCCCCAAGATTATGCCCAGTATGAGATAACATCCTTAAATACAGTCATACAACTTATTCTCTGTTTAAGTGTTCTTCAGCAAGGTCAGGAGGTTTAGTCTGTGGTGCTTTGGTTCTGTTTTTCTACCTTCATCCTCTCCTACTTGGGGTTTTGCTTCTGTCTTTATCCCTTTTTATCCTCTGATAATTCTTATTTATTACTTTTATTCCACGTGATTCTTCTCTTTTGGTCTATTTTAAATTTACCTGTAAATGTGAGGCAATTGATTTAGTTATTGTCTTTTCTTGATAGTTGTATTCATTTATTTTTCTTGTGGTTTTGTTTGGAGAATTCACCAATTGAATATTCTGTATATTTCCAGCTTTTCCAGGTGGAATGATTGTGCTATTTCTCTTGTTGACTAGCCATATTTTTCCCCACACTAATGATTAAGCTTATGCTTGCAGAGAAATTAATTTTGGGTTGTGGCTACAGGTCCTTTGCTTTTCAAAATGTACTTTAAAATTGTTTTTGCAACTTATTGTATTGTAGAAAAATTTTATGTTTTTTAAGATATGTTTTCCTTTATGTTTGACAGGTTGTCTCTTGGATTCTCAAAAATCTAGCTGTCACTGAAATTATTAAATTAAGCAATTATATGTCTTTTTCATAATTTTCTTCTGCTTTTTTTAGAATTGTGTTAATGTTGATTTTTCGTATCTCCATTCTTTTCCTCCATCTTTTAGCTTTTATTTAGTATTTTATTTTTCTCCAGTTACATGTAATTTTTTTAACATTTATTTTTAAAATGTTGAGTTACAAATTCTCTCTCTTCCTCATCCCCACTCTCTCCCCTTTGGGAAATTAAGTAATTTGATATAGTTTATACATGTGTAGTCATGTGAAAATATATCTATAATAGTCATATTGTTAAAAATAGACAAAAAACCCTTGAGAAAAATAAAGCTATAAAAAGTATGCTTCAATCTGTATCCTTATATCATCAGTTCTTTCTTGGGGTATGGGTAACATTTTTCATTAAAATTTTTCATAATTGTCTTTGATAATTGTATTGCTGATTATAGCTATGTCATTCATAGGTTACCATATTAAAGTTACTCTGTACATAGTACATTTCCGTTTGCATGAGCCCATGCAAGTCTTTCCAGGTTTTTCTGAGATCATCCTGCTCATCATTTCTTATAATATAATAGTATTCCATCAAAATTATATACCACAACTTGTTCAGTCATTCCTCGATTGATGGGCATCCTTTCAATTTCTAATTCTTTACCCCCAGAAAAGAGCTGTTATAAATATTTTTTGTGCATATATGTTCTTTGCCTTTAAAAAAATCTATTTTGGGATACAGACCTAGTAGTGGTATTGTTACATCAAAGACTATTCATGTTTTTTTTTTAACCCGTTGGGCATAATTCCAGATTGGTCTACTGAATGGTCGAATCAGTTCAGAACTCCACCAAAAGTGTATTAATGCCTCATTTTTATAACATCTCCTCCAGCATTTGTTATTTACCTTTTCTTTCCTATTAACCAATCTAATAAAGATATTTATTCTGAGGTAGTCCCTCAGAATTGTTTCAATTTGCATTTCTCCAATCAATAGTGAGAGTATTTTTTCATACATCTATAAATAGCGTTGATCACTTCATATGAAAACTGATCATATTTTTTGAACATTTATGAACTGAGGGATGGCTCTTATGTTTTAAAATTTTGACTCAGTTCTCTATAAATTTAAAAAATGAATCCTTTAATGAAATTGAGAGGTATGAGGGGAGACAGGGAGAGACAGAATGGGGTTAATCCTCTCATATAGAAGAGGCAAGGGATAACTGTTACAATGGAGGGGAAGAACAGGAAGGCAAATGGGAATGGGTTAACCTTACTTCCACTGAATTTGGCTTATGGAAGGAAAGACACTCTAAATTGGGTATCTTGCCTTACAGAACAGTAGTGGGGAAGGAGATGAGAGGGGGGAAGACAAAGGGAAGGGCAGGTTGGGGGGAGAGGGTTGTTAAAAGCACACACTTCTGTAAAGGGACAGGGACAAAGTAGAGAGTAGAACAAGTGAGCAGAGGAATAGGAAGGAGGGAAATATAGTCAGTCTTATACAATTTGTGCATTGTGGAGATGTTCTGCGGAACTATACATATGCAGCCTGTATTGAATTGCTTGGCTTTCCAATGCAGGTGGGTGATGAGGGAGGAAGGGAAAGAATCTAGAATTTAAAGTTCAAAAATAAAAT
The DNA here is from genome assembly GCA_028646575.1 of Pseudocheirus occidentalis. NCBI lineage: Eukaryota > Metazoa > Chordata > Mammalia > Diprotodontia > Pseudocheiridae > Pseudocheirus > Pseudocheirus occidentalis. The sequence goes on along the minus strand of CM053597.1, from coordinate 209,289,756 downwards.
GTTAAAAATAATATATGTATATATATACATATTATCATTATTATTATTTACATGCAATAAGATATACAGGTACTAGGGTAGGGAGATCCATCTTGCCCTACTGGTAAGTCAGAGGGGTGATGGAGGAGGATATAGGAGAGAGCAGATTAGGAGAGGGGGTATACAGTGGGATCACTGTTTTGGGGTGTTGGGTAGGGGAAAGACAGGGAGAATATTTGTAACTCAAAATCTCAAGGAAATGAATCATGTAAACTAAAAATAAACAGAAGTTTAAAGAGAAAAAAAATTCAAAAAAAGGAAAAAAAAAACGAGGCCTTTATCAGAGAAACTTGCTTCAATTTTTTTCTCTTTTCTATTCCTAACTGTATTTCCCTCCATCCTATTCCCCCCACCCTGTTTATTCTATTTTCTCTCTCTTTTCATCCTGTCCCTCCTCAAAAGTGTCTTGCTTCTGGCTAACCACTCTTCCAATCTGCCCTCCCTTCTATTACCTCCCCCCTCCTCCTCCCATTTCACTCTCCTATAGAGTAAGATAGGTTCCTATCCCCATTTGAATGTGTATGTTATTCCATCTTTGAGCCAATTCTGATGAAAGTAAGGTTCACACACTTCCCCTCATCTCTCCCTTCTCACCCTACATTGTAAAAACTTTTTTCTTGCCTCTTTTTTTGTGAGATAATTTGATAATTTACCCATTCTGCCTCTTGCTTTCTCTTTCTCCCAGTACGTTACTCTCTTTCACTCCTTAATTTTATTTTTTTGGATAATATCCCTTCCTATTCAATTCCTACTTGTGCTCTTTGTCTATATATACTCCTTCTAATTGCCCTAATAAAGAGAAAGTTCTTATGAGTTACAAATATCTTTCGATGTGGGAATGTAAACAGTTTTAACTTGTTAAGTCCTTTGTGATTTCCCTTTCCTGTTTACCTTTTATGTTTATTTTGGGCCTTTTATTTGAAAATAAAAAAAATTTCTATTCAGCTCTGGTATTTTACTCAAGAACCTTTGAAAGTCCTCTATTTCATTGAATATTTTCTACCCTGCAGGATTATACTGTTTTACTGGGCAGGTGATTCTTGGTTGTAATCCTGGTTCCTTTGCCCTCTGGAATATCATCCCAAGCCCTTTGATCCTTCAATGTAGAAGCTCCTAAATCTTGTGTTATTATGACAGTGGCTCCACTATACTTGAATCATTTCTTTCTGGCTGCCTGCGATATTTTCTCCTTGACCGGCAAACTCTGAAATTTGGCTGTAATATTACTGGGGATTTCCATTTTGGGTCTTTTTCAGGAGGTGATTTGTGGATTCTTTCAATTTTTAGTTTATCCTCTGGTTCTAGAACACCAGGGCTAGAACAGTAGCCAAGTGTTCGAGTATCATATCTTGAAAGATGATGTCTAGACTCTTTTTCTGATCATGACTTTTAGGTAGTCCAATAATTTTTAAATGATCTCTCCTGGATCTATTTTCCATGTCAGTTTCTTTTTTCCAATGAGCTATTTCAATTTCTCTTTCTTTTCATTTTTAGCTTTGTTTGATTGTCTTTTTTAATTTCTTATGTCATTAGCTTCCATTTGCTCCATTCTAATTTTTTTTCCACTTGACAAAAGTTATTTATTTTGAACACATTTTTAGAAACTTTATTTTTGACTGGACTCCAATTTTGAGGTGGAGGCTCTCAGGGAAGACAGACGATGTCTCTTAGTGATCTATTCTTGCTGTTTTTCTTTAGCCTCCTTCATTCTCTTGGTCAAAAGCTTAGCATATTCTGCTGCTTCTTCCTTGTTCTTCTGGGTATGTTGCTTCTTCAAAGCAATGCATCTAAGTTTTTGCTGCAAGACACGGGGAGTCACCAGACACTGAATTTTAGAAGCCTTGGCCCTGGGTTTCTTACCTTCCTTGTTGAGGGGTTTTCTCACAACATCCTGTTGCACATCATCTTCTTTGGACAAGTTGAAAAGTTTTCAGATTCTTTTGGCTCTTTTGGGCCCCAGGCGATGAGGCACAGTTGTATCTGTACCTGGTATGTCTTTCTTGCCTTTCTTCACAATCACCAAGTTGAGGACGCTCAGGTTGGCATCCGTGATACAGCCCCTGACAGACTTGTGCTTCCTCTCTCTGGTTCTCCTAGGGCGATAGCAGGAAAGGCCCTTGCTGAGCAGCAGGTGCACACGGTCATGAGCCAGAACACCCAGGTTCATGGGAAAGCCCTGTTTGTCGTTTCCCCCACTGATGTGCACCATGTAGCCCTTCCACTTGTCACCCAGGGCGTTCACAGACACCTTGGTGGCAATGCACTTCTTGTAGAAGGTCCTCAACTTTCTCTCATCATCCACCTCAATGAGCTTCTGACAGCCGGTAGCTGGGAAGGAGATGTTGAGCTTCATCTTTGCACAGCCGCCCGCTCCAGGCCTGCCACAGGAAAGAGACCTGACTTCCGCCCTGGCCTGGTCACCTCCATTCTAATTTTTAAGGAATTATTTTCTTCAGTGAGCTTTTGGACCTCATTTTCATTTGACCAGTTCTGATTTTTAAGGCATTCTTTTTCTCATTGGCTTTTTAGACCTCTTTTACTATATTGATTAGTCTGTTTTTTAAAATATTATTTTCTTCAATATTTTTTGTGTCTCTTTTACCAAGCTGTTGACTCGTTTTTTATGATTTTTTTGTTTCACTTTCATTTCTCTTCCTAATTTTCCTCTGTCTCTTACTTGATTTTCAAAATCCTTTTTGAGATCTTCCGTGGCCTGAGACCAAGTCGTATTTTTTTTGAGGCTTTGGATGAGGAACTTTGACTTTGTTTTCTCCTTCTGAGTGTGTTTTGATCTTTGTTGTCACTGTATTAAGTTTCTGTGGTCAATTTTTTCCCCATTGTTTGCTCATTTCCTCAGACTATTACTTGACTTTTAAGTCTTTGTTAAAGGTGTGGAGTGCAAGCTGTCTCAAGCTTCAGGGGTTTTGTGTAGTTGTTTGCAGAGATGCTTCTAGGGATTTGTAAGGTTTTCATTCTTTCAAAGTGGTATGATCCCAGAAGAGGTGTTTACTACTCTCCTGGCCTGTACTCTGCTCTTTGAGTGACCATGAGGACTCTTTTCTGCCCTGGAACTGTGAAGGGGGTCCCCCTTCCACTGTGACTCCAAACTCTGCTTCACTAGTGCTCCTCCTCACCCTGGGACTGGCATCCAGGACTGTGACTGTGAATATGAGTATGGGCAAAGCGACAGAGTCCTGCCTCAGTGTTATCAAAGAGACCCCTGTAATCTTCTGACCAGTTGTTCAGCCCTATTACGTCTGCGGGCTGAGAGCTCTGGAAGCAGCCGCTGCCGCTGCCCGCTGCCGCTGCTGATCCAGTCACTCTCAAGCCCTGCTCCTGGTTTGCTGTGACGGGGGCTATGCCGGCATTGCCCGCGCCGGATGGTGTTCCACTCTCACTCTGGTGCAGCAGACCTTTGCTGCCAGCCTTCCAAGCTGTCTGTGCTGGGAATTTGTTTCACTCTGTCTTTTTACGGGTTCTGCTGCTCTAGTATTTCTTTAGTAGATCCTACACTTTTGTCAAGTATTAGTTTACCTCCCTTTGTCTTATGACATTCGTAAAGGATGGCTTTGTATGCTTTTCTAGGAGTGACTGCTTCTCCTTTTAGGAATCTTCTCTGTTCATTTTTATACTTCTATTCTTGTATGCTTTTATTGAAACTTTTTTTCTCTTGAAATATTTATTGGTTTGGCCTCTCTCTCTCTCTCTCTCTCTCTCTCTCTCTCTCTCTCTCTCTCTCTCTCCCTCTCTCTCCCCCCTCTCTTTCTACCTCTCTCTCTCCCTCTCTCTCCCTCTCTTTCTCTCTCCCTCTCTTCCTTCTCTCTCTCTCTCCCCACTCCCTCCCTTCCTTTTTTTATCCTCCTCCCCTTCTTCATCTTCTTCCATCATCTTCTTCCATCTTGTTCTTCTTCTTCTTCTTCTTGTTCTTCTTCTTGTTCTTCCTCCTCCTCCTCCTCCTCTTCTTCTTCTGTTGTTGCTGCTGCTGCTGGTGTTGCTGCTGTAGATGCTGCTATTCCATTATTACTCACTTTCTGATTCCATTTTCTGCTACCCTTTGTTGGTACAAAAATCCAGAAGCTGAGCTACAAGTCTACCTTACTCTCCTTACAGTCGAAGATACATGGTTTACTCACCTGTGTTCTTGCTCAGAGTGTCCTTCAGGGGAAGACAACTCTCTCCAAGTAAATTTCAGTTTTCTTTCTTTCAGATAAAGTCACAAGAACTGATTCCCCACCTCAATGCCTTCTTTCATGGTTTCCTTTTGTGGCTGGGATGATTTATATTTTTTCAATTTTATTTTGGAGGAAGATCACAAAGGAGGAGGGTATTCTAAACAAAGCTTCTATAGCTTTGTGGATCTCTAATCTAGTTCTCTTCTCCAGTCAAAATGTAGTATATTAAAAATATGTTGTATACTTTACCCCTGCCACCACTCGTTTCTCCTTCAGTTCCTTGTGACCAAATAGAATCAGTATCTGCCCTTCTTTGACAGATGGTGGTAGGGTCCAGTCTGGAAATTTTCAGCAGCTTGGGAGAATTTGAAGATGGGCTCCTCCACAAACCTTTCAGTTATCACTGTTCCTCCAGAAGACTGATAATGGAGGAGTGCTAAATAAACATTTTAAATTTTAGATTTCTCCCTAGTTAATTCATAATGATTTTTACTTTGGTGAGATTACATATCCCTTTTCTTGTGGATTTAGCTGTAATCATTTTAAATATATCATATCATTCCCTTTTTAGAGAGTTAAAGTGTTTATATGAAATACACAAGCATGCTGTAGAAACTTACCAAAAAAAAACAGATATAGAGATGCTCCCTAATTTCCATAGAGGACTTTTCCACAACGTTACTTTGGCTAGTTTTCCCTCAAAGGCAACAAAGCTGATCCTAGGACCTCATTGGTCCCTTTGTTAAAATGTATTTCCTCTTTTGACAAAGGTTCGTTGTAGACCCTGGACAAATTGATGTGGTTTCCTGGTCATCTAAGGGTATTTCATGCATGTGAAATCAGAGGCTCCATTTTTGGTGGTTGTCTCAACACAGAGAGAGTCAACATAACCAGACATATTTATATAAGGATTTGAGGAAGGTCTTATCTACTTGAGCTAAATGCTACTATATCCTTGTTATCCTGTCTATGCTGTAGGTAGGTACACTGCCTTTTGTTGACGTTTAAAAGACCCATGAATTCATCAACTCATCCCAATAGTGAACCTGAACTAACAGGGTGCTTGTTTGAATCAAGCTGGACTTTAATAAAGGGGTTTGGAGAAAGGGACTAATCTGTACTCTTGATTTTCACATTACCTGGCAGTCTTATGCCATTAAAAAAATTACACTCATAATGTTAGGTGTTCAGGATTTGACAGTCTTTTTTGGAGCCAGAGTTCTGATTAGCGTGTTGGCTTTTCTCATCATGGCTTTTTTGAATACTAGTAAAGACCTTTGTTTACACTACTTTTGAGGTGCTTTTGTCTCTTTTATTCAAAAGTGCTGAAAGGATTCAGGATCCTGTTAAGGATTAATGTTTTAGGAGCTAGATTTTGAAGGATACTAAGGGGAAAAATACACTGTAAATTTGTACCAAGACTTTTTGGCCCCTTTAGTGCCACCAGATCACAAGTCATTTGCCAGTTGACAATGGAATTCAATGCAATATACCTGAGTAAATAGTTCTCAGAGTAAATACTTCCCCTTTTCACCTTTGACATTGTTTGATCTCACAAATAGCCTTTTGTGGCAATGCAGTTATTATCTGAGAGACAGGGTGGTATAGTGGGAACTGGCTTGAGAACTTGGAGTTATGTGAGAGCTCTTTTCAAATCTCACCTCTGGCACTACCTATGGGATCCCAGGCCTTTGTGAGGCCCACTGAACCTATGGGAGCATCAGCCACCTCATCTGCAAAATGGAGACACTGACAAATTATACAGGAGATAACTTGTATGATTGACAGAACCCCAAGGGGATAATATACACAAAACACTTCACAAAACCTAAGGTGCTATAGAAATTCAGCTATTACTACTTTTGTTTTTCTTTAGGGCCTTACAAGGGAGAACCTCATTCTTTTATTCCAGTTACCAGTATCTTGGGGAAATGGCATATAACCACTTGTCATGAGTAGCATTATTTTGCTACCAAATAAGTAACAGGGGTCACTAATCTATGTATAGGGATGCCTGTGGGCTACACGTTAGTTTAGTTTTAAGATGTTTTGTTATCTATACTTTATTATATTTTTAGTCATTTTGTTAAATATTTTCCAATAACATTTTTAAGAGACCCAAACTCTCTTTTTTTGTACTTAATAGCATTTTATTTTTTTCCAATTACAGGTTCAATAATTTTTAACATTCATTTTTGTAAGACTTTTGGTTCCAAATTTTTATTCTTTTCTTCCTTCCCTACTCCCCAAGGCACAAGTTATCTGTTACAGGTTCATTTCCACATTAGTCATGTTGTGAAAGAAGAATCAGAAGAAAAGGGAAAAATCATGAGAAATGGTTGATCTGCATTCAGACTCCATCATTCTTTTTCTGGATGTGGATAGCATTTTCCCTCATGAGTCTTTTGGAATTTTCTTGAATCATTGTATTGTTGAGAAGAACTAAGTCTATCATAGTTGATCATTGTACCATATTGCTGTTACTGTGCACAGTGTTCTCCTGGTTTTACTCATTTCACTCAACATCAGTTCACGTCCAGGTTTTTCTTAAATCCATTTGCTCATAATTTCTTATGGTACAGAATTCCTTTACTTTTATATACTACAACTTGTTGAGCTATTCCCCAAATGATGAGTATCCCCTCAATTTCCAATTCCTGGTCACAACAAAAAGAGCTGCTATAAATATTTTTGTACAATTTGGTTTTCCCATTTTATGATATCTTTGGGCTACAGACCTAATAGTGGTGTTGCTGGATCAAAGAGTATACTCAGTTTTATAACTTTGGGTGTAGGTCCAAATTGTTCTCCAGAATGGTTGGATCAATTCACAACTCCACCAACAATGCATTAATGTACCAGATTTCCCAAGTTTTCTCCAACATTTATCATTTCCCTTTTCTTTTATATTAGTAAATTAGATAGGGGTGAGGTGTTACCTCAGAGGTGTTTTAATTTGCATTTTTCTAATCAATAGTGATTTAGAGCATATTTTCATATGTGTATAGATAGCTTTAATTTCTTCACCTGAAAACTTCCTGTTCATATCCTTTGACAATTTATCAATTGGAGAATGACTTGTTTTCTTATAAATTTGACTCAATTCTCTGTATATTTGATAAATAAGGCTTTTATCAGAAATACTCTAAAATTATTTCCCAGCTTTCTGCTTCCCTTCTAATCTTGGTTGAATTTGCTTTGTTTGTACAAATACTTTTAAATTTAATATAATCAAAATTACCCCTTCTGCATTTCATAATGTTCATTATCTTTTGTTTGATCATAAAATTTCCCCTTTTCTCCATAAATTTGATAGGTAAGCTATTCCTTGCTCTCCTAATTTGCTTACGATATTATCCTTTACATATAAATCATGCATCCACTTTGACCTTAGTATAGAAGGACTTCTTAAACTTTTTCCACTTGAGACCCCTTTTCAGGTTTCAGTAGTGTTTCCAGTGTGTGCCACAACAGCGGGTAAAATGCAAAGTATGAATGCTGTGTGTTCAGAACCAAAACTGCAGTGAAGTTATATGATCCAACATGAGCAAGCATTGCCAGAAAAGCCTCAGATTAATTATACATTTCATGTTTAATTAATTTATGGTCACTGTGAATTCAGAAACCTTTTACTGTGGCCAAAATTTTCATAACTCCATATGGGGTTACAACTCATATTTTAAGAAGCATTGGATAGGGTATGAGATGTTAGTCTATGGCTATTTTCTGCCATGCTTTTTTCCAGTTTTCCCAGTTCTTTTCCTCATATGGTGAATTCTTATCCCAGAAACTGGAGTCTTGGGGTTTATGAAGCCATAGATTACTGTAGTCGTTTACTACTGTGTCTTGTGTACTTAACCTTTTCAAATGATCCACCAGTCCATTTCTTAACCATTACCAAATAGTTTTAGTGATGGCTGCTATACCATAGTTCAAAAACTCTTAAATTATATCTCCTGGATCTATTTTCCAGGTCAGTTGTTTTTCCAATGGAATATTTTACATTTTCTTCTATTTTTTCATTCCTTTGTTTTTGTTTGAACAATTCTTGATGTCTCATACAGTTATTAGCTTCTACTTGCCCATTTCTAATTTTTTTTTTGCTTTTTGGAGGGCAATTGGGGTTAAGTGACTTGCCCAAAGTCACATGGCTAGTTAGTGTGTCGAGTATCTGAGGTCGGATTTGAACTCAGGTCCTCCTAACTCCAGGTTCAGTGCTCTATTCACTGCACCACCTAGCCACTCCCCAATTCTAATTTTTAAGGAATTATTTTCTTCAATTAGCTTTTGTACCTACTTTTCAATTTGTTCAATTTTACTTTTTAAGGGAATGTTTTCTTCAGTCAGTTTTTGCCCTTCCTTTTCCAAGCTGTTGAGTCTCTTGCATAACTCTCATTTCTTTTCTCAGTTTTTCTTCAACCTCTCTTATTTGATTTATCCTTCCTTCCAAGAAAGCTTTTTGGGTTTGAGACCAATTCACATTCCCTCTTTGAGGTTTCACATGTAAGCAGTTGGACATTGTTGTCCTATTCTGAGTTTGTGTTTTCATCTTCCTTGTTGCCATGGTACCATGGTAGCTTTCTAGGGTCAGGATTCCTTTTTTTTTTTTTTGGCTCATTTTGAAGCCTATTTTGTGACTTTTAAAGTTGAGCTTTGATACTGCAGTATACAGGGCACTGTTTCAAGGTTCTTGCATTAGAGTACAGGGGCCTAGTCACTGTTTTTTTTTGCTCCAGGGCCTCCAGAGCTCATGGTTTGCCCACTGTGCTGTGATAGCCCAGCCTATTCATACCTGTTTTGCTGGGGTTCTAAGGCTGGCAGTTTGCCTTCTGTACTGGGTCTGGAAGCCTCCTAGATGTATTGCTGTGCCCCTACCCTGCTGAGCCAGGACCAAGGGGATTCAGTTGCTGATCTGTGTTGTAAGAGCCTTCTGCTGGCTTGCCCAGACACTGTTTGCCCTGGGCTGTGCTCCCCTTTTACACAAGTGAGACAGACCTTTCCTGACATCCTTCCAAGTTATCTTAATCTGGAAAATTATTTCATTCCATCTTTTTGTAGGTTCTATCACTCTAGAATATGTTTAGAGTAATAATAATATGTAATATAATTCCAGTTTTTAATACCAAAATTGAGAAGATGGTGGAAACCTCATGGAGTTAGAACTTGAATTAGACCCTTAAGAAGGAGGGAAATGGATGGCAGCAGTTCCATATTTCTATAGAACAAAGTTAAAAAATCAATAAATTTGCTTCTAGTGTAGTTACCTAAAGTATAGTAATAAATTGCTCTAGGTTTCTCTTGGTGGCCTCCCTTGTGTGAATTATAACATCTTTGTATGGTACTGAACTCAGTCATGAGATTTGGACTGGCAAAGGAGTAAATTGGGGTTTAACTTTCCTACTGCCATCAAATTTGGGGCTTTGCTTTGATCCATGGCTGTGTTGAATGGAATGGAGAAGAAACTGCAAACTCAAATTGGAAACATAGACTCCATAATTTCATTTCTCTACTTGATAACTTTCCCATTCTTTGCTGAGCATTTTCAGATAAGCTAGGATTTTGGCCATTCAGCTGAAAGTGAACCTAAACAAATGAATGTGATTACAGGGCTCTAGCTTACCCAAATTACTCTATTAGAGAACTTGTTTAGGCAAAAATGATTTTCTCATTTCCACAGCTGATAAAATATGGTATACAGTACACTTATTGCTTTAGAAAAACCATCCAAGTATGAAAGCACAGTAAAGTACAAAATTGGAACATTGACTATGTCTAAAGCAAAAAGCACAAAAACCACAATATGATGTCAAAAATTTAAATCAGAGTATCATTCTAAAAGAGGAAGGTCAAGAATTTGGACTGATAGAATTTAAATACACACACATGTAAATATTTGTAATGGGTGCAACCCTGCATGACTGATGCAACTTTCTTAATGGGAGAAACTGAGAAACTTGCTTCTTGAGAGAGTCATCGTGGCATGTGAAGGAAGTACTGTGAAGGGGCTGTGTAGCATGTGTAGACATTCTGAAACTAGTTCTGGTCAGTTAATCATGTGGCAATTAAGTCTTTCTTAATTGATTTTATACTAAAAATTTGGAATATCTTCATAAAGGACCTAGTCCATGCCTGCTATGTTTCTCTTTTCTGAGTCCTGCTCTGTTCATGGTTGAACTCCTCTGCTGAGGACATCAAGGGAGAGAAAATGTTGTGTAGGGAGAGAATTTTGGATCTTCTCCCTATCAAAGTCCTGTGGTCTTGAGAAAGGCTTTAGTCCTTGACATCTGCATTTGATCTTTTTCATTTCAAGAGCTTCCTCTTTGTGAGTTAGGTGTAGAATATACCTTTGCATCTCAGCATTCCAGGAGCTGAATTTGTAGTCAGAACAGAATCAACGTCCTCAGGATTGAGAAGAACTTTTTGGAGTGACCTTCTGGGCTGACGCCAGCAGAAGCTGAAAGGAAAAACTCTTCTGAAAATCATGCCATATCTGGAAAAGAACTTGGTAAAACCAATATTATGTAGAAACTTATCTAGGTTAAACCTGCCTTCCCCTTTTCCCTCTAGAGAATGAGGTTCTATTAGGCTGAATATGGCCCTGAGGTATTGGCAGAAATGCCTGTATTTTGCTCTTGTTATGTTTTAAAAATAAATCTTTGGGGGGGCGGAGCCAAGATGGCGACGTAGAAGCAGCAAAGCACCACAGCTCCCACACAAACACGCTAAAAAACTCATAAAATGGGACTCTAAAACAGATTTTCAAGCTCCAAAATTCTCCACAAGACAGAAAGCACATCTGTTGCTACAGGCAGCACAGCAGGCAGGGCTCTTCTCAACAGTCTGGGAGCCCTGGCCAAAACCCCGCCGGCTCAGGCCCTGGGGCATCGGGCGGGGAGCCGCGACTATAGGAGAGCAGATCAGCTGCACTGAAGGCACAATTACCACATCTATCAGGCCAGAAGAAAAAAAGGCTAAGAGAAAGGTCAGTGGATTTTGCTAACTGGGGAGAAGAG
>CM053597.1:209261765-209278032 GCA_028646575.1 Pseudocheirus occidentalis | reverse complement strand
AAGAAGGGGAGAAAAATCTTAAACTCAAGTGATTCTGGAAGTGAATCTTGTAAACTAAAAGTAAACAAACAGGTCAATAAAAAAAAAAGATAATGGGTGATGCCCTACCCCCAGTGACCCGAATACCTGCTAGAAGACCTCTTATTTTTTAACCACTATAAAGGCTTTATAAGATTCCTATAATTTGGGGTGGCTAGATGGTGCAGTGAATAGAGCACTGGCCCTGGATTCAGGAGGACCTGAGTTCAAATCCAGCCTCAGATACTTAACACTTACTACCTGTGTGATCTTGGGCAAGTCACTTAACCCCAATTGCCCTGCCTTCCCCCCTCCAAAAAAGCAAACAAACAAAAAGACCAAAAAATCCATTGTCTACTGTGTTCCAGATGCTATTCTAAAAGATGAGATATAAAGACCAAAATTAAATAGCCCCAACTCTTATGGAGCATCCAGTCCATTCAGAACCCAGAATGTACACTGAGAATAACCCCTATACCATGTAACTAGAAGTCTTGGATTATTCTAAGTATAGTGTCTGGCATAGAGTAGGTAGCTTAATATATATTTGTTAGTTTCTTGGTTTGACTGATCAATTCTACAGCAAGCTACTGGTTCTTGGTCAGCTGTAGAGAAACCAAACTCTGACAGCACTAAACTGGATCACTACATCCCTCATCTGTCTCTTTAGAAATGGATTTAAAGGTATTTTTAAGTAATTAAGTGTGCTTGGAACCATGTCCTAATCAAAGCCTACCATACTAGTGGGCAGGCCATTACAAATCAAAATTCCTCTACAGACAGCCATGCTTTAGAGGATAACTATAAAATGTAGATGAATGAGTGGGCATAGAGTTAAAATAAATGTATATATTAGAATTATAGTTCAGTGCTAAATTGCCAAATGTTTCAACCTGAAGATTAAAGTGCTTAGAATAGAGTTTAAAAGAAGATATATTAGCTAATTATACCTAGAATGTCTTTTTATTATAAACTTGTCAGATCTTTTGCCTATTATCCTTGCATATCATCTGACCAACAGAGTAGGATTCTTTTCTTACTTAGTAGCGCATTCAAACTGGACCTGTGTGAATTACAATAACATGCTTCCTTGGTTTGGCTTATTTCACGTCATTCTATTCCACAAACTGTACATTCCAGCTAAATCAAATTTCTAGCTATTTATGGAACTATATACTCCATTTCTCACCTCTGTGTATTCTCATCAGTCACCCTTCATGTCTAGAATGCACTCTCCTCAATTATTCCTTTCAAAATCCATGTCTTCCTTTAAGGCTTAGGTCAGGTATTTTTTAGGCCATTTTTCCCACCCGGCTGGATTTGATCTCCAGAAACTCAACATTCTGCAAGAAGAAATCGACTCTGAGTCTCAAACTCCTCAGCATCCTCTGCCCCTGGGGTCCTTCCCTCCTTATGATTGGAGAGGTTAAAGGTTGAATATTGGAGAGCTCCTCCCTCCTCCTCTATTATTTAAAAGGAATCCACCTCATCATTTCCCATTCAGTGACCTCCAGGATTTCATCATCTTCAGAAACTTATCAAACAAGATATAATCAACTGTGCAACTCACACCTTCTCAGATATTTTCCCACCCCAGGTACAAGACTTTGACATGCCTTTGAACCAGGTAATCCCCTCAATCTTTTCATCTTATTTTTATGTGTTTGTCTTTCCCTGTGAGATTGCAAGCTCCTTGATTTTAAAAATCATTTTTGAGCTCTCCTATGGTATGGGACAATTCATATTTTTCTTTGACAGTTTAGATTCAGGAATTTTGACTTTGTTGTATTCTAAGTGTGTACTTTGATCTCCCATGTCACCATAGTAACTTTCTATAGTTAGAAATTTTTTTTCTATTGTTTTCTCATTTTTCAGTCTATATCTTGACTTTTAACTCTATGTTAAGTGGGGCTCTGCATCCCAAGTGGAGGAAGCACTGTCTCAAGTTTCAGGTTTTCTGTGCAGCTCTTTTCAGAGGTAATTCTGGGAATCTATAAATTTTGGGGTCCTCCAAGGTGGTATGATCTAGGGTGGGGGATCTTTACTACTCTCCTATATTATTCACAAGTTTGTGAGTGACCTCAAGCACTCTTTTCAGCTCTGGAACTGTGGCCAGGGTCCATGCTCCCTGCCACTACAAACTCTGATGCACTAGTGCTCCTCCTTGCACTGGGACTAAGATCTAGGACTGCAACTCCAATTCAAGTATAGGCAACGTAGCAGAGTCCTGCCCCTGGTGCCATCAAAGGGAACCCTGTAAATCTCTTTCAACCCATTGTCCAATCCCCTTATCATCTGTGGCCTGAGAGGTGTGGAACCTACCACTGCTGCCATTGATTGAGCCACCCAAGCCTACTCCTGGTTTTCTGGGCCAAGTCTGTTCTGGCATGGCCTGCACTGGGAGGCGCTCCTCACAACATACCTTTCTTGCCAAACTATCAAGTTGTCTTGAGCTGGATAATTGATTCACACCATATTTTTGAGGGTTCTGCTATTCTAAAATTTGTTTAGATTACATTATTTAAAGGCATTTGGAGGGCTTTGGGGGAGAGCTCAGGGGAGTCTCTGCATTTACTCCTGTCTCCACCTCCCTGTAAATTCCTTGAGGACAGGGATTATCATACCTCCCTTTGTATTCCCAATACTTCACAGAGTTCCTGGCACAGAGTAGGAGTTTAATAAATGTTAATTAACTATATTTGGCTATCTTCTCCATCAAATCTCTGATCTCATTCAATTTTACCTGGTCTTAATCCCATATTTTATACATTTCCTTGTAAAATCTCAATTGGTATACATTGTATATCCAAATTTGACTCTTTTAGACAAATTCCGTTACTCCTCTTCTTTCAAATTGTTTCCCTTTTTTGTCTTCAGAATTTCATTTTTGTGCATCCATTCATCCCCCCGAGCTGTCCTTCCCTACACAAGAGTATTTTAATCCATGGCATCCTACCTATCTTTTCTATGAACCCTCTGAAATCTGCTTTCCCAAAATTGAGAAAGCATATCAGACTATGTCTACATTTCCTCTTTTCAATCACAAACTCTAGAATAAAGTGATCATTTTACCCTATATTTCCCATCATTTCCTCCCCAGCAACCAGTTCTTCCTTGTAAAATTCAGACCCAGAATAGAATTCTCCTTTTTCAGCTCCTCCACTTTTTAAAGTATGGAATTACCACTAAGGCAAGTCCAGAAGTTATTGGAAGTCCGTTTATATCTTGTTTTGATCAAGTCCTGAAACCAAAGATTGGCCCAAGTTAGGCCTAGACCAGAATGTGTAGCATGTAGTGTACCATTTTAATCTAAACCTAATTTCTGACATTCTTTCCTGTTTTCATACCCCCACCCCAGGAGATTTATGATCCTGAGGTTAGGAAACACTGGATTACTCTTTTTTTTGTTGCTTTTTTTTGGAGGGCAGTTGGGGTTAAGTGACTTGCCCAAGGTCACCTGGCTAGTTTTTGTGTTGTGTCTGAGGCCGGATTTGAACTCAAGTCCTCCTGACTCCAGGGCCAGTGCTCTATTCACTGTGCCACCTAGCTGCCCTGGATTGCTCTTTGTAATTGCTTCTGTTTCTTTCTTACCTAGTTTGTTCCACTAACATTTGTGTTTGTTTGCAAACAGTACTGAATGGTTTTCATGACTGCGGTTTTATAATAAAGTTCGAAGTCTTGTCAATGCTATGTTCCCTCTCATTCATACTTATTATTTGTCATGGAATTCCAGACCATTCATTCTTCCAAATATATTTGTTATTTTTCCCTAGTTATAAAAAGTATCCCCTTGTTAATTTAATTGGTATAGCACTAAATCTATATAGTAATATAGGTAATATATCATCATTTTTATTCTGTTGGCACAGCCAAATTGCAAGCAGTGAAAAATCTTAACATTTGTTTGGTTCATTTATTTCTGTAAAGAGTATTTTGTAGTTGTATTTGTAGCCAGGTGGTACAATAGGAAGAGCACTGAGGCTGTAGTCAGAAAGACCAGAGTTCAAATCCAGCCTCAAGCCCATACTAACTGTATGACCCTGGGCAAATCACTTAGACTCTGTTAGCCTTGGTCTCTTCTTCTACAAAATGGGGATCATAATAAAACATATTTCCTAGGGTTGCTATGAGAACCAAGTGAGACAATAATCATAAAGTACATAGCACAGTGCCTGGTATATAGTAAGTGTTATAGAAATATTTGTGATGATGATGATGATGATGATTATTATTATTATTATTTAAAGGGCAGCTGGGTAGTACAGTTGATAAAATGCTAGACTTGGAGTCAGAAAGGTTTCTCTTCCTGAGTTCAAATCTAGACTAGTGGGACCTTGGGCAAGTCACATAACACTGTTTTCCTCAGTTTCCACATCTAGAAAATGAGTCAGAGAAGGAAATGGCAAACCACTGCAGTATCCTTGCCAAGAAAACCCTAAATTGGGTCACAAAGAGTCAGACATGACTGAAAAACAACTGAAAATTATTATTTAAAAGTCTTTGAGTATCTCTATTCCAAATCCCACTCACAGTAATGACTCAGGGTCCTAAGAGCAAGATTCTATATCTCTTTCAAAGTTTTAAGGGTACCTTTGAGGAATTGTGTGATGACATTCTAATGTAATAGGCCCATACTCGCATTCTGATTCATTCTCTCCAGTGCTTAATTCCCCAGTATCATTTAACCAATTAACATCAATATGACTTTCACAAAAGGATATTTACTCAGAAGATATAGCAAGAAGAGAAATGCAAGCATTAACCACCCTCTCCACAACACTGAGTCTACATTCTCTCCTATAACACTTTTATGTATTTCTTTAGTAATTTTAAAATGGAATTTTAAAAATCATTTCTTACTGAATTTATTCATATTATTTAGACATGCTGGGGATTTTTGTAGATTTCCTTTGTGTTCTGCTACCTTGTTGTACCTATTTTCATCTTTTTTTTGTTGTCTGTTTAATTGATTATCCTGAGTTTTGTAAGAACATCAACATGGCATCCACAAACAAATAATTTTATCCCATTTCCACTGATGTTTATATGATTTGGCTGTCATCTTATTGCTATATGTTGTAATGGGGAGTATCTAGGGCTTCATCATTGCAAATAATGCTAGCTCTTGGTTTTTGACATATTCATTTGATCATATTAAAGAAGGACCCTCCCTACATGTGTTTTTAAGACTGTTTAACATAAAATCTATCTTTATATAACATGAAAGCTGTTTATAGTAAAGGTTTTTTCTGTATCTCTTAAAATAATCTTGTGGTAGAGAGTTTTTTTTATTATTCTTACTCTTGTATTT
This sequence comes from Pseudocheirus occidentalis, assembly GCA_028646575.1. Classification (NCBI taxonomy): domain Eukaryota; kingdom Metazoa; phylum Chordata; class Mammalia; order Diprotodontia; family Pseudocheiridae; genus Pseudocheirus; species Pseudocheirus occidentalis. The sequence continues at coordinate 209,272,703 of CM053597.1, read as the reverse complement.
AATTATGTTATTTCTCCCATTGTTTCATCCTTGAATCAATTATATATATATCCAACTTTGTCATGTGACATTTTTATATGTTGTCATTGACTCCATGTAATGATATTATTTAAAAGATTTGCATCATTTTTATTGCTGACTCTATAGTTCCCTTTCTCTGCTTTTTTGTTCCTGGTTTATGACTCAGGAACACATTTATCTCATAATAGAAGCTTGGCACAGTGTTTCCCATCTCTATTTTATAAAATTATTTTTGTAACATAGAAATCAATTTTCAAAAAATAAAGCCAAATGCTAACCAATATACAGAGAGAATGAGATCTCCCATTGGAAACAAGATAAATCAACTCAACCAAGAAAGAAAACACCAGTTCTTTCCCAAAGGGAAATTCTCCAAAGTCTTCAGTGTAGTAATCTCAAGATAGGAATATGATCAAGCTAGTGGCTTCTACATGATGGCTTCTCCTTGGAGTCTTTTCTCTTCTTCCAAAATCATTTCCCTGAAGAGAACCTGGAACTCTATGGCTTTCCTCTTGAAACTGGAAGCCAAGCCATAAGATAAAGATCTCTTCCATCTCAAGTTTTTAATGACTCTGACCTCCACAAAGGCATATAGCATTGGGTAATCAATCTCTAACAATAGGAAGAGTCTTATGCAATTGGGCTTTAATGCTATAATTTGCCTAACTTTATATAGATGGCAAAACTAGGTTTGGACCCAGGTCTTCTTATTAACACTTAACACAAAACTAGCTGTGTGATATTGGGCAAGTCACTTAAACCCATTTGCTATACCTCTCGACCTCCAAAAAGCCAAAAAAAAAAATGGGAGCAAATGAAATGAAAAACACATCTTTCACATTTGCCTCATGAAAATCCTGGCCTGATCTATCAAATTCAATCAAGTTATATGACTAATTCAGGCAGTCCTAGTCAATTCTCTTCTCCCCCCATCCCCATCTTTCTCACTTCCAACTCCATCTTTATGACCATAGAGAATGACTTTCTTTGGAAGGTGTCCTTGGAATCAATTTCTTTTTTTAATTAATTTTTTTTATTAATCCATTCCTCCTAATAACCATCATTCCTTTCATTAAGCTATTTTTTAATGCTCAATACATTTCTGAAAAGTGGCAAAACAAATTCCTGTGTTCGCCATTTCTAAATGTATATCTCTTTCTGAATTTTAAGTTTATCACCTCTTTCAGAAAGGGAGTGGTATGAATCATCTTCATTCTTGGTTTGTTATTGCATTGATCAGAGTTTGAAAGTCCATTGAAGCTACTTTTCTCTGTGCTGTTATTACTGTAGAAATTGTTCTTTTTCTGCTCACCAGTCTGCCATAGCTCAAGAAGTTGTTTCCGTTCTCTCTGGAACTATTCATTTTCGGCACCATAATATTCTACTACATGTATATGCCTCAATTTGTTTACCTGTTTCTCAAAAGAATAGACAGTCCCTTGGCTTCTAATTTTTGGCCACTATGGAAAGAAATGCTATCAACAAATCAGGTCAACAAGCATTTGTCAACTGTGTCCTATGTTCAGGGCACCGTACTAAGTGCAGTTTCTGACTCTGCCCTTGAGATGCTTTCATTCTAATGGCAAAGTTACATATAAAGGTGAGCTGAAAGAAATGAATGAGTGGAGGAGGTACCCACACATGATGGATGAGTCTAGAGAGACAGAAACAGATCATGGATAGGAATGAAGGATGGTTGGCCTTCTTCAAAATGGATATTTAGGGTGGAATTCACCAATTGAAGAGAAGGACCTGCATGGTAGAGGGATATTCCAGATTGATAAACCATAGGTACTGAGGGAAATTGGAGGGTAAGAAGGCAACTAAAACATGGTGGCAAAGTCCAGGGACTCAGAAGCAGAGACAAGGAAGGAAATATTTTCACCATAGACATCCTTGTACATATTAGTATACATATAGTTGATAATTATCTGAGCAATGTTCCAAATTGCTTTGCAGATGGTTGAACCAAAGTCAATTCTAGTTCTAACTCCAAACTCCATGAACAGTGCACTAATGTGCGTATTTCCCCACAGCACCCCCAATATTTGTCATTTTCTTCTTTTGTCATCTTTACCAGCCTGATCAGTGTGAGATAGAAATTAAAAGTTGTTTAATTTTCATTTCTCTAGTTATTAGAGATTTAGAGCACTTGTAAAGATAGTTGACAGCCTAGATTTCTTCTTTTGAAAACTGTCTCTATCCTTAGACTAATTATTTATTGAAAAAAATGGCTCTTAGTCTTATAAACATTAGTCTTTTCCTTATATATCTTGGAAACTAGATCTTTGTCGGAGAAGCTTATTGTAGAGTTTTCCCTTCAGTTATCTGTTTGCCATCTAATGTTTATTACATCAGACTTGTTTGTACAAAAGTGTTTTAATTTATATAAATAAAATTTCCCATTTTATCTTTTATGATCCTCCCTATCACTTGGTTTAGTTATGAAGTCTTCTGCTATCCATAGAAGTTAAAGAGTTTCTTCCTTATTTCCCTAATTTGTTTGTATTGTGACCTTTTAGATCTAAGTCATATATCCATTTGGAACTTATCTCAATATATGGTATGGGTTGTTGGTGTAAACCTATGTTCTGTCGGACTGATGCCCAGTTTTCTAACTGTCTTTGTCATATAGTATATTCTTCCTCTACTTACTAAGTGTGGTCTTTGGGGGTTTATTGAACACTATGCTACTGTTTGTTTGCTTTGATAATTTTTTATGTTGTATAATTAATCTGTTCCAGTAAATTGTTGCTGTTTTTTTCACCAGTGCTCTATACTTTTAAACATTGCTGTTTTATATTACAGTTTTAGACTTGGTACTGATAGACATATATCTCCTTCTCCCTTGTCTTCATTATTCCCTTAACATTTTGTTCTTCCATAAGAATTTTGCTACTCTTTTCCTATCTCACAAAATACTCTTTGGGGAGTTTCCTATTTCCCATGAGAAATAGGGAAAGGCAGAAGACACTGAACACACATATAATGCAAATTTTAATGAGAAATCTCAGTTGAATTCTTACAAAAGTATTTCACTCACTAACTGGTAAACACTGAATTCAGTGCCAATGCTATTATAGGATAGGAGAATATTAATGACTCGAACCTTCCTCACCAACTCTAGGCAAAAGGGATGACAGGAAATATCCCTAAGAAAGAGAGGATTCCAGAAACCTTCCATTGTCTCTGTAGAGGGTATTGTATCTTTTTATGCAGTAGTTTCAAAATAATATTTTATACTGTGCTTGGGCTGAGAAATCACTATATTGCTTTTATTTATTCTCGTAATCCATCCAAATACTCATGCTGTATACTGTTTTACAACCCTTATGTTATTGGAGGACACTCAAGGCTGAACTTTTCACCAATTTTATTGGTCTGACTATTATTTGCTGTGTGTCTCAGGCCTTAAAGTATAACTTTGCAAAACTGTGGTTCTTCTCCTTGCTTGCTCCCTTCAAATTTCTCTTAGAAGATGTAAAATACAATGATATTAGGGAACTGGAATTAAAGTGGGGAAATCTGACAACTACCCACAGCATGAACGTTGAGAAGTAACCTGAGCTCTCTGAGAGTCAGGTCTTTCATCTGTAAAATTAGGATATTTTACTTGATCTACTTATCTCACAGAATTGTTGGGAGAAAAGAGCTTTGTAAACCTTCAAGTGATGTACAAATATGAGCTGTTGTGTTTATTTGGGGCAGGAAATGCAAAAGTTGCACCTGTGATTCTGTTCAATATCATTCATTTAGCCACTAATGAATGAAACCATTACCACAGGAATATTATGCATTATTAAGATTACTTGGAACAATTTTATCTGCAAAATGTTATGAATTCTAAGAGTGCATATGTTGAAATGAAATTTAACATTTTAACATATTTGATGATAATAAATTGTCTTCTCCCCTTTGTTTTTTCCATCCTGGCAAAGGACAGATATCCCCTTGCCCATTTCTTTACTCTTTGATATTAATTTCTTTGCTCTTTCATATTTAATTTTTCCCTCTTCATTCAATTGTCAGTTTCCTAAGCAAAGAACTCATCAAAACAAACACTGATGAAGTATAAGGTTTAGAGAATACTTTACATTCATATCAGAAACTTTTAGGCAAGTTCTTTGGATATATCCATTTTATAAATTAGGAGATTGAAAGAATAATTGATTTGTCCAGGGTCACATGAATAGTAAGTGTCTGAGGCAGGATTCTAACATGGGTCTTGCTGAGTCATCTTACATAAAATATCTTGAAGATTCTTTTTGGTTGCAACATTTTACAATTATATTTCATTTCATTCAAATTTGAACTTAAAATAATACATTGAAATTCATGTTATTTTTGATGTACAGCACTCATCAATTAGTTGCAAGCAACAGAATTTGCAAAAGATTTAGTTTTTTTTTAAAAAATTAGTTATTTTAATTTGTGATACTTTAATGGTGACCCAGAATTGAAGGAAATGAATTGCAACTGGAAAGTTAGCAAATTCAACAATCCCATGCTGCTCCCTGACACAAAATCCATATTTTTGATAAAAAAATATTTAGCAACATTGCTAAGTATTCAGAAATTTGGAAACCATATTCTCCAAAGAACAAATTTTTGGTAAACCAATGGTCAACGGGAAAATGCGTGATTTTGGCTTGTCTGCCAGAAACTGGACAATTGTATAGAGAAACTCACTAATCCAGTCCCTATATGAACTTAGAAGCATATGTAGATGTCTTCTGGCTGATTCCAGCCTACTAATTACATGGCATAGACATAATTTTTAATCTTTTATTGGCTTTATAGATGGATCTGGGGTGCATTCATAAGGTGCCAGTTAACCCAGACTTACCCTATCTTTTTCACTAACAGCTTCCTGACTGATGTCATTCTAATGACATATAAGCGAGAGGCCTTTGTCCCAGGAAAGGTTAGTGACTTGCCCAGGGCTTTGTTCTAATGGAATTTTATTTCCCTATAGATTAACCAAGCAAGATCAGACAGACAGAGAACAAGATCTGTAACAAGGAAAGCATTTTATTCTTTTCCTCTCTTAAGGACTCCCTTAGAGGTTGTTTTTTTTTTCAGTATCCTATAGAGCAGTGGTTCTCAACCTGTGGGTTGCGACCCCTTTGGGGGTCAAATGACCCTTTCACAAAGGTCACAGAGATCACCTAAGATCATCTGAAAACATGTATTTCCAATGGTCTTAAGAACCGAGACATGGCTCATCTATCCATCTCCAGGTGGGTCCACCTACATGCAGATATACCCACATACGAGTATTAAAGGTTCACGGCATTAGAAAGGTTGAGAACCACTGCTATAGAGGTCTCTTGGACATAATGCTCACTGCCTTTGAAACAAGACACCTCTCTGATCCACAGAGGTAGGAATCCAGTTCTGGATTAAAGTTATTAAAAATCCAGTAAAGCCTATGCACACATTTTCCTTGTCCCTACTTTCTATTATTACAAATGAATACACTTCAATAGGTCCGAACTCTTTCTACCAAATTGATTAAGCAATTTACAAATTTAATCTAGCACCTCATAATTCATTTACTTTTCTCCAGGTCTGCCCTAACCAGCCAAACTACAGTGGGTGGTTGGATGAATCTAGGCATTATCCCCATTCTGGCTTGAATAAGATGTATAATTGCTGCAGCCTGATATTCTCTTTGGCACTGATGACTTGCTCTAAAATTAAGTAGAGTTTCAAAGATGCTGCATTGTGGCAAAGTCTCTCTTTTATTTGGCCTTTTGATATTCAACTCAGCAGATGTTATGTTTTGTTGTTAGTCGCTTTCAGTTGTTTCTGACTCCTGCCATTTGGAGTTTTCTTGGCAACAATACTGGAATGGTTTACCATTTTCTTCTCTAGTTCATTTTACAGATGAGGAAACTGAGACAGAATAAAGTGACTTATCCAGGGTCACACAGCTAGTAAGTATCTTAATGCCATATTCAAACTCAGGAAGAAATGAGTCTTTCTGACTTCAGGTCCAGCATTCTATTATCTGTGCCACCTATCTGCCCAGATATAAGTCAACTAAATCTTAAAGAAAACAAAAAAAACCATTTTGCCCAGTTTCCTCAATCTTCTGTATGCAGACTCATTTCCTCTCATTTGCTTGCTCAACAGGGACTGGATTAAAATTTTTACCTCCATTGAATTGGTGTGCAGTCTCTGCTCCGTTTAAAAGAAGGCTGAGCTCAGGAGGAAAAACTACTTCCTTTCCAACTTGCTGCTCTCCAATTGCTTGATGTATTTTCATTACTTTCTCTTTTTTTTCCCCCATACTCAAAATCATCCCAATGTGATAACATCTGCTAGATTCTGTGCTTGGCTAGCATAGACATCAAACACCTGTGCTCACCTCAGTGGTATTATAAGATGATTGGGTCACACCTGGGTGGAGGAAATAGTCCTACTAACAGGAGTCAGCTAGGTAATGTATTAGATAGTACTAGACTTAGGACTTAGAAAGTCTTGGATTCAAATTCTGTCATAGATACTTACTTAGCTGTGTGAGCCTGAGACAGTTATTCATTGTCTCAGCCTTAATTTCCTCATCTGTAAAATGGAGATAATAATAGCACCTACTTTCCAAGGTTGCTGTAAGGAACAAATAAAATAGCACATGGAAAGTACTTTGCAAATTTTAACATAACATATAAATGCTAGTCATCAATAAGATTAAATAGTTCCTAGAATTCCACCTCATTCACAAATCTCTTCTAACCCAATCCAGTTCAATAAACATTTATTAAGCACCTACAACACACTAGGCACTGTGCAAAGTTCTGGGATTACAATAAATAAAAAGAATATCCCTGCCCTCAGGGAATTAATAATCTAAAGGGAGGAGGGGCAAGTGCACAAAAGAGGCAGGAAAAAAAGGGAGGGTTGGTGACCAGGAGGCACCTGGTAGAGAAGCATCTTGTTCTGTAGAGTTGAAACCAAGGAGGGCTAGCAGATGCAAAGTAGAATGATCTGAGAATTCAGTTTCAGTCCTCTATAAAGAAAGGCATTGTGAGGAGTCTAGTACCAGCTCCAGCCTTCCAATCAGAGGGAAGAAGAGGCATCATCAGTGAAGGTTTGAATTACAGCATGGCGGCCTGTTCAGAAACTTGTCCTGGGAGGAGCATCTGGTTCTATGGAATTGGAACCAAGGAGGACAGCAGATGAAAAACCGAATGTTTTCTTCTAGAATAACCAGAAGGAAATTGCCTGTTTTCATCCACCTACTAGTGAAAATATGGAATACCGGATGAATGATCTCCTCCAATTGTTCTCCAATTAAACTGCTTCCCTTGTCTTCTTCCTTCTCATTTCCTATCTCAATAAGGAAAATAAGTCCTTATTTTATATGTGAATCCTTTTCTGACCATGTATTTATTTAATAATTCCCCCTAATATATGTATATCAGAAAATAATAATCACAGAGAGAAGGTTGTTTAGTGGAAAAGTATTTAAAGTCAAAAAGATCTGAGTTCAAGGCCTAGATATGTCACGAAAAGGCATGGTTTGAGACGTGTCATGTCACTTCTTGATATGTCATATCAGCTCTTTGACCCTTGGTTCCTTCATCTAGAATATAAGAATAATAAAATTTGTCTAGCTCAAAGCACTTGCTTGCTATAAGGATTGAAGAAGATAATGTGAAAACACTTTCTAACTGTAAAGCTCCATCTAAATACCAGATACTGTTTTATAAGTGTCTGAATTAGTTTCCCAGGTTATATGGGTCCAGAATGGAATCTTTGTAGTTCTTTTAAAATTAAAATTAGGGATTTAGTAAACTTTTTTTTAATGATGAGAATTATCTTAATTCTATCTCCTATGCTTTCTACCAGACTATACTATCTCCTTTTAAACTATTGTCCATTTCAGATCTAGCTAGCTGAGTGTTTGGGAGGCTCCAAAGGAAGGTATGGGAGAGAAGAGATATTAGACTGACTACCAAACTGAAGGTCTACAGAGCCATTGTGCTGACCTCATTGCTGTAAGCCTGTGAAACCTGGATGGTCTACCAGTGCCAAGCCAGGAAACTGATTCACTTCTATTTGAATTGTCTTACAAAGATTCTGAAGATCACCTGGCAGGATAAGATACCAGCCACCAAAGTCCTTACTTGAACTAAACTGCCAAGCATTCAAATTCTGCTTCAGAGAGTGCAACTCCGAAGGGCTGACCACATAATTTAAATGCAAAATGCATGCTTCCCAAAAAAAAAGACTGTTTTGTGGAGAATTCACACATAAGAAGCATTCATATGGTGATCAAAAGAAGCAATACAATATGTATACATACATATATATGTTTATATAGGAGGGTTTATGTGTGTATAAATATATACGTGAGTGTGTATATGCATGTACATGTATACATAGAGGGCACAGGATCAGTTGAATAGGAAGGGATAATATCTAAAAAATAAAATTAAGAGGTGAGAGGAATATAATGAGGAGACAGGGAGAGATAGAATCAGGTAAATTATCTCATATAAAAGAGGCAAGAGAAAACTTACAACAGAGGGGAAGAGTAGGAAGGTGAAAGAGAATGGGTTAACCATACTCTCACTGAATTTGGCTTAATGAGCGAATAACATACACACTCAGTTGGGTATCTTACCCTACAGGAATGTAGCAGGGAAGGGGATAAGAGGGAAAAATGACAGAGGGAGGTAAAATTGGGGGAGAAGGTAATTAGAAGCAAACACTTTCGAAAAGGGACAGGGTCAAAGGAGAAAATAGAATAAATGGGAGGGGAAGAATTAGATAGAGGGAAATATAATTAGTCTTTCACAATGTATCTACTATGGAAACGTTTTGTGTAACTACACATGTACAACCTATATTGAATTGCTTATCTTCCCAGTGGAGGTGGGTGAGGAGGGAAGAAGGGAAAGAATCTGAAAATCAAAGTTTTAAAAACAAAATCTTTTAAAAAATTGTTTGGTTTTTTTTACATGCAACTGGGAAATAAGATATAGAGGCACTGGCATATAGAAATCCATCTTGCCCTACTAGAAAGATAGAAGGAGCATGGGAAAGGACATAAGAGAAAGCACATTGGAGCACAAAGGAATATTTATTAGGCTCACTATTTTGGGGTGGGGGTAGGGGAAAGACAGGGAGAAAATTTGTAACTCAAAATCTTGTAGAAATGAATGTAGAAAATTTAAAATAAACATTTTTTAAAAGAAGCAATAGAAGGACACCCTTAAGGTCTCTCTCAAGAACTTTGGAATTGATTGGGTGACATGAGGGACACTGACACAGGGCCACTTAGCATTGTGTGCCAATATCAGAGAAGGTGCTGTGATCTATGAGCGAAGCAGAATTGAAGCAGGTCCAAGGAAATGCAGGATGCACAAATTTAGAGAATCCACCCCAAATGTTTACACAGATTACTTGTGCCTGACCTGTGGTGGAGCATTCCAAGCTTGTCTTGGTCTGATCAGCCAGAGTTGGACACATTGAAACTTAACTTTAGTGTAGTGATTTCATTTTGGTCCTCTTAAAGAACGAAGGGCAATAAGAAACCATTTCAGATACTAAACAATCTAGTTCTGTGACCATTTTTATTCAGATAAATTTGCTCAAAGAAAAAGGGGAGAGGGTTGCAGAGGATAAGATGGACAGATAATATCATGGCAGCAATGAACATGAGCTTGGACAGTCTTCAAGAGATAGTGGAGGATAGAAGGTCCAGGTGTGCTAAAATCCATGGGATTATGGAGAGTTGGCCAAAATTGAGCAACAAAAATAACAATTACAACATAATTAAAACATTCTCTATTATTAGGTCTAATAGCATGTGGCCATTACATGAATAGAAACTACGGATCTTGTCCCAAGCACTGAGCTCACTGGAGAAATGTATATGAGCATGTGAAGCCAGAAAACTGGAATGATGATCTCAGTGGAATCAAATTTAAGAGATTCAAAACAGAGATGCTATCAGTTTCAGGCAATTCAACTGGGTGACATTTACACAGTGGTGACATTATATCAGACTTTCTTAAAAAGCAAACATTTGTGAACAATAATAATGGTAGGAGCGAAGTTTAGATCTATAGATCAAATCCATGAGGCAGTAATCGATTTCTATCCTTTGGACATTCTATCCTTTGTGTTATCCTGATAACACAGAAAAAATGGGTTCTTTATCTTAAAATTCATATACACAAATTATTTCTTTGTGTTTTTCTTTAGAAAATTGGAGTTAAGACCAAGTCAAGTGCACTTTTTTTTTTTTTTGCAAAACTGTTGCATGGCTGGTGGCAGATTTTGAACGCGCCCTCTTTTCCCCAACCCTAACCCCACCCCCTTCATTCTCAGGAAATGACCTTACTTCTTACTTTCCTGAGATGATTAAAGTCATCCTAAATAAACTTTTTCAACCACCCTCCTACCCTCCTCTAAAATACTCAATACCTTCACCAAACTTCTCTTCCTTCCCTCCAATCTCAAAAGAAGACGTAGCATACCTTGCTAAAATGCCCTCAATTGGCTGACTTTGTTCCATCCATCATTACTAGGCATCTAAGAAGCATAATCAACAGAAGGCTGCATTCAGGAAGACCTGAGTTTGAATCTTGCCCCAAATACATATCACCTTTGTGAACCTGTACACGACACTTAACATCACTGCATTTCCTCATGTGTAAATTGGGAAGAACAACAGGGTCAATTAACACAGTCAAATGAAAGGATCAAATGAAATAATGGATATAAAATGCATTGCAAACTATATAATGATATATAAATACTAGCTACTGTTGGCTTAATTATTCTTATCCCCTCCATTTCAAGCATCTCCAGCCTTCTCTCTACTGGCTCCTTATCCTCAGCCTACTAGGATGGAAAAGAAGAAAGGAAGGAAGGAAGGAAGGAAGGAAGGAAGGAAGGAAG
>CM053597.1:209215247-209261265 GCA_028646575.1 Pseudocheirus occidentalis | reverse complement strand
CTCTCTCTCTCTCTCTCTCTCTCTCTCTCTCTCTCTCTCTCTCTCTCTCTCTCTCTCTTCTCTCTCTCTTTCTCTCAAGTCCATTTGTACGACAAGATGAGTTGGTTTTATTGGACAGGATTCATAGTGGGTGTCTGTATTTCTCGTGGGAAATAAGAAAAGGCAGGGGACTTGGAAGGTACATGTAAATGTAAATTTTAATGAGAAATACCAGTTGAATCTTTATAAGAATGATTCATGTGCTGCCTAGAGAATGCTAAATTCAGGACCATTAGAGGCTAGCAGAGTCTTATTTTTTTAAACTAATACACCCCCCCAATTCCATGTTAAAACAATTTTTTAACATTTAAAAAAAGTTCTGAGTTCTAAATTCCATCTTTCCCTTTTTTTCTTCTTCTCTCCCTCATTCCCTCCCTTTCCTCTCCCCTTGAATGGCAAGCAATCAGATATAGGTTACACATGTGCAATCATGTGAAACATCTCCATATTAATCATTTTGTATGAGAAGACTCAACAGAAAAAGAATAAAAGAAAGTGAAAATGGCATGCCTCAGTCTGTATTTGAACAATATCAGTTATCAGAGTCTTATAATGACTTATCTTCACTAACATCTCTGGGACCAAGGGACTACAGGAGGGATACTGTTGGAGTTGACTAACTCCAGCACTCTCTTATTTCAGGGTCTACAATGGAGCCAAAATAAGGCCCTCACAAGTCATTAACAAAAGGAAGTTAGCTTTTTCCTAACACATCAATCACATGTAATAAGAATACAGTGACACATAGCTTTAATGTAGTTAACTGTTTTTCTTTGTTATAACAGTTTGATATGGGGTTAATCTGTGAATATTTATAAGGTAAAAAGAAAATTTATCAGTTGACATTTAAAAAGGAAGGAAGGAAGGACGGAAGGAAGAGAAGAAGGAAGGGAGGAAGGAAGGAAAAAAGGTAGAAAGAAAGGAAGAAAGTAGGAAAGAAAAAGGAAGGAAGGAAAGAAGTTGAAAGAAAAAAAGAAAGAAAGTAGGAAAGAAAGGAAACCTTGTCAGAGGAGGGAAGGAGTTTCCTGATCCTACCTCAGTGTGGAAATAGTGGAGAGGAAAGAAACCATGTCATGAGAAGCATGTATCAACCAGTCATGTTCTGGAAGTAAATTTGTCTCCTTTAAAGAAAACTTAGTTACTTTTATAGGAAGGAAGAAAAGGGAGTGGGTCTAACCTATGTTGTGGGGATATTCTGGTAGATATAAATCCCATCAAATTACCTAGGACAGACAGAATTTTAGGAACCCTCCATTGTCTCTATAGACTCAGAAGATGGTGTCAATGCCTTTTCACTATGAGGTTTCAAGTAATATTTCACTTGAGAAACTAAACTCATCATTAAATGTTTTTATTTAAAGTAATAATCCATTAAAATGACTTGTCCACTGATTTATAATCTTTGTCATAGTGGAAGATGCTAAGGGCTGAACTTTTTTGTCAGTTTTTATTAGACTGACTAGTATTGGCAGGGTAACTTGGCACAACTGCTATTTCTCTCTCCAGCCACCCTCCACCCCCATTTCCTCAAAATTCTTATGTGATGTGAAATGCCATAATGTCAGGGGAATGAAAAGCTGAAATTAGAGGTGGAAAATTTGAAATTTACTAGCTACACAGTTAGTCATGGAGAAATCACTTGAGTTTTCTGAGCCACAACTCTTTCATCTGTAAAATGGGGACATATATTTGATCCATCATCTTAATAGATAGAGAGACCAAACTTCATGCCTCCAATTGGTAGTAAAGAGATTTATAAACCTTCAAGAGCTGTATAAATGTAAGCTATTCTTTTTCATCTGGGAACAGGAAACACAGGAGTTGCACCTGTGGTTCTGTTCAATGGCATTCATTTAGCTACTAATGAATAAGACCATTAGCATAGGAATATTGTGTATTATTAACATGCTTAGAACAATGCTGCCTGAAGAATGTTTGAAATTCTGAGAGAACATATTCTGAAATGAAACTTAATTTTTTAATGTTGTTCATTTACAGGGACAGCAACACATTTTCTCCTTTCCCTTGTTATTTTTTCCCTTCCTGTCTGGTAATACTTTGATTTTACTCTTTAATATTCTCTGATTCTCTTTGTCCTTCCTAATTTTACTGTCACATTCATAAAGAGAGATCAAGATTCACAACCGAGAGTGATGCATCACTGGCATTAATATGGAAAAGTCTTTAAATGCATGATTTTATTTGATCCTTACAAGAGTCCTATGAAGTAAATCCTACAGCCACTTATACCCATTTTATGAATGATGAAACTGAGGCTAAATTGGGACAAGGGATTTGCCCAAGGTCACATATCAAGTGACCAGAGGCAGGATTTAAATCCATGACTTCCTTATTCTAAGTTCAGCATCCACCTGGCTACAAAAGGGAGGAGTTAATAATAATTTCTTTACACAGTCAGTCAGGCAAAAAAAAAATTATTAAGCACCTACTACGTGTTAGACACTGTGCTAAGCCCTGACAAGAAATCTTAGGATCCTGTGAGCTCTGACATTCTATGACTCAGATTATATTTAGTTGATAAGAGAGATACAACACTAAAATAATGTAAAGAAATTAATATTCCCAAAGGGCTATAAAGAATTGCATACCTTTTGACCCAGTAATACCACTTTTGGGGTTGTATCCCAAAGAGATCATAGAAGTTGGAAAAGGACCCATATGTAAAAAAAAATATTTATTACAGCTCTCTTTGTGGTGGCAAAAAGCTGGAAACTTAGTGGATGCCCATTAATTGAGGAACAGCTGAACAAGTTATGGTATATGAATGTAATGGAATACTATTGTGCTATAAGAAATGGGAAGGAGATGGACTTCATATTTACCTAGAGAGGAGATGCTAAGTGAGAATAGCAGAACCAGGAAAAATTTGTACACAGTCACTGACACATCATATGTGTGATGACCAACCTTGGTAAACTGGACTCTTCTCAGCAATGCACAGTTAAAAGACAACTCAACAAGTCTCACAATGGAAGGAGATACCTACACTCAGAGAAAGATCTATAAAGACCAGAGTTTAAATGGAGAGTGAAGCAACACATGCTGTTGTTCTTTTCCATGTTTAGTTTTGTTTCTTTGGTTTCTTCTTTATTTTTTCTTTTCCCATTATTCACTACATTGGTTACAGGCTTTTATACAACCAAACTATTGTACAATGCGAAAATGTTTGCAGGTCCCATACATGTTTGTGTGCCACCATGGGGTGGGGGAAGAAGGGAGGAGAGAAAATCTGAAACTCAAGTGATTCTGTAACTGAATCTTGTAAACTAAAAGTAAATAAACAAGTCAATAAATTTAAAAAAAAGAAAAAGAAAAGAAAAAATTCTTTAAAAAAAGAAATGAATATTATTTCCTTTTTTTTAGGAAGAAGGTAGGACAGTTGGGGTTAAGTGACTTGCCCAAGGTCACATGGCTAATTTGTGTGTGTGTGTGTGTGTGTGTGTGTGTGTGTGTGTGTGTGTAGTGTCTGAGGCTGGATTTGAACTCAGGTCCTCCTGACTCCAGGGTCTGTGCTCTATTTGTGCCACCTAGCTGCCCCATGAATATTATTTCCTTATTAATCACTGATCTAGAGACAGAGTAGGTCTTACACAAAATTGAAGAACTTCCTGTTCTCTGTTATACCTTTCAGTAATCCCTTCCTTCCCCCATTCTTTACCCAAGGCAGCCATCAGATTCTTCAGTAATTGTTCTAAACCTTTTACTCTCTCCTCACTCCTAACTGCATCCTATTGCCCTATACTTACAAGATTTTAGCCTGCTACTTTGCTAAGAAGATTGAAGTCACTGAGGATATCTAAGGTGAATTTTCTCAACTTCATTCCTTCCTGATTCCTCAAAATGAGGAGCATCATTCACTCTCTTTTCTTACTAATATAGTTAGGGAAGAAGTAGAATTACTTTTCCCTCAGCCTAATCCCTTCATCTATTAATTTGAAAGAACGTATTCTAACATCCTCTAGAACTTTTCTTCAATAGTCTTCCCTTCTCATGTGTCTTCATTATTTCTTTTTTCACAGGCTCTTTTTCCATTTACCTAAAAATCTAGTCAAGTCCCCAATACCAAGAAACAAAAGCAAAAAATTAAAAACAAGCTTTTTTGTGACCCTTTTATTCTACCTACCTTTCAAAGTATCCCCTCAACTGCTAAATTTCCTGGAAAAATTCTCATTTCCTTATTATTCACTTTCTTCTCTATTTTTCACAATCTCCCTTCTATCCTCTTGAAACCCCACCTCTCCTGAAACTGCTCTCAGATGTCTCCAATGACTTCTCTGATGATTAATTTGTTGCATTGTTTTTAGTCAGTCATTATACTCTTTGACCTCTCTTTGGCTTTTGATATTGTAGGCCACTGTCTTCTACTGAATAAAGTTTCCTTTCTCAACTTCAGAAACACTAGTCTTCTGCTTGTCCAATTATTCCTTTGTTCCTTCTTCCACTAGCTTTTTAACTTCTTAATCTAGGGAGTCTTAAAATTCTGCCTTCAACACTCTTCCTCTCACTAGCTTCCTCAATTGTCAGTTTCATTTACTCCCATCAGTTCAACTACTGCCTCTATATAAATTTCAATATCCAGTTTTAATTTTTATTCTAAGCTCCAGAATTATCTCCATTTATTTTTTCTACCAGTGTTCCAGTTCAAAACAATCTGACAAGTACCTACTATGTGCAAGACACTCTACTGGGTGTAAAGGACACAGATACAAAACAGAGCCAAATCTGAGTTTATTGTATTTCCTCCCTAAAAGGGGTACCTTTCTTTGATGTTCATTCCCACAATCTCCCACTTAAAAAACTTTAGGGTTATTTTTGACTCATCTCTTTTTCTCTCCTTTCTTTTGTCATGATTTTTAAGTTTTAATTATGTACGCTATTTTATACCACCATTTTAAATTTATGGAATAAAACAGAATTTTTATAACAGTACAATAAAAAATATGATTGCACATGAAACTGCCAACCTACTGTGCACAACTTGCTGTTCCCTTCAAATGTACAGAAAAGTATTTCTTTTTTTTCCTCTCAGTTCTAGAGATAGCTACCATTAGATACATACATACATGCATACATATACACATAATATATGTATATGTGAATATTTGAGATATGTGTATGTATGGAAAATTACTCTATACATCTATTTATTAGTTCTTTCTCTAAATGCAGATAGTATCTTTCTTCATATGTTCTCTGTAGTTAATTTGGGTATTTATAATAGAGAAATATCTTCTCCTTTCTTATCAAAACAGTTCCAAAGTCCTATTAATTCCACTTTACAATAAATTTAACTTCTGTCTTCTTTTTTCTGTTCTTACTGTCACCACCCTAGTGAAGACCTGCATTACCACCCACTGGACTTTTGTAATTATTTCCTAACAGATCTTTCCACCTTCCTTTTTGAAAGCAATAATTCCTTTGACTCTGAGGAGTCTGTGATATACATGGATCTAGTCCTGCCAAACTTTTTTGTTCAAAACTCTTCAATGGTTCCCTATTGCCCCCTGAGTAAAGTTCAGTTTCTGCTGCATGATTTCCAAGGACCCCACAGTTTGGTACCATCCTAGCTTTCCAGTTTGGCCTTCACATTATTCCCATCCGCACACTCTTCACTCCAGCCAAATAGTTGGCTTTGTTGAGAGGGGTGCTGTTGCCTTCACCAAATACAGTATGGTGGAAATTTCAAACAATTATGTAAACATCAGTGAGTGACTGGAAGAAAAGGGTTACCTTTTCAGGATCAAGTCATTTCATATAGATAGGTGTCTATGCTTGTGCAAATGTTTGGCAAACTTTCACATGTATCTTTTAAAAAGAGATAAATGAGGTAATTATCATAATATGGTTTTAAAAATCAAGTACATTTCTGGAGGAAGCTTTAGAATTTCTTCAGTAATTACTCCTGATGAGTACTTGCGAAAAGTTATATATTAATTCCCCTAAGGATATTAACTTGTTCCCCATGCATTCTAGCATCTGTCCCTAACAATGTTGGAAAAGAGTATTGGTATGCTGAGCAGCTGAAGCCATTTTAATTTGTGGTACTGATTAAACAATGGGGTCTGGTGAATTGGAGTAGGGGTGGATTACAACTGGTATATTGGTTAGCAATATTAATGATTTCATGCTGCTCTGTGACACAAAAATCCATATTTTTAATACAAGCATTCCGTGGTGATGCTAAAGAACATGGGATAACATATCTCAAAAAATTTAAAAAAACTTGGATGATTTAAAAGATGATGGAGAAACAGATGGCGGGTACACACAGGAAGCAGAGTATTGTCAGAGATGGAATGAGCACAAGGATTGATATAAAAATATCATTAGGGAAATGTGTGAGGAACCAGGTTAACCATTAAGCAAGAGATACAAAATGGATTGTCAAAGTGCTGTCTTGGTAACTATGAAATTTTAAAAGGCTTTGAGCAATGTCATCTACACATTGCATAGAAACTCAATTGATGAAGATTAGAGGGAAATTTGGGGAAAAATTATAGAGATTAAGAAGACAAGAATGGCTACTGATCTGTACAGGTGGAGAGACATCCCATAGGGATGAGATCAGAACTTACTATGCTGAAAATTTCTTGTAGGGAAAGCATAGTTTACATTAGGGAGGTTAGATAGATGGATGATGGCCGGACCTGATTCCTTGGGAGGAGCACAAGCAGTCATGAATTCACTCTAGGAGCCATTTGTCCCAAGGAACCATGTGTACCAGAGAACATCACCACAGTGCACAGAGGCCATGGTTGTATAGAAAAGAGTTTCTGAGCCAGTCAAAACTACAGCATATATATCAATGGGAGTGGAGAGGCAGTGGTTAATTAGTGAAAGTTATCCTGAACCATGATTTCTCATATCAAAAGAAGTTTTCTTTTATTAATTATATTGACAGTAAGGAACAAACCAAGACTTTGACCTTCACTAGCACTGTTATGTGGATTGTGTATGTTCAGGGAAAGAAGAAAACTCTCTAGTGGTTCTGGAGTCCATGGACTTGAATTCAATATATACTTCTGAAGCATGTTTCCTGTGTGACTTTGAGCAAGTTACTTAATTTCCTTAGGCCTCAGTTATTATTTAGTTATTATTAGGAAAATGAATGATTTGGGACAGATGGCCTCTGTTCCCTTGTAGATCCATAATTCTATGATTTCAAGATCCCAATGTAAACTATGCTTTCCCTACATGGAATTTTTCAACATAGAGTACTTGCCACACTAGAAAGAAAAAAAATAGAGTTGTCTCCAATAATTATGTTCTTAGATAAGAGTTCATTGGACATATTTATGTTTTGTTAGTCTGAATACTTACATAGGAGCTTAAGGACCTTTCCTTTTTGTAGATACTTAGAATGATTCAAATTCGGATGTTGTCAGAGTATACTATTAGTGGGGGCCCATGACTAAGAGAATGTGATCAGTGAGAAGCCTCCAATATTAATGTCAAAATGTGTAGACCCAGAACTTTGCTTATATTTTTGGCTATACATTCATAAAATAGATTTTAAATCAGGAAGGGATTTCATAGGTCATTTAGTCCAAACACATCAATGAAAGATGAAGAAATTGAGACCCAGAGAGGTCACATAAATAGAAACTGGCTGGGATATAGCTTTACTTCTAAAAAAATAGGAAGAAATGAAGCATGGAGAGATTTTCTAAGTGAACTAGGATCTTATTTTTTAATAAGTCACACTTAGCAAAATATAATGTATCAACAATGTGATTGTTACAGAGCACTTGAATTTCTTCAGGGGATATTAGGAACAGTTTTGAATTTTGCCCAAATTATATATTTGTAAAATTAAATCTTAGATGTGTTTTTTCCCTCCTGGCCTATTTGGTATTGCTTATATTATGAATAATTCATGCACTATGAATCTGCACAATGAAATATTTCATTTTCTGCCTATATCTAAATTTCTTAACTCAGTTTTCAATTCTAATGACTATTCTCTATGTTGGTAACTGGATTAGTAATATGTGTCCTACAGAGGACTGAGCAACAGGTAACCTATTACATTAAATAGAATTGACTGCAAGGGTTTTAGGTCTAAAGTTAGAGCTCATTCACTTTTTTTAAAATGCAAGAGTTAGCAGTTTCATAAACTTTTTTTTTTACCAGTTAATACATTTGGCCAGTTTGGAAATTTCTGAGTCAAGGATAGTGATCTCCCCCTACTCTATTTCTTTCTCAATCATGGTTTTAATCTTAATCATAGAACTGAACTATAGGCCAGAATAGGGACTTGAGGAACCTTCTCACTTTCCTTTCCCTCCTGCAGGACTGGCAGATCTCATGGTTTCCCAAACAAAAGCAATGATTGTGCTAGGAAATGTTTTGGAATTAAGACTTGTCCTGTTTTAACAGAATCACAGGATGCCAGCATGGCTTCTGTGGGCACATTTCTCTCAATTATCCTTAGAGCAAAAATACAAACAACAGTGATTCCAATGGTTTAGTACAACTCAGAACAGGGTTATGACTAGAGATTTTTGTGGCTAGGGTAAATTCAGGTAAATAGAGGTAAGGGTGGGGCCGCAGAGGACAATCTACCCCAATTATCATTGTTCTAGTGAATGAGGTGGCCTATCACCCAGAGAAGGGGTGCAGAATGTGTAGCCTTGGGCCACATGTGACCCTCTATGTCCTCAAGTACCACCCTTTGACAGAATACAAATTTAAATCCAAACAGTTTGGATTCAGTCAAAGGGCTATGTTTGAGGACATGGAAGGGTACATGTGGCTTCAAGGCCTCAGGTTCCCCACTCCTGATCCAGAGAATCTGAAACACGCCTGTATTATAGGCATTGGTCCTTAACTCTCAAAACTCAAGAAGGAAGTAGTAGGGAGAGGAAAAGGCAATAAGAGGTGAATGTCATTGGTAAGGTTTTCCCTGGGAAAGATTTGTTAGTAGTGGAACCCAGAGGGTAGTGACCTGTGATGAGAACATTGCTCATACCACATATTGCTCTGTAAAAGATAGATTAGGGAAAGATAGCAGAGTAAAAACAGGAACTCCATGTGACTCCCACTCCAAACACCTCCAATACCTGTAAAATATGACTCTAAACAAATTTTAGAGCTACAGAAGCACAAAGTGAGAAAGAGAAATAAATATCCCACTGATGGCAGCTTGGCAGGCCAATGGGAAGGGTCTGCGGAGCAGAACTGGGAACTCAGCACAGTCTTGCACAAATTGCCCACAACCAGACCTGGGACAGCCCCAATCTGCAGCACAGACCAGCCTGAGCAGATTTCAGGAGAGGAAATCAACACCAACTATGATGGTTTCCAGATTTCTCAACCTATAAAAGCCAAAGAGAAATTAAAAGGTCAGTGGGGAACTCTGTTGGCACTGAGTGATAGAAGTGTGCAGTCTGGCCCCTTCCCTAATGCAAGAGGTAGAGGAAACACATGGCTGCATATGCTGCCATGTGGTTGTCTCCAGAGCTCCTGGCTTGCAGATTATATAGGGACCAAGTGATGATTCAGAGGTTAATCACTCTTGCTTTGATCTGCTTGGGTCTGGAATTGTTGTCTTGGGTGGTGGTCCTGGGGTGTGTGGTCAGTATGCCAAACCTTGTGGGGGCTGCAGAGAGGGTGCCCTCCTGATAGCTCTGACAACATCTGCAAGAATCCCAGCAATTTGGGACATAGCTGTCTGCAATCTGGAAGCAGAGGTCTACCATGGCAAAGAACTCAAAAGTCAAGTAACTGGATGGCAAGATGAGAAAGCAAAGGAAGCATGATCAGATCATAGAATCCTTTTTTGGGGGAGACAAAAAAGGATAAAAAAATGGAACCAGAAGAAGAAAACAAAGTTAAAACTCCTGCATCAAAAGCTTCCAAGAAAAATACAGGTTGGTTACAGGCCATGGAGGAGCTCAAGAAGGATTTTGAAATTCAAGTAAGAGAAGTGGAAGAAAAATTGGGAAGAGAAATGAGAATGATGAAAATCATTCATGAAAAAAATCATGAAAAGTGTGTCAACAACCTGCTAAAGGAGACCTCAAAAATACTGAAGAAAATTACACCTTAAAAATAGACTAACACAAATGGCAAAAGAAGCCCAAAAAGACAATTAGGAGAAGAATGCCTTAAAAAGTTGAATTTGCCAGATGGAAAAGGAATTTCAAAAACTCACTGAAAAGAATAATTCCTTCAAAATTAGATTAGAGCAAATGGAAGCTAATGACTTTATGAGAAATCAATATACTATTAAACATATCCAATCAAATAAAAAAATAGAAGGCAATGTGAAATATCTCATTGGAAAAACCACTGACCTGGAAAATGGATCCAGGAAAGATCATTTAAAAATTATTGGACTACTTGAAAGCCATGATCAAAAAAGGTGCCTAAAAATCATCCTTCAAGAAATTATCAAGCAAAATTGCCCTGATATTCTAGAACCAGAGGGCAAAATAGAAATTGAAATAATTCACCTTTCAAAAAAGATCTCAAAAAGAAAATTCCTAGGAATCTTATAGCCAAATTCCAAAGTTCCCAGGTCAAGGAGAAAATATTACAAGCAGTCAGGAAGAAACAACTTGAGTATTGTAGAAACACAATCAGGATAACACAATATCTAGCAGCTTCTACCCTAAGGCATGGAAGGGCTTAGAATATGATATTCTGGAGGTCAAAGGAGCTAGTATTAAAACAAAGAATTACCTACCTACCAAAACTGAGTATAATGCTTCAGGGGAAAACATGGCCATTCAATGAAATAGCAAATTTTTAAGCATTCTTGATGAAAAAACCAGAGCTGAACAGAAAATTTTACTTTCAAATACAAGAAGGAAGAGAAGCATGAGAAGGTAAACAGGAAAAAGAAATCATAGGGAACTTATTAAAGTTGAACCATTTATATTCCTACATGGAAAAACAATAATTGTAACTCATGAGACTTTTATCAGTATGAGGATAGTTGAAAGGAATATATATGTGTATATACATACATACATATGTATATGTATATACATACATACATATATATGTATTGGAGGATGTATGTGTGTATAAATACATGTGTGAGTGTGTGTATATGTGTGTACATGTATACATAGACAGAGGGCACAGGATCAGTTGAATAGGAATGGATGATATCTAAAAAGAAAATTAAGAGGTGAAAAAGGAATATAATGAGAGGAGTAAAGGAGAGATAGAATAGTCCAAATTATCTCAAATAAAAGAGGCAAGAGACAACTTACAATGGAGGCAAAGATCAAGAAGGTGAAAGGGAATGGGTCAACCTTACTCTTTTTGAATTTGGCTTAAGGAGGGCATAACATATACACTCATTTAGGTATCTTACCCTACAGGAAAGTAGGGGGAAGATGATAAGAGGGGGATGATAGAAGGGAGGGCAGATTGGGGGAGAGGATGATTAGAAGCACATATATTTTAAAAGGGACAGAGTCAAAGTAGAAAAAAGAATTAGTGGGGGGCAGGATAGGATGGAGGGAAATATAGTTAGTCTTTCACAATATAACTACTATGGAAAAATTTTGTGTAACTACACATGTTCAACCTATATTGAATTGCTTATCTTCCTAGTGGGGGGTGGATGAGGAAGGAAGAAGGGAAAGAATCTGGAAATTAAAGCTTTAAAAACAAATGTTAAAAAACTTGGTTTTTATATGCAACTGGGAAATAAGATATTCAAGCACTGGGGTATAGCAATCCATATTGCCCTAATTGAAAGATAGAAGGGATATGGGTGAGGATATAAGAGACAGCAGATTGGGGGAAAGGGTATTTATAGGCTCGCTATTTTGGGGTGGGGATAGGGGAAAGATAGGGAGAAAATTTGTAACTCAAAATCTTGTGGAAATCAATGTAGAAAACTAAAAATAAATTTAAAAAGATATATTGGGGTCCATTGTAGGGAGGAAATTCTATCTCCTGAGATGTTACTGTGCTGGGCCAAGCCCAATTTTCTCATACTAATTAAAGCTCTGACTCAGAGGATTCTGGGATACTCTAGAAAATTAGAAAACTAATTCATTGTTGGTGGAGTTGTGAACTGATCTGACCATTCTGGATAGCAATTTGGAACTATGCCTAAAGGTGTATAAAAATGTGCATACCCTTTGACTCAGTAATACCACTTCTAGGGCTATATCACGAAGAGATCATAAAAATGGGAAAAGGACCCACACATACAAAAATATTTATAGTAGTTCTTTTTTTGTGGTGGCAAAGAACTGGAAATTGTGGGAATGCCTGTCAGCCAGGGAATGACTGAGCAAGTAGTGGTACATGGATGTAATGAAATACCTTTGTGCTATAAGAAATGATGGACAGGCAGACTTCAGAAAACCCAGGAAAGACTTATATGAACTGATGATGAGTGAAGTGAGCAGAATCAGGAGAATATTGTACCCAGTAATAGCCACAGTGTGCAAGGACTGACTTTGATAGACTCAGCCCTTTTCAGCAGTGTAAGGACCTAAAATAGTTCCAAAGGACTCATGATGGAATATGTCATCCACATCCAGAGAAAGAACTGTATCATCTGAATGCAGAGGGAAGTCGGCTATTTTCTTTTTCTGTTTTGTTTTTTCTTTTTCATGGTTCTTCCCATTCATTCTAATTCTTCTGTGCAACATGACTAATGGGAAAATATGTTGAATAGGAATGTGTATGCAGAGTCTACGTCAGATTGCATCTTTCTTTGGGATGGAGGAAGAGAGGGAAAGGGGGAACATTTAAAACTCATGGAAGTGAATGTTGTAAACTAAAAATAAATCAACTGAAAAAAAATTAAAGCACAGTCTTATTGAAAGTTGAGATAAAATAAAGTTCACACCAGAACTCCTGGAAAACAAAATATCATCCAGTGAATAATTGGTCTCCTAAAGGTTGAAACAGCACCTTAGTCACTTACAGTAACAAACAGGCTACCTGCTGTTATCTCAGAAGTCTCTCCTTCTGTGCTTCTATTATTATGCATAGCGGGAGGTCTCAGGTATGGTTCTCCATCATGAGACTGCTTGCATACTCCCAGAGTCCATGTAGCTCCTAGAAAGTGGCACCCCACATTGCATAAAATGGCACCACATTTTGCATTCAAGGACAAGCAAACCCCCTAATGGAGACAAATCTTATTTTTATTTTGTTTTTGTTGTTGGTAGCAACTTTTGCCTTGCATCAAAAGGCGAAAGGACTCTAGACTTTTTTTTCTGTCTTACAAGACACATAGTTCTTCCTTTATTATAACTTGAGTAACTCAGTACTGACAAAAGACTTCTCATAAATCTTTCCCATTATTTCTGAATGCTCTGACTTTACAAAAGTTTGCTCTAGACCATCCCTAGGCCTCTCTAGGTCCTCTCTATGATGTCATTGGGTGAGATTATTCACAACGACCTAGTTTGTTATCAGGTGTATTTTTTCTCCACGGAGGTATCGCAACTCCTTTGGAGGTGGACAGAAGAAGGAACTTGTAGCTACACTCTTTCCATGAAGAAAATCTTTTTCTCCCCCTTTATACTCTGAAGGCAAATTAAAAACCAGGACTGAACTGGATCTTTAACCTGAAGTTGATGAACTAGTGCTTTTAAAAATATATTTTTAATAATTAGATTTAACACAATTTATCCTGTATATATCTTGTTTACACATAGATTTTTTATTCCTTTTTTAAACAAGAAAAACAGAACAAGTTTTATTTAGGATATACATATAAATACATAAAGAATTATATTCCAGTTTTAGAAGCATTTAAAATTAGAATTTGGAATATAAGAAATCAAATGTTTCCATTTCCTCTCAAGGTTCAGAATTAAGGTCATTAAATCAGAGACATTACATGTTATCAAATAAAAAAACACAAATGTCTCAGAAAGATGGAATGTTAACATCCAAACAAAGGAATGATGATTATAGCTCCAGATGTCTCAGGTTGTCAGTGGCTCTCTTGGAATGACTTCTGGTAGTAAGATCTGATCTTCTGTTCTCACAGGTCAGGCATATTTATCTTGAGTCTAATTGGTAGCAGCCTTCACTTTCCTCCATGACCTTCTTCACATTCTTGTCCTACAAAATACATTCTAAATTAAATTATTCCATGGGACTCCTTAGGTGAGTAAAAGTGGAGTAAAGGAGAGTTCTTTGCTTAAGTTCTTTCTTTATGCCAAAGAATAAAAGTGACAAGAAAACAGTTTTGATATTCTCACACCATGCAATGAGGACCAATAGCAATTTCTATATGAGCTTAAAAGAGACCATTGATTCTAAAAAAAATTAAGGTAGGTGAAAATATCATGAGGGTTGTGGGAAGGTTAATTCCATAGAACAATGTTGGAGAGAGGGGAAGAAAATAGGACGGAAAAGAGGAGAGTTGGATGAAATGGAAGGTCAAAATGGAAAAAAGACAAGGAGAAGTAAGGAAAAATGAGAGGAAGGAAGGGAAAGTAGAAGGGAAGGTAGGAAACAGTGAAAGTGGAGGGAAGAAAATGGGAAGAAAGAAATTAAAGTAAAGGAAAAGAAATGGAGGCGAAGAAGTTTGAAGGGAAAGGGAAGAGAAGAGAGAGAAAAAAAGAAAAAGTGAGATCAGAAAGGAGAAAGGAAGGAAAGCAGGGGGAAAGGAAGGAGAGAAGAGGAGAAAAGAGGATGAAGGTGAGAGGGAAGAAGAGAAAAGGGAAGAGAAGAAAAGAAAGGATAGAAGAGATAGAAAGATGGAGAGAAGAAAAGAAAAGGGGGTGGGGAAAAAGCCTATAATCAGAACTATTCTAGTGGCAGTTGGGTTGCTTATAAGGTAGTAACTACATTATTACAAAATATCATTGGGGAGATATCTATAACACTGAACATGAAGCTCTGCTCTTCTATGGCTTTAGGCTAACCCAGTATATTGCTATAATTGGAAATACGAGTCTAAGTGGGAAAAGGGTTCTCTTTTACAATTCACAATAAATGTTTCTCATCTAAGTGGAAAAATGCCTTGTGAAAAAAAATCATTAAAGGGGTAGAAAATGCTAACTGTTTTGGTCAAGGCTGGCTGGAGATGAGTCTCACAATAGTCCAAGGGCTAGAACGTTTTAAACATGTAAAATGTTACATCCTCCATTGGACCCAACTGTCTTCCATATGGATTTTTGTTGTTTTTGTTTTGGGGTTTTTTCATTTTTAGTCTCTCATTGGAAATAGAGGATGACATAAAGAACACTTAGGGAAGTCTTCCAACATTGTTGTAGTTTTTCCTTCCCCTTCTTGGCTACCTGTTAGCCAAGAGCTACTTACCCCAGGTAAGAAAAGCATTAGATTATTCTTAAAAGACAAGATGTGGGTAGGTACTGATTTTAATAAAAATGGAAAAGATGCCTCAAAGCAATAAATGCTGTAGCACTATGTCAGATTATTAATGACCAGGGAGATAAATGGTATCTTTGACAGTGCTAACTTTGGTCAGGCTGAGGAAGTTTTCAAAGGATGATGACATTTTAGAATTCATTGCCTAGGATGGCTACTTTCTACTGCATATATTGAGACTCTGACTATTAAAAGCAGCAGTGGTAGCTGCCCAGAGATACTCTGCATTGCAGCTCCAGGGTGGAGAGGTGGTCAGTCACAAGTAAGCAGGGGTCTGGGTCTCAGTTACAAGACAAAAAGGAATACTAGTATCTGTGGGCTCCAGGAGACCAGGAACCCTTGCTAGCTAGTTGGTTGCTGTCCTTTGCTCTTGAAGAGGACTAAAATGACATAACTATGTTGGAATCAAGATACAGTGTGTCCAACTGTGGCTGATCAGACCAATACAAGCTCAAAAACTCTACTACAGGTCACACACAAATAACCCACATGAACATTTGGAGTGGATAGAGATATCTCTAAATGTGTGCATCTCATATTTCTTTTGAGCTACTGTAATTCTGCTTCCCCTTTAGACCATAGTGCCTTCTTTGATGCAGAAACACCATGGTGGCTAGTCCTTTGCCAATGTTTCCATGTCTCACAATTAATTCCAAAATTCTTCAGAGAGACCTTGAGAGTGTGCTTGTATCACCTCTTCTGACCTCCATGTGAGTTTTGCTAAGAACCATTCCTCTAACCATCATGTTTTATCTAAAACTTCCAGAGAATTGGTATATGAAGTAGAGGATCAGGGTCCCAAGTGGAGCCATAAGGGTGTTAAGGAGAGAGTTGTTTGGGCAAAAGTAGTGTATATCAGCAGTAAGGGCATAAAGGAGGTTACATTACACACTCCTTGCAAAAGACAGTCATGGTTTGTCTTCAACACAGCCACAACAACCCTTAACTCCTAATGTTCTGTCCCTTTCCTTTACTGATCAAGATCCTAAGCTTCCCATCTGTTCAAACCACTTTGGGGAATTCTAATTCAATGTAACTGCTACCAATAGCAGCTGTACAAACACCACTGGGGAAATTCCACCTCCAACACTGGCTTTCCAGATCACCTTTTGGTTGCAATGGGTGCCCTTTGCTGGATTGGCTCTGTTTTCTAGGACAGTAATCAGTGAGTACCCCCTTTTTAAATTTTGAGTGAGACAGAATGAATTACGCAGGATAAGCATGCATAGTTGGCTTATGATAGAAATGGCAGATGCAATTATATTTCCTTTCAAATCCTCCCATCTGTCAACCTTCCCTATTACTGTAAAAAACATGAGCTTCCCAATCATCTAGGTCTTTGTTATCTTAGTATCATCTTTGGCTCTTTACTTTCTCTTACCTGACATGCACATATCCAATTAGTTGCCAAATATTATTGTCTTTATTTCTTCAATATCTCTTCCATATTTCCTCTTCTCTCTATTCATACAAATAATACTGTAGTTCAAGACCTCATCATCTCTCCCCTAGATAAATGCAATTATTTCCAAATTGATCATCTTTCATCAGATTTCTCTCCATTCCAGTCTATCCTCCCCCCATCTTCAAAAGTGATTGTCCTGACACACAGGTCTGACCATTCCACTCTCCAATCAATACAATCCAGTGGCTCCCTACTGACTCTAGTATCAATTAAAATTTCATTGTAATCTTATCCTTTTCTAAATTTCTACTTTATATAATATTTATAATGTACATAATTACTCTTATGTGAATATCATTTATAAATAAATTATTAGGTACAAATTGGGTATATTTACTCTCTATACATATATATACACACAGAAAGACAGACAGACACATACACATATATCTGTCTGTCTAAGCATCCATCCTTTCTATCTATCTATCTATCTATCTATCTATCTATCTATCTATCTATCTATCTATCTATCTATCTACCTATGTATCTATCTATGTATCTATCTATCTATCTATCTATGTATCTATCTATCTGTCTATCTGCCTATCTGTCTATCTGTCTATCTGTCTATCTATCTGTCTGTCTGTCTGTCTATCTATCTATCTATATCTTTTGCTGATAATACTGCTATCAAAACGGACCATTACTCTAAAGGGTCTCTAAAGTTTCCCACTATAGTGAACTGATTATTTGCCACAGCATGAGGAGCCCTAGCTAGTACCAGTTCTACCACTTATTAGCTCTCTGTTGTTTGAAAGTTATTTGACCTCTCTGAATGATCTGTAAAATGGGACTAATGTTATTTATACTAACTCTCAATGTTGTTGTTAAGAAGTCACTTTGTAAATTGTTATTATAGCACCCTACACAATATATCTGGTGACAGATACAAAGTACTGCAGAGAACTGCTCTTAGAGTTTCCAGGAAGTGGGCCACTGTGACACATTTGTCTAGAGGCTTGGAGTGTTCTACCTGTGCTGTCCTCTTTCTATCCTGTGGAGGGCACCTTATCACCAGCATGCCTTTGGTTTCAAGTGATCACATCTTTGCCTCATGGGAGCATTTTATGAGTTTGTGGGGTGGCCTCAACTCCCTTTCTACTGTGTCTAGCATCAGAAACCATGCGCATCTGAAAACAACTTCATCTTTTCTTGAGCCTCCATGATGAAATGGAGTAGTCAATTTGTTTCATCTCTTGAATTTGTTTTTAGTTACTACCATGACAAATGAAATTTATAAGTCTCTTTATTCAAATACTACCCTTTGCGGATCAGGTCTTCCTCTTAACACTCTGCTGTCTCTTTTCCAACCCTGTTCTTCTCTTTGTTGGGCCTGCACTCACAATGTCAGTTCAAGGATACAACTCAACTGTGCTAGAACAACTTGGGGCTAGAAATACTATTCAGCTGAACCACATAGAGTGAATTAGCTGAAGGTGAAGTGTGCATGCTGGTTTAATTTTCAAATGGTACTGCTGCAAGATGCTAATGTGTTGGTTGGATCATATGATAGAGTCAGGCTCCAAAAAGTTCTAGATGATGACGATGGGCCAAATCTAATACCTTGAAATCTAATAGCAGTCTGTGCATAGTAATATTACCATTCATAATGGTACTTCAGAAATATAATCTCATTCAATTCTTACAGTTACACAAGGAAGTAGGTGCTATTATTCCCATTTTATACATGAGGAAATTGAGGCAAACTGTAGTCTAAAGACTTGCCCAGGGTCACATACCTAGTAAATATCTAAGGCAGGATTTGATCCCAAGTCTTTTGAATGGGAGGTCCAGTGCTTTCTTTCTAGTCATCACTTAATAAATGTTTGTCAAATTGAATCAGGATCAATATAAAATTTTGCATATAGATTGAAAAATCAATCATGAAATTTTATATTTGGCTAGAAAATAGTTTATATGAAAAAAAAATTGAAGCTGTATAGGACTGCAAGCTTGGCATGAGTCTACACTGTGCCATGGAGATAAAAGAACCTCCCCCCCAATAAACTCTTAGGCCACATTGGTAGAGGCATAGTGCCTAGACAAGGGAAATGATGATGTGATTATATTGTTCCCTAGTCAGACCACATTTGGAATATGGGGTTCAATTCTGTGTTCCACATTGGATATTGACAAATTGGAGCATGCCCAGAGGAGTTTTTGACCAAAATGATAAAAGGACCGGACACAACTCATGAAATTTGGTGAAAGGACCTGGAGCTATGAAGCATGGGAAACAAGGAGAAGGTTTAGAAAGTTCCCAAGAGCTCTACTGAAGCATTATGAGGGCTTTCATACCAAAGAGGTATTAGAGTTGATTTACCTGTCTCTAGTAAGAACAATGGGTAGAAATTAGAGGTAAGTAGATGTTGACTCATACAAGGAAAAACTTCCAGATATTTAGAGCAATGCATAAATAGAATGGGTGGGCTTAAGAGATTTTGTACACCCTATAATACCAGACATCTTGCAATACGGTGTTAGAAGGACACTTTTCAGGCATGTCACAGGAGGCACTCCTGGTTAGACATAAATTTGACTGGGCATTCTTGGTTAAACATAAATTTGACTGTATGAATTATGAGATACCTTCCAATTCTTAGGTTTTATGACACTATAAAATCTAGAATTGAATCTATAAGCCAACCTGTAAATATAGCTTCACATCATGCAATGGAAACTATGTGGATAGACGAAATTAAGAGGTCCTTTCTAAGAATTCATTTATAATTCCTTTTTTTTTAGACAGGACATTTCTGTAGGCTGTGACTGTTGTGGTTGTATTTCTTCTTTTATTCCATCCAGTTCTGGGCAGAAGAAGCTCTCATTTAGTTTCTAGACTACCATAGGATCAGATGTAGAATAGATTATAATTCTTCCTGATCAGGATTCAGTAGTGTCCTTTATTGCTTTGTGTCTTGAATTGCTTTCCTTTTAGTCAGCAACATAGAACCTTACTTATCCTGCAAAATCAGCTGATGTGCTCCTGAAGCCCTGAAACTTATGTACCCATAAGAATTCTGGTTTTGCCTTGACCTTCTCTCACATCTGTTCTTTATAGGCTGTTCTATCAGACCCTGCTTTCTACAATACTATACTTTACAGTATTTCTTTCTCCTTCCTATCTACTTTTTTCTCTCAATAAACTCTTCAGCTTTCCATAACTAGCTCTGAGCACGATCTCATATTATTTTGTCACAGTTCTATCTTGATATTCATAATGTGCATTTATGACTCCCTCCTCACAGTGATCCAGTGGAGGTAGAGTGGGGAAAAGATGCAAGCCATGATATTTATGACTTATTGTCCTTTATTGATAAAGCTTACCAAGGTAGGCACAGTCATAAAGTCAAAGGAATAAGAAAGCTAAAGAGTAGCCAGTTTGGAAATTAGGAGGAAACATAAGTAGGTTTGTGCTGGAACCTGTCTAAACCAGCTTACAAGAGTCAATTGTTAAATTTTTTATGTGAGCATTTATATCTCAGAAATCAGCAGCAATTTTTTTGTTTTGTTTATTTTGTAGACTTAAGGAAGTGATGGTTACAATGTTAACAATGTAAATTAAATTCAAAAGTATGTAAGAGCCCTTTTGTTAAACATTTACTCACATACCACTAAATATAAAGTGCTAAGGGTTTTCAGGGACAGGGTGAAGGAGAAGGAGGAAGGGGAATAGGAGAAGGAAGACAAGAATGAAGAATAGGAGTAGAATAGGAGAAGGAGAAGAATGCCTACCAATATCTCTATATGCACACACACACACACACACACACACAAGCACACTTTCTTTTGCTTCCTTGATCATGAGTAAAGGGACTCTTTAATCAAGTCGTGCTGATGTCATTGTCTCTATTAAACTATATTATGTGATAGGGTACAATATATAGAAATTCATCAGGAAAGGGAAAAAAAAAGATTGAGATTTCCTGATCAGGGAAAGGTCAAGTGAAGATTATTCTAATTGAGCAAAACCACACTATCACATTTCTAAAGATTAATGAATCATATCAAGATGAGTCTAGGGAATAGAAATAATAGCTTTTTCAAGAACCATAGAGACACTGACAATCTCCCCAAGTAAACTCTGGTGTTGGGTGGAGTGTACAAGAGATAATATAAAAAGGGGGTGCCTGACCAGCACCTTGGCCCACATCACTGAAAAGGATCAGGTTGGTGAGTAGAGATTCCTTGGTAAGAGTTAAAGAGGATAGTTGTTTATCTGAATGCGTGAGTTATCATTATTTCTTCATTTAAAATGCTTAGACCCTACAATTCCATTTTAACACATCTATCTGGAGACTCTTTGTTTGACAGGAAGATGCAAAGCATCAAATCATCAAAAGTATACAGGGATCTCCTTCCCTGGAGTAGTCACTGCATTTCACAATCAATTTCTCCCCACTGATTTCATTAAGAATAAGGTTGATGCCTTTTATTCTTATATTACAACCATCTCTCTATGTAGTCCACCCATGAAATGTTTCTTATAAACAAAAAAATATGAACAAGTAAGTAAAAATAACTGATACAGTGACCACATTTGACTAAATAGTCACTATGTTGTCCTTATAGTGCCCTGCTTTGCTATAAAACTAAGGGAGATATGTATCATTATCTTTTATTCTCTGGGTCCAAGACACTTCTGCTTTTAGCTATAAACACTATACATACATATACATTGTATAAGTATGGATATGTATGTATAATGTTTATAGATAAAATTCAAGTTTTAGAGATAACCCTGGTTCTCCTTAAGTATACTAGGGGGATGAGGGGTATAAGCAAACTATGTTCCAGTTCCAGTGAAAGTTGTAATATAGAAAGAACTGGTTTTGAAGTGAGGAAAACTTGGATTCCAGTCCTGATTCACATACCCTGGCTGGTGACCCAAGAGCAGCTCACTTAACTTCTCAGTAGGCAAATCTTTACAATTTGAAATTTTATGGAAGGTGTACCACATGTAATGTGAGAGGAATTGTCCTCATTTAGGAGTTTTCTATGCCAAAGAAATGAGAGGACCAGTTCCTTAAAGTTTCATGAATATTCCATGAATTATTTCTCAAGGATTTTCAGATATTCTTAGGCATTTAGACAGACCCATCTTAGCGTCTTCAAATTTAGGGAAATGTTGTAGATTCCCTTAGAAATAGATCGTCTCTTACCTTAATTATTAGTCTCATCTCAAAATGGAGCCTAAAGTGATTCAGTAGGTGATCAATAGCAGCCTTTGATTGATGGTCAATAGAGGAAGGAAGGTCTAATGAACAAAATAGAGTACTGGGAACCAAGCCATATCTGAATTCCAATCTTCTCTTGGCCTTATAAGTAAAGGCTTAATGAGATGTTTCTGTTCCTGGGGCCAGTTCCAAGAACTGAGTGTTCTATACAATCTTCCTTTATATTTCTTTCCCCCTCCTCCTTCCCACTGTCCAAATGGACAGAACCCAAATATGGAGACATACAGAAACAGGGATACCCTTCTTCCAAACTACCTTAGTATTGTCAAGGACATTGGTATTCTTCCATGTCATCTGGTATCCTGAGGTTTGCAGTCTCAGTGTTATCCTTGACTCCTTACTCTCATTTAATTCCGAGATCCAAATAAAGTAAAAACTAGGGAATGTATGGCGAAATTGATAATTAGCATATTTCTTCATAGATCCTGGTAAGAATGGTTACAAGCATTGAATGATGCTTTAGTAACTGTTGGATTACTGGTTTCTGAGCTGTTGTTTTCCCTTTTCCTTTGTGAGAGTAGAGTATTTTGTTTGGATCCACACAGATGTCATATGTTGTTATTTCTATATCTCTGACATCTCAGATATGCTTTCAATTCCCCCCACTGACACATCCACCAACCTCATCGTATCCTCATCATCTCTAGACTATTACTGGTCTCTCTGTCTCAAGTCTCTTCCTATTGCAATCCACCTTTACATATCTATCAAAGTGATTTTTCCAAAAGTATAAACTGCCCTTTAATTTCCCTTCTTCAATCAACTCCAGTGGATCCCTATTGGATCAAATGTAAATACCTTTATTTAACATTTAATGCTCTTTACATCCTGGACCCAATCCATATTACTAAACTTATGATACATTCTTCCCATTTATACATTCTATAGCTCAGACAAACTCATCTCATTATTCCTCACACATGATACTCCATCTCTAGACCTTTTTATTTGATGACTACCATACCTGCTAAATGCTCTTTCCTCACCTCTACCTATTAGATGCCAAATTTCTTTCAAGATTCAGCTCAAATACTACCATCTATAAAAATTCTTCCCTGATTCTTCCAGCAGTTAGCAGTCACACACCAAAAAAAACTGTAGATATTTATTTTGCATCTCTCTGTCTCTGTCTCTCTCTCTCTATACACACACATGTATTTCTATATATATGTATATATGTATGTATATATACATATACATATATACACATATACATACATACATATATACAGTTTTCTTTAATACAGTGCAAGCTTCTTGAGGGGCAGGTACTGTTCCACTTTTGTCTTTGTATTCTCTTCATCTAGCATAATGACTGGAAAGTGCTTAAATATTTTTGATGATTAATATACTGATTTATTAACAATGACACCAAAGCAAGACCCAAAGGCAGAATAGAGGGATAGAAAAATGCACAAGTGATGGAAATTTTATTAATATTTGAAAAACTTCATATTTTCAATTAATCACAAATTCAGTAGGGGGCAATGATGTGATGAATCAGCCAAAAAAAAGCTAAAGGGATCTTCACTACATTACCACAAAAAGTAGTCCTACATACGTCATATTGTATCTACTTTGTGATAGACACTGATGACCTGGAATATCCAGAGGGAAACAAGCAGGATGTTGAGAGGATTTGAAATCATTCTATTTGTTCAAAGATTTACTGGAGGATTCAAGGATCTTTAACCTGGATAAGAGAAAATGTGTTGGGAACAGGGTGAGGGAAATTGGGTTGGAGAAACACAATCTTCAATTTTGGGAAGATAAATATGTCAAAGAGGGTTTGTAATTTATCTGCTTGCCTCTGGACCATAGATGTCTGGACAAAGATGGAAAATTACAGAGTAAATCTTCAAGAGAAAAGTTCAAGCTACCAATAGACATATTTTTAAAAATCCCAAGCAGTAATAATTGAAGAAATACAGATTAAAACAATTCTGAGCTTCCATTCCATACCTGTCAGATGAGCAAAGATGATAATAAAATAAGGAGAAAGGAAGAAAACCTTTATTTAGCACCTACTATGTCCATGGCACTTTGCAAATATTATCTCATTTGACTCTCACAACTCTGGGAAGATGATGCCCCATTTTACAGTTGAGAACACTGACACAGAGGTTAAGTGATGTGCCCACAGTCATACAACTAGTATGTGTGTAAGACTGGCCTTGAATTCAGGTTTTCCTGACTATAGGTTCAGCACAATAATTACTGCACTACCTGGTCACCTAAAAGTAAATGTCGATTGTCTTCCCATAGGCACAGTAATGTTAGAAAGCACTTTGGAATTATAGCCCCCCAATGGCTAACCTGTGCATATCCTTTGCTTAGCAAAATCAGTTCTTATCATATATACCAAAGATGTCAAAGACAGAGGGAAAGGATCCATATATACAAATATATTTACAGCAACACTTTTTGTTTTAGTGAAGAACTGGGAGCAAATCCAGTACTCATTAATTGGGGAATAACTTTAAAAATTACATTAGATGAATGCAATGGAATATTATTATTTAATAACAATAATATTGTTAAATATTATTTAATATTTTACTATTAAATATTAGTATTATTAAAAATGGCAAAGGAGATGAATTCAGATAATCCTAGGAGGGCTTTTATGAATTGATGGAGAGTGAAGTATACAGAACCAGGAGGACAATTTATATTAAATCTACAACAATGTAAAAAGAAGACAACTGAAAGATTTGAGAGCTCTAATCAGTGCAACAAACTATAACATTTCAGAAGAATGACAATGAAGCCGAGAGGTGATGAGCTTGAGGTACAGAATGAGAAACGTGGCCTACATTAATTTTAACTATGTTAATTTTTTAAAAGTTAAGTTAAAAGTTAAAAGTCAACTATGTTAATTTTTTTAACTTGTCCACAACTAATCTTTGAACTTCTTGGCTCATTTGAGCTTCTGGGTATTTTAATGCCATAGAATATGTTGAACATTCTTGACACATCAAAAGTTGGTGCCTACCCAGTATATTCCCCAATTTTGAGCCCATTTTTTATGTTAAAAAAATTATTGGGGTAGCTAGGTGATGCAGGGGCTGCTAGGTGACACAGTAAATAGAGAACTGGCCCTCAAATCAGGAGGACCTGAGTTCAAATCCAACCTCAGTAACCTAACACTAGCTGTGTGACCTTGGGCAAGTCACATAACCCCAATTACCCTGCCTTCCCCCCTCCAAAAACAAGCAAATAAAATTATTGATGTGTTTTGTTTTACATCATAAATATATAATTTATATATTTAAAATTATGTATACACACAATATGATTATGTATAATTTATTTAAACACATTTACATATACAATTTATATGTATTTTAAATAATAAACATTTTCTTCCCACTCTGTCACAGGTCTTGTGCAGCAACGTAAAGCAACATGGTGACCCCATCTGAAAGTGCATCCAACATTTAATTTTTGCTATGTTGTACTGTATGAACAGAGAAGTAAAGACTGGAAAGGTATAAAGGGGCCATATTTTGAAGAGCTTTAAAAGTCAAACAAAAGATTTTATATTTGATCCTGAACATAATAAGGAACCTCTATAATTTATTGGGTAGAGTAGTGATATAGTCAGACCTGCACTTTAGGAGGATCATTTTGGCAGCTGAGCAGAATTGGGAGAGACTGGAGGTGGGGAAACCAATTAGAAATCCTTTGCAGTAGTATAGGCATGAAGTAATGAGGGCTTGCACTGCAATGTGCTCTCATTAAAATGATTTTGAAGCCACCCATTTCTTTATTATAAAATAGGGAATAGCACTTCACTGAAAATATTATATTCCTACTTCTGGCCCTATCTCCAAAGCTTTGGGGGGTAATTGTGCTTAGTACAAAAGAGTTTTTTTGAGTTTCTTGGATAAAAAATACCCCCCAATGAAAAGTAGAACAGATAATGCCCCTCCCCTTGCCAGCAACAGATCAATATCATCTCATTTTGTTTATCCTCATGGCTCCAGAAGAGAGCATTAACAATTCTCAGTGGTTACACAGTTTTGTGTTTAACTAAATGGCTTACCTTTTATAAGTAGATTATAAAGACCTGAGGCAGGGACTTTGACATCTTCATCATATTTTCTGGAAAAAAATTATTATAAGAATAATTCTCAATTGATAAAAAGAGATCTCACTGCATTGAAAGCATTTAGGAACTTTGAGGATTAAGCTGCTCCTGCCTGAGCATTCCCACAGAGGGCAAGATTCAGAATTGTCTTCCTCCAGGGAACTCTTACTCTGGTATAACTTCAGACTGTGTAGTACACATAAAAACATCATAATGCTTCTTCCCAGTCACTGGTTTGGGGAAGCATTTAAAACAATCTAATAACAGAATCAAATCCAAAGGGGCGGTGGGAAACTGGCTTATATGTTTGTTGAAGAAATGACAGATAACAGCCTAGGAGAAACAGAAGCATACTGTGTATAGCACTGTGCCCTACTGGCTTTCGGGTACAAAGTATGAGATTAAATGCTATTAATTTCAGGAAGACTTGGTGCAAGAGTTATTAGTGTTAGCTTAGTGCACATTAGAAAAAAGTGTGTACATGTGCATGTTTGTGGTGGGTTTTTTTTGCGTGTGTGTGTGTGTGTATGTGTGTGTGTGTGCAGGTGCTCATACACTCATACCTAATGCTACATCAAGGTAAATTGAGAAAATTTCAGAAAATGTTGGACTTCACTTCCATTAAGTATTCTTCTGCCCTGGTTTTGATATACTCATGCACTTATGAGACAATTGGCATTTAAAAGAGAGAGCCAGGCTTCCCAACTTTGGGTCCCATGCTGGCTGCTGTTGGAAGCAATTCTGTCTTTGTTCTTTCCCTTCTGCCTTCTGTCTAAGTATTCCTCTGTCACCCCACCACACATGAAACCCATTTAACCTTTTCTTTAACTTTTGGCTTTTTTGGGCAACTATTCTAAGCCCTCTCTCCTCCATGACTACCTCACTGCCTTCTCTTCTCCTTTTCTGTTGTCCTTTATTATTAGAGTCAGGGGTAGTCTTTTTCCTGGGCTCCATCTATGTTACCTTTACAGGCATGTCCCTTATTGGGAGGTATTTATTTTGATCAATAAGTGTGACACACCTCTCTCAACATAATGCGCTGTTTAGAAATGCAAATGTTTCAAAATGCTGCATGTTTAGAAATTTGTGAACTTGCTTTGGAGTAAAAGATGTTGAGAAGCATTATCATGGAATTTCCCATAGTATTCCTATGGCTGTCTGCCTAATGGAGGTTAATGAAGGCAACAGTGGTCTGAGGAGCTTTCAAACTTAAGGGGAGACGGGTGAGTAGACAGTGTATGATTAGGTTTAGAACTTATACAAATCTATGTGACTTTTGAAAATGACAAATTAAACTGATGTTCTGATTCAGTTCCTTGTCTGTACCCAGAACTGAACTCTTACATTGTGACACACACACATCTCTTATCTTTCCAGACTCAGCCTATCCCACCCTTCTCAAATATTTTTGATTTTGATTTTGTATCTCAGACAATAATTCTGACTTATTCTGGTGCATCAACCTGTCTTTCTGGTTCCTGATTTCTTTATTGTTTCTCACTTGTTTCATTGGGCTTCTAACTACTGCTACTACACTACTTTTACTACTACTACTACTACTACTACTACTACTACTACTACTACTACTGCTACTACTACTACTATTGCTACTACTACTACTACTACTACTACTGCTACTACTACTACTACTACTGCTACTACTGCTACTACTACTACTACTACTACTACTACTACTACTACTACTGCTACTACTACTACTACTGCTACTACTACTACACTACTACTACACTCCTACTTGTTTTCTTCTCTCTTTGTCCTCCCTCTCCTCCCTCTCTTCTTCTTCTTCTTCTTCTCCTCCTCCTCCTCCTCTATAGCTTTCCTCTGCTGCTTTATTGCCCCTTTCCCTGAGTAAAAGAAGGTTCCATTAGCACCACAAACAGGATCCAGTCATGGTTATTTCAAACCCCTATGACTTGATAGTAGCTGGGTGCTTTACATGGGCCCAGGTTCACAGCAGCCCTCACATTCATCTTCTGGCAGATATATATTTGCTATTGAATTTTATGTTAATGATACTTCAGAAGGTAGGCTGTTCATTCACATTACACATAGTGTGTTTTTCCCCATTATTCATTGTTGCTGTTGTCATTCATTAGCAACCATTTACCCTCTCAGTTTAAAAGATGAAGGGACTAATCCTTAACAGGAAGAATGAGCTTGTTAGAAAAAAATGTTTCCAACTCTGTGTAATCGTCTTAACCTCAGCACCTACTCTTTGGTTTTTGTTACACCAGAGAGGACTTGAACCTCTCTAGGGGACTTCTCCATCTTGTATATCTGTGTTGCTGACATTGTTGACCAAGGACTATGTTCCAGGACACTGAAGGGAGTGAAAATCAGCTGTGGTAAACTGAAGTATTGGCAAAGATTAATTCTTTGCTTAGGAAAAAGAAATAGAATTCTGAATTTGTAACATTTTCAAAGGTTGTAGAATATCATTTCACTCTGAAAATAAAGAGGTTGTCTAGATCCTAAAGTCTTTCTTTAGCAGATCTGGCAAACATGCAGTACTTGGCTCTACTTTCTTGAGCTTCCTAGAATTAGTTTACGATAATAGTCATATAGCTGTGGAGTTGTAAAGGAGTGACTTTTTCAATCAATACTGGATTTAGGAACTTTCTGTTTCTTTGCTTGCATAACACATTTCTTCCTCCCCTTTAAAAAAAATTCTAATTACCTTTTGCATGAGTCTTCTAGTGAAAAGTTCAATGCCAAAGTAGGTGCTGACTATGTTAGAATATAATGGCATCCTAGAATCCAGAGTTACAGCTGGAAGGGACATTTGAGATCATTGAGTTCAAACCCATTATTTTATGCACAAGAAAACTGAGGCCTAGAGACTACTAGCATAATGGATATGAACAAACCATATAATTAATCATTCCTTCGACAAACCAACTGGAATTCTTTTAAGAAAATGGAAACTTTCCTTCAAAGAGAGCATTATTCTATAACTTATGTTTATTCCAATTAATAGTCTCACTGGGAGAGTGGAGACACAAAAGAATATTGCCCTTCTGCTCCAGCTCTTTCTTTTGCCAGCTGTGTGTGACATGCTGGATTCCCCAGGTGCTGGGACTGCTTTTGCCAAATGGGTTGAGATTATTTGCTTTCAAATATCCAAATTTCTATTCATGCTTTATTTATGGAACATCGTATTTCACATGACTTTTAGGATCTCAGAAAGGTCTATGCTCATTGATTTATTCATATTATATCAAAGATTAAGACTAATATGTCTGCTTCATAACTTTGAATAAAAACATCCTTTTTATATAACCTGTCTTTACAAATGTACAGAATGGTATTTCTAGCTGAATGTAGAAAAGAGTCTATTAAAGAGAAAACCAAGCCTGATATACATGTGTATGTATGCTTTCATTGATATTAAAATTAACTGGATAATATACATAGTGAATCTCTTTATCATAATTATGACTATTTTCCTCATTTGTCAACATGAGTTTATGTAAGAATTGTTCAAGAGAAAAAAAAATCTGCCCTGATAACTAACCAAGGTAAAAAAAAGAGTAAATGTAAAAGCATTTATAAAGTCCTTTATGATTTCCAATATATTTTCCCTATGAAAACCTTGTGAAGTAGGTAGTAAACATATTATTGTTTTTTAAGTTGATTTGTTTATTTACTTTTAGTTTATAAGATTCAGTTCCAGAATCCCTTGAGTTTCAAATTTTCTCCCGTCCCTTCACCCCCCTCCTCCCATGGCGGCATGCAATCAAGTACAGGATCTGCAAATGCTTTCACATTGGACATTAGTCTGATTGTATAGAAGGGTTGTAACTGATGAAGTGAACAATGGGAAAAAAGAAACAAATCCAAACATGGAAAAGAACGATAGCATGTAGATTGCTTAAGTCTCCATTTAAACTCTGTTCTTTCTAGATCTTTCTTCGAATGTAGACATCTCCTTCCATCCTGAGACTTGTACAGTTGTCTTATAACTATGCATTGCTGAGAAGAGTCCAGTTTAACAAGGTTGGTCGTCACACATATAATGTGTCTGTGATTTTGGATTCTTCTCTTCTCACTTAGCATCAGTTTGTGTAAGCCTCTCCAGGTTAATATGAAGACTGTCTCCTCCCCATTTCTTATAGCATTTCCATTACATTCATATACCATGACTTTAAACATATTATTGTTATACTCAATATACAAATGATTAATGTGAGTGGTAGAGAGGTTAAGATGAGTTACTTGTCCAAGGTCAGTGCTGCTCCATCACCTGTCATCTTGACTGTGGTCTTGCCACTGGATTCCCATGACTCTGGAGGAGATAGTGAGGCTGATGACTTTGCACAATTCTGTTTCACTTAAACCTAATTCACTTGCAAGTCAAGACATCACTCTCAAGATATCAAGATATCCTCTTTGACAGTGTAGAATGAATGACAACAATCTGTGGGTAGTAGGTATAGGATATGAAACTATACTACTCTTATTTTACTCTAGTTTTGTTCTAAGAATCAAAAGGAGAAAATCAAGGGTAAGAGAGAGGAAGGCATCATGAGTGACACCTGGACTAATTTCTGCATTGGAATATTATATGAGTCCCTGTGGAACAAACACAGGTTCATTAATGTGTTTTGATAAAACATGCAAGGGACTTTACAAACACTGTATAAACCAAAGATGTTATTATTATTAATTAGATTTTTCATCTAATCAGTGTCAGCATATTATAGTTCAGAAAGAAATCACTAAACCTGGAATTATATTCAAATTTGAGTGCCAAAATTTACCAATCAGGTGACCCTAGACAAATCCTTGAACATTTTTCAGTGTTCCTTTGTCCATTTGTAAAATATAGATAAACATATTTATATTACCTACCTTAGAGAGCTAGAAACATTAAAGTACTATATGACTTAAAATAGAGTGGCTGGGTGGTACAGTGGATAGAGTGCCAGACCAAGATTCAGGAAGACTTATCTTTCTGAGTTCAAATCTGCTCTCACACACTTACTAGCTAGGTGACTTTGGGTAAGTCACTTAGTCCTGTTTGCATCTGTTCTTCATCTGTAAAATGAGCCAGAGAAGGAAATGGCAAACTATTCCAGTATCGTTGCCAGGAAATTCCAAATGGGGTTTTGAAACCTTTTATTTATTTATTGCAACCCTTTAATGGCCACAGAGAGTCAGACATGATTGAAAAACAACTTACCAACACCAAAATAATTTAAAAAGTGATTAGATTGATAGCTACAGTGTCAAAGCAGGCATAGTCTACTAATTTGCTAATGAATGTTTACCTATAGATATAATAAATTTGCTGCCTCTTATTATAGGGAAGTACCAGAGCAATGGAAAGACTGCTAGATTTGAAATCAGAGGATCTGAGTGTAAAGTTTGTCTTTTCTATTTACTATCTGTGTGACCCTGAGCATGTCATTTCTTCAATATGGTCTCAGTTTCTTTCCCTGTTAAATGAGGAGTTTGTCCTACATGTAATTTAACACAATTCAACAAATATTTCTTAGTTGTTATGAGCTATTCACTATGCTGGTTGCTATGGATACCAAGACTAAGAAAACAGTCTTGCCCTCGAGAAGCTTACGTTTTCCTGGGGGAAGAAACATTTATGTAGATAAATTGATGAAACAATAAATACAAAATAAATAGAGAATTATTCCACACTATGAGCTAATGGCTAGGTGAATCAGGAGAAGATTCCTGCAAGAGGTGGCAAATTATTGATCCTTGAAGGGAGCTAAGGATTCCAAGTAGTAAAGATTAAGAGAGTATTCCAACCATAGACACTAGCTTGTGTGAAACGAAGTCAATAGGCATTTATTGTGCAAGGTGGTCTGATTAGCTGGAATATAGAATGTGTGAAGGAGTGTAATGTATAATCAACAAGGGAAGATAAGCAGAATCTACACTGTGAAGAACTATAAAAACATACAACAGATACATACGTACATACATACATGTAGATATAGACATATAGACATATATTTGTATATATATATATACATATGTCATCTTGGAGTAATTACTCCCATTTAATAAGAAAGAAGAAGCCATTAGCATTATGGGAGTTTAGGACAGGCTTCTTGTAGGAAGTGGGACTTTAGCTAATACTTGATGGAAGCCAGGGAAGCCAGCAGGTAGAAACAAGGCAAGAGAGAATTCAAGGCATGACGGGTGACCAGTGAGCAAAGCATAGGAGATGGAGAGTTCTTTAAGAGAAATAGCAAGCTGGTTAGTTTCCCTGGATTGTAGTGTTCATAGATAGGAGTAAGGTGTAAGAAGAATATAAAGGTAGGAGAGGGCTAGGTTATGAAGGACTTTAAAAGACAGATGATTTTCTATTTAGTTATGGAGATGATAAGGAACCATTAGAGTTTACTAAATAGGGAGTGTGACATGATCAGACTTGAGCTTTAGGAAAGTCATTTTGACAACAAAGTGGAGAATGAATTGGAATGCAGAGAGATTTAAGGCAGACACAACCACTTGCAGGCTATTATAATCGTCTGGGTGCAAGGTAACAAAGGTCTGCACCAGGTGGTGATAGTGGCACAGGAGAGAAGAGGGATATGTAGGAGTGATGGTATGGAGTATTGACAATAGATTAGATTCAATGGGAATTGACTCCCAGTCTATTTTCTGTATTGGGATATCATATGAGTCACTGCGGAGCAAGTACAAGTTAAAAACCTTTTTGGTTTATAGTGCCAGCAAATGTAGCTTTTGAATGACAACTTTAGACATCACCAGTTTAAATTGAAACCTTACCCCAAGCCCAAGTGAAGTCCTTTTTCTCCTGTCACCTGCCTTCAAAATCCCTAATGCTCATACTTTATGACATTAATATTTGTTATTTTTTAAAAAGGTGTTAATTATCGAATTTCCTTGTTAATGGATATTCTTTGATGAATCTAATCTAATTCATCTTTGATGAATCTAATTCTCTGATTCTAATCATATGATTTTGTTTATTTTGAGTTCAATGGGTGGTATAAACAGGAAAAGCCTTTAGAAATGTGTAGAGAGTCAAATTCCTAAATGGACCTTAAGATAAAGATAGATCAATTTCTGTGATGTTTATTTTTGTAAATTTATGGTAAGTGATTTTTTTTCTCCCTATCAGCATCCATTTTAAATTTGGTGATTCACTTCTGTTAGGGGCAAAATTATCATCAGGAAGTAATAGAAAGTTCACTAAAATTATATAAATTAAAAACAGTAATTTTATGATAAAGCTTTAAACAAAATGCTCAAATTACTACCACACATATTATTTCTTCCTTTCACTGCCCCATCAACTGAATAAAGTAGAAAAAATAGTGCTTTCCCTCTAAAAATAATGCATGATCCAAGCAAAACAAATCCCCATATTAGCCAAGTTCAAAAATTTGTCCTATTGTGCATTTGAAGTTGAGTACCTCTCTGGAAGGAGGTAGGTGGCATGTTGTA
Source organism: Pseudocheirus occidentalis (assembly GCA_028646575.1). Lineage (NCBI taxonomy): Eukaryota > Metazoa > Chordata > Mammalia > Diprotodontia > Pseudocheiridae > Pseudocheirus > Pseudocheirus occidentalis. Next base: position 209,227,619 of record CM053597.1, on the reverse strand, counting down.
TCTTCATTCCCCTGGACTCATGGTTTATCTGCATTGATCAGAGTCATAAAGTTTTTAAATTTGTTTTTTCTCTATAATGTTCTCCTTATATAAATTGTCCTTTAGGTTCTGTTTACTTCAGTCTGTGTTAGTTAATGGAGGTAATCCCATTTTCCTCTGAATCTGGTCCAGGTGGGATATGAACCCTGTTCTTCTTCTTCAAGACTGGTTCTCTATTCATACTGCTTGTCAAATATTAACTGGCATTTAAAAGGTTTGAGAGAGATAATTGATCATTTTAGTAATAATGCTAGAATATTATTACTAAAGGAGTCAGTGAAACTCTCCAGTGCCAAATACCAATCACAAAACCCATTCAGTACTGATGTACCCTTAGTAGAGTGGGTTTTCCTGACAGTGACCATTGATTCTGATTGGTTAACAGGTAATGAGAGATAATGAATGTTATAATGAGAGGTAGACCTATTGTAATGGTAAGGGAATTTGAAGATCTTCCCTGTCCCATCCCTGGGCATCACTTGGAGGACAACAAGAGAAGCTTGCTTAAGAGAAGCTTGTTTTTCAGGAAGGCCTATCTTTTGTTACTTTGTAATTAGGCAGTGGGTCACAAAGGTGGTGATGTTCTCTGACCCTGGAGAAGGCTATATGTACCTCTGAGGTGAGGTTTTGCTTTGGGGCTCACTTATGGGGAAGAGTTATGTGATTTGGCCAGATGAGATTCTGGGCAGTTGTTGAGCCCCCTGACTTTGAAAACCCAGATATTGGTGCTTCTCTCTTTGGAAACTAACACTATATGTATGTAATGGTCAGACAGCTAGAAGCCCTGTCTGTTGGTATGTTGAATTGTGTTATTTTCTGTGTCTGTATATTTTGTCTGCTTATAATTTTTGTTTGTATTTTCTGAAGTTCAGGGTGCTGACATTTTCCCCTGAACTAAGTGAATGATATCTATGTTTGATTAAAGTAAGATGGCTATCCCCTTTTGAATTGCTTTCCTTTAGAAAAGCAGATCAAAGAACCTGTGGTAGCAGTCGTCCTGGGTAAGCTAGGATACTTGCTGTTACCCCTATTCAAATTAAGGGCTGAGAGACATGACTTTAACCATATCATTTACTTCCAAATCATCCCCAGCCTTGGTGAATTTAATCAAAGAATTTATCCCCATCCAGATCTGGATAGAACACAATGTAGAAACAGGAAGAACACAATTCACCTATGTATTTTTTCTGGTCACACTAGTGATCAATCAACATTTATCAAATGCCTACAATGTGTCAGCCCCTGTACTAAGCTGATCATGTCATTGTAATTCTGAAAACTAAGAAGTAAGAACAACATTGTCAAGGTTTTTGTAATCAAACTGGTTGTGAGCCTATGGGAGAAAATGTGAAAATCATGTGAGCAGGAGTCAAAGGGACCTCAAAGGTAGAATGGAACTGACTCTTAAGGAGGCCTTTGCTTGGCCACCTTATATGACTGTATATTGTTGCATGCACCTGCCATGGACAGAAAGAAGAAAACAAATTTATTTGTGAAATGACTCTCTTTAACACTCCATGGATATACTAAAAAAACTTTACCTGAGGAACAGTGTTTTAAATAAATGAAAGCGTAATTTATAATTACAACTGCATCAGAGCTAAGACTAATTACCCTACCTGCCAGGCAAGATGGCCTTTAAAGAAAATAAAAATAATTCTGAAGAGAAGTGGGTTGTTCAGCACAATTAAAAAAAATAAAAATTAACAAACAAAACAAAACAAAAACCCAAACAAGGCCATTTAAAAGTCCCAAGTTAGAATTTCCTTCTATTTTCCATCTCTTCTCATATAAAGACAATCTAATAAACACAATAGGCATTTTAAACAGGAATGCTACATTCATTTATTTTACTTGTTGTCAAATTCTTTCATTCATTCAATAAACATTGGTGGCTGTCCTCCCATGTGAGATACTCTGCTAGGTCCTCTGGGGACTATTTTGAGATGTGAAATGTGATAATGTATATCAAACATGTTGTAAACCTAAGAACGCTATATCAACATGAAATATAATTGGAATATAATTTAACATAATGTAATAAAAATAGAATTCTGTAAAAGGTTACAGAATTTTTTCACATCTTTTTAACCTTAGCTGCAACTTCTAAATTAAAAATAAATGTATAGCTGAATGTCCTCGGAGGTCATCCAATGGAACCTTCTCCAGTTTCCATCTGAGAAAACTGAACCCTAGAAATAGTGATAGGAGGGTAACAACGCTGCTATTTTGTCTTCTTATGGAATCTGTACTGTGAATCCCAGACTAAAAAAAGGAATTAAAATGGTAAGACTGGGGAGGAGGCCTGACACTTCAGCTGAGTCAAGAGAAGCTACCTGATAGTGGACTTGAGGGAAGTTTTTGGAGAAACCAAGAGAGAAACAAAGGTTAACTTTCCATCTAGAGTTTGTTAGGTATTAGGCTTTTGTAGTTGTTCCCATGGCAGCACTAATCATAGAGTTAACCATTAAGGAGGTAGTCAATAGTAATAATAACTGACATTCATATAGTGCTTTTAAGGTTTGCATAAATAGCATATACAGGGTGTCCCAAAAATCTTAGTGCACTTTAAATCTAATCTTAAAATTGCACTAAGGTTTTTGGGACACTCTGCACTTTTATTTGATCCTTGTAACAACTGAGCAAAGTAAGCAGTTTTTTTTTACCATGGAATATGTTTTTTCAGCTCTTCTAACAGTAATATTTTTATTGAAAAGAACTATGTTTTAGGCATCCCCCTTCTATTTTAACAGATGAGGAAATAGGGATTGAATGATTAAGTGACTTACTAATGGTCACACAGCTACTAATTATTGAAGACAGTCTATGAATGAAAGTGTTCCTGACTCCAAATCCAGTAATGTACCCATGATGCCACACTAACTCTTGATAAAGTTATATGATTATTAATAATAAAATATATAAAGAGTAGTCAAGAGTATCAAAACTAGTCACCAAATAGGGAGGGCCAAATTTTAAATGTAAAGGTAGCAAATTATTTTCTTATGCTTATATGTGAAAATGAAGCCAATAAAATTTAGGGTTATACATATTCTTTCTGTATAGAACTGGGATTCAAACTAGCATTGCATTTGTTACAGTTTGGAAAATGTAGACTTACTCCTTCAGATGCTCTGGAAACTACATTAGGATTTTAAGACCACCACCTCCCTTCACCTACCCATGCCCATAAAACAAACAAATGAACTAAACTGGGCTGACAATGAACCTGAAAAAGTGAAACCTTTCTCATCTTAGCTTCCAGAAATACAAGCAAAATCGGATAAGTAACTGGAAAATGACCTTGTCAATCAAATATCAGATAGCATCACTAAAGGAATGAAGGGGATAATTTCTTTAGCCTTATGCAAGTACAATAGAGTCATTTGAAGAAAAAACAAAACATGTTGACCTGGGCTTGAATGCCTTACCTGCACATATCAGAAACATGGAAAACCTAAAAAATGACAGGACAGCAGCTTGGATTTTTTTAAACTACTAAATATATTAATAAAAGCATAAGAGGAAGGCTATATACACACACACACACATATATACACATGTATGTGTTTATATGTATACACACATTTACATGTGTACATGTATGTATATGTATATGCTCAGAAATTCTGGCTCTTGAGAAATCAGAACTTTGCCTTCTGTGTTATAAGAGAAAGTAAGCAGTCAGAGTATGACCATTTGGGGCAATACAATTTAATCAGTGGTAGAAGTGAGACCCAGTGAAGAACACTTTCATGGGGAAGAGAGAGATTTTATAATGGGAGGTGGGGACTGTATCAGCAAGCATCCTAGCATACCTAGGGCAGCTGCTAGAATAGGTTCTTAGATCTGCTTTACTAAAGGGTTAACAATGGGTTAACAATCTTTCTTTAATCAAACAAACATACCATTTACCTAGTCCAGGGGAAAAGTCAGCACCCTGAACTCCAGAGAATACAAACACAAGTTGCAAGCAGACCAAGAAACAGATCAGCAGATGGGCTTCCAACCATCTGACCATCACATCCATTTGACCATCACATCCATTACCTATTCAAGTTACCAGAGAGGGAAGCACAAACATCTGGGTTTTTCAAAGCTGGGAGATTCAATGGTTTCCCAGAGTCTCATCTGGTCAAATCACAGAACTCTTTTCAAAGTGAGCCTGAAAGGAAACGTCACATCAGGGCATATATATAGGCTTCTCCTGGGTCAGCCCTCTTGACCCACTGTCCAATTACAAAGTAACAAGGTGTGGCCATTCCCAAAAAACAAGCTTCCCACCACAGACTTCATGTGACCATATTCAGCCCAGAGCCACTTAAGCCTATCAAAGGGGCTAGGGGCAGGAAAGAGCTTCAGATTCCCATTACAGGGACCATACAATGGGTATAATCTGTAGGAAACTGGTGCCTAGAGAGACCAGTACCCATAAGAATGTTGTTCCTCTTACTCAGGCTTTGAAAGAAAATGCTTTCTGAAACTTTTCTAAAGGAAATTTAAAGCCTTGGGTTCCTGGCTGAAGTTTCATTCTGGCATTTTTCCTTTCAACGAAAAAAACCCTATTTTTTTTTTAAATAATGTTCCTCTGCAGACAATATCCTGTCTCACAGAGAAGGGAATCAGAGATCCTGTGAGCAATTGGCACCCAGAAAAAGGAGAAGGAATGGGACTAGAGGCAATTTAATGGTGAAAAGGCAAAAATAGCCATGGAGAGGGAAAGGAGTAGTAATGTATTGTGTGCATCAGTGACATGAGTTAATTCTTACCATGTTCCAGAACTTTCCTTTCTCATGCATAAATTAGTCAGTATTTCTAAGACTTAGGCAGAACATAAAAAAGAGTGTTGGGGGCAAGAAATAGAAGGCAATAAATAATACAGAATTTCTTTAGAAGAGTGAATTCAAAATGAGTAACTTAGAAGCTTTAGAGTAATAGACAGATGAAGGAAGGAATAAATTTATTTTAGGGTCATGAATCAAAGAACAAAATTCTAGAATAGACAGAAAGAGAAGAGAAATAATGAAAAAAGGAGGGAAGCCTTTTAAGAAGAGGGCATAGAAAATGAATTTCAAGCCTCCACCCCACAACAAGGTTAAATTGTTGGGGAGCAGAGAAAAATTTAACTTGATACTTAACAGAGAGGAAAAACATGGGAAGGAACTATATAATTAGATAAAGGAAGAAAGAAAGTGGAATTAATATGTTATATGAACTCCCAAAATAGGGAAATAGGTGGAAAATGGGAAAGAAGGTACTATACAGGGAGGAGAAGAAAGGAGAGGATAGAGATTTGCCTTTTGGTAGATTAATCTATAAAGTAACTGAAGAGAAACAAATACTATGTTTCCAGAGAAAGGGAAAGAAAAATATCTTAATTCAAGAACAAAATTAATGGTGCTATTTACAAATGGAGGAAAGTGTAAACTTAATTCATAATGTCAAATGTCAATGGATTAAACAATTCAACTTAAACATGTGTGAAATTATATTAAAAAGCATAATTTTTATCTTACAGGAAATATACCTAAAAAACAAAAACAGTCACATTATACAAATGAGAGGCCAGAATACAATTTACTATACCTCAGATTAATTCCCCAAAGCAGGAGTTGTAATCATGCTATTAGATAAAGTAAAAACAATCATTCCTAATATAATAAGTGATAAACAAGGAAGCTAAATTACACTGAAAGGAACCATAGACAACAGATTAGTAACAATATCAAATTTATATTCTGCAAGTGTCTTAGCCTTTAAATTCATAAAGGAAAAATGAAGAGAATTATGGGAAAAAGTAATTCAATAGCAGCAGGGAATTTTAATGTCTTAGTTTTGGATAAATGTAATGAATAGATAAATAAAAGAAAGAATATAGAATTAAACAAATTGCCAATATTAAAGCTAAAAGACATGACATCTTTTAAATGAGAATGCTGAAGAATATGCATCTTTCTCAGTATCATACGAGATTTTCACAAAACTTGATTGAGAATTTAGGGACAAATCTAAAAAGGTAGAAATAATAAACCTATCCTTTCCAGATCATAACATAATAAAAATTGTACTCACTTTTTACAAACAGAAACATGACATAAGTGGCAACTTAGCAGTGAAATCCTAAATAATGATTGAATGGGTGAAAGAAAAAATATCATAGCATCAATAATTATATGAAAAGAAATGATATAACATAACATTTCTAGAATGCAGTTAAAGTAGTCCTTAGGACAAAAAATATATTTTTGAAAATCAATCAATCAATAAACATTCCTTAGGTATCTACTATATTCTAGGAACTATGTTAAGCATTGTAGATTCAAAACCATACAACAGGAAGTTCCTGCCCTTAAGGAGCTTTATGATCTATTGGAGAGACAACATGGAAACAAATATATATAGAGCAAGCTATATACAGGACAAATAGGAAATAATTCACAGAAGGAAAGCAGTGGAATTAACAGGGATTGGGGAAGCCTTCCTGTAGAAGGTGAGATTTTAGTTGAGACTTAATGGAAGCCAGTGAGCGTTCTGGGAGATAGCCAGAGAAAATGCCTAGAGCTGAATGATGGAGTGTATTGTTCATGGAAGTGCCAGGAAGCCAGTGTCACTGGATGGAAGAGTACATATAAGGGAGAACAGAATAAGAAGATTGGAATGTTAGGCAAGGTTAGGAATGACTTTGAAAGACAAATAGAACATTTTGTATTTGATGGTGGAGGCAATAAGGAGCCACTAGAGTTTATTGAGTAGGGGGAGTGTGACATGATTAGACCTGTACTTTAGCAAAATCTCTGTAGTGGATGAACAGAGGAAGGACTGGAGTGGAAAGATACTTGAGGCCAGCAGACCCACCAACAGGTTACTACAATAATCCATGGGTCAGGTGATGAGGGCCTATACTAGAATGGTGGTAGTATCAGAAGAGAGAAGGAGGCATATATGAGAGATGCTGCAAAAGTGAAATTGATAGGTCTTGGCAACAGATTGAATCCGGGTGGGATGAGAAAAAGTAAGGAATCCAATATGACTTGTAGGTTGCAAGCAGATTTGAGATTTTAGAAGGATAATGTTGCCCTTTGTGGTAATAGCTAGAGGGGGTAGGAGGTTTAGAATGAAAGATACTTAGCTCCATTTTGAACATATTGAGTTTAAGATGCCTACAAGACACCTAGTGTAAAATATCTGATAGGTAGTTGGAGATAAAAAATAGGAGGTCAGGGTTTGGTGAAGGGGAGGTAGATATGAGGATCATCAGTATAGAGATGGTAATTCAAAGAGAAGAGAGTGACTGACAGTGTCAAAAGCTGAAGAGAGACTGTAATGAGAATGGGAATTTGAAGATCTTCCCTGCCCCTTAATAGATGGGGGGGGGGAGTTGAAGCTTTCCTGCTGCAAAGGTAAACACTGCCCCCTGATCGACTGAATGTAGTCACATGGAGCCTGTGGTGGGAGGAGCTTGCTGAAGAGAAACAGAGCCCAAAGAAAAGCTGGTAGAGAGCTAGCCAGACAGTTGGAGACAGTTGGGGACAGAGGAGCTTAGGCAAGGAGATAGTTTTGTGAACAAATATTGATCTTGTATTGGTTTGTGGGAAGGCTAATGGATGGTGTGGCTTTCAGTGTTATTATGGCTTCTGAATATCTTTGGTACTATGATGAAATCAGCTTAGTGGTTTGGGGATTCAGTTTTCTGATGTCCAAATAAATCCTTCAGTCCTATCCTCTATCTGGAGAGTCTGGCATATTTTGCAATTGAATGTCATATGATACTTATAGTCACGGTCTTTATCATGATCACAGGCTCTGTAAATATTGCATTGGTGCTACAGAGGCCAAAGAGATTGAGGATGGGGAAAAGACCATTGGATTTGACAATTAAGAAATCATTAATAATTTTGGAGAGAGTAGTTTTGGTAGACTGATAAGATCAGACATTGGTCTGTAAGGCAATAAGAAGAAAATGAGGCATGACTAGGTGGCACAGTGAATAGAGCATCTGCCCTGGAGTCAGGAGGTCCTGAGTTCAAATCCAGCATCAGATACTTAACACTTACTAGCCATGTGACCTCAGGCAAATCACTTAAGGCCATTTACCCTGCCCTCTCCCCTCCAAAAAGTAAAAATAAAAAAAAATTAAAATTTTTAAAAAAGAAGAAAATGAGAGGAAAGAAAGTAGAGGCAAAAGAAAAGAGTTTAGCTGCAAAGATCAGAAGAGATATAGAAAAACAGTGGAAATGGAAAGATCAAGTGAGGGTTTTTTCAGGATGGTGTAGACAATGGGCATTGTTCTAGGTGACAGGGAATGTATCAGAGAGAGATTTCAAATACATGAAAGAGTGGGGATGTCAGAGGAGGGAGGAGATTTGTTAGAGGAGACAAGATAGAATGGGATCACTTGAACAAGTAGGGCTTAGCTTTGGTAAGGAGTAATGGCAGTTCGTCATATGAGACAGGTGAAGGAGAAGAAAGTGGCAGAAGGCATCTGAGGGGTATGAGATGAGGAAGAGAGAGAATGAGAGAGTTCATAGTCAATGATCTAATTTTTTTCCTGTAAAATATGAGGGAAAGATCTCAGCTGAGATAGGGGAGAGATGTTTGGAAAGTTTGAGAAGGGATGAAAAAATTTGGAAGAGCTGCTGTGGAAAGTGGTGACAGAATAACAGGATTTTCTAGCAGCAGTGAAGGCCATTTGAAGCTTGTTGTTTAGCTGTTTTTCAGTCCTCTATGACTGACCCCATTTGGGGTTTTCTAGGCAAAGACACTGGAGTGGTTTGCCATTTCCTTTTCCAACTCATTTTATAGATGAAGAAATGGACATAAACAGGATTAAATGACTTGACCAGGGTCACATAGCTAGTAAGACTCTGAGGCTGGATTTGAATTTAGGTCTTCCTGACTTCAGGCCCATCACACTGAGCCAGCTTGAAGTTATATAACATAAATTTGTAGTGTATCTGGTGAGAATGGTTGCACGATTTTCTCTATCTTCATTCAGTAGCATGTGTGTGAGAGAACAGTAGGAATGACCAAAGGCTGAGGTTTGGCTTCCATAATTAATTATGATGAGGCTAGGCATTCAAAAGGGGAAGGAGAATGGAGTTTAATTGGTTTACCAGGGAGATAATATGAGGAGAAAGGTAGAAAGTGGCTAGTGCAAGAAGGAATGAGGACCTGGAAGAGAATCGACTTCTTTCCCAATCTGAACAATTGGTGTGGATAAAGGGTATCAGTTTTTTAAGAGAAAGCAGAGGGAGAGGTGAAAAGTTAAAAAAAAGATTATGGTTGGATAAATTGTGTTTCAGAATTCTTGAATAAAAAGCTTGTACATTTTGGGGTGATAGTAAATCAAGGCTGCAACCATTTTTGTGTGTGACTGAGAGGAATAGCTGTGTGTGACTGGAGGAATAGCTCATGGGAGGTGAGTAGGTTGAAGAACTAAGTGGTTAGAGTGTTTGAAGGAGAATCAATATGTATGTTGAAGTTCCCCAATATAAGGGCAGGAATTGGGAAGGAGAGAAAAAATGTGAGCCATGCATTGAATTCATTGAGGAAGGAAAGGATTTGACTTGAAGTTTCATAGATAATAGCTACCAGGATTTTGATTGTGCAGTAAATATGCATGGCCAGGACCTCAAAGGAAGAGAGGCTTCTGAGGGATGGAGGAAGGAGAATCTGGAAGTGGCACTGGGGAGCCATTACTAGTGAGTCAAGGAGAATGAGTGAAGGAAGGCTGTGTGGGCAGAAGGAATTTTTGATAATTCATTAAAGGAGATAGAAGGGGTTAGAGAGGAAAAGATTTAAGGTGAAGGGAAGTTTTGCTTGTGTAATAGGCATTCCAGAAGGAACAATGGATGGACTCCACAATGGGTGGAGTTAGGTCGAAACTTTGGACTAGCAGGGTAGAGGGGGATGGTAATTAGGAATCGAGTGGTATGGCATGTGGAATGGGGTTGGGATGATAATCTACAGGAGTTCAGAATCACTGGCATGTGAAGGGTACAACCAGGTGTCAGGATGTTTATCACTGAAGAAAGAATGCCATTCTTCTTATACCCCCCCCACCCCCTCAAATTCAACAAGAGATGTGAGACCTGAAGTTAAGGGAAACGTGGCTCTTCTTTGCACCAGAAATTCTCATTCCATTTGGGAGATTGGGCTAGCAGCAGGAAGTTGAGATTGCCTTATGCTGGCACAGATGGAAGCGATTGCTTTAGCAGCCAAAGTAAGCTGTTTGGTATCTTCTATACATTAAAATACACTAATGGGATAAGAAGGGAGAGGATTAATGAATGGAATATGAATTTGAAAAAAAACACAAAAGATAAACCTAAAATAAGAACAAAAATTAATTTTAAAAATTGGAGAATTAGGCAAACTGTAAACAAAAATCTATAGAAATTATAAAGACTAGGGGCGGCTAGGTGGCACAGTGAATAGAGCACCGGCCCTGGAGTCAGGAGTACATGAGTTCAAATCCAGCCTCAGACACTTAACACACAAAAAAAACTAGCCGTGTGACCTTGGGCAAGTCACTTAACCCCAACTGCCCTCCAAAAAGCAAAAAAAAAAAAAAGAAATTATAAAGACTAGTTCTTAGAAAATAACAAAATCAATAAAACTTTAGACAGCTTAATTAAAAGGAAAGCATAAAATTAAATCAACAAAATAGTAAATGAACAAAGTGAAATAACAACATACTAGAAGAAATAAAAAGAATGATCACAACCTACTATCCATAGTTATAAACTTGCAAAAGTGAGGACAAAAATAGAGAAATACCTTCAAAATATAAAACCAATGGGAGAGATTTAATTATAAAAAGAAACCACCAAAGTGGGAAGGGGGTAGAACTCCTCATTTTGATGGATGCATAGGAGAATTCTGATAAACTTTCAGAGAAGAACCAGTATCAATACCACACAAATTATTCCCAGAACTGTGAAACACCCTACCACTTTTATGATACAAATATAGTCTTTTTTTGACAATCATATAAAACATTTACATATTAGTCATTTTGTATGGGAAGATTCAAATTAAAAAAAGTATAAGAAAATGAAAAATAGCCCTTTGGCCTATATTCAAATAATTTCAGTTCTTTCTCTGGAGGCAAATTGTGTCCTTCATCATTAGTCCTTTGGGGTTTTCTTTTTTATTCTTTTTAAGCTTTTATTTAGCATTTTATTTCCCCCAAGTTACATATAAAAACAATTTTTAACATTTGTTTTTTAAAACTTTGAGTTCTGGAAGAAGGGGTGGAGCCAAGATAACAGAGTAGAAGCAGAGAAATTCTACAGCTCCCACACAACCACCCTGAATACCCACAAAATATGACTCTAAACAAATTCTAGGGCTCGCAAACTCACAGAAATACAGAGAACACATCTCTCGCTCAAGGCAGCTCGGCAGCAGGGGCTCATTGCAGCAGGCCAGGAGCCAAGGCCAGCCCAGCCTGAAACTGAAACCACAGCCAGGCCGCAGGGCAGTCGGGAGGAGTGAGCAAAGAAAGCCACAGAGTGAGTCTACTTCAAAGAACATCTACAGCACCTGAAGCAATCTTCACAGCTACCAAGCCAGGCTTAGAGAAGGTCAATGAAAGTCAAACATTCAAGCTAAATTTGGGTGAGGAAAAGCAGTTTGGCCAATCTGCCCCCAAGGCAAGGAAGCATTGGGGGAAGGGCAGGAATTGCTGTAACCAGTGGCTGCCCCCATTGGGCTGCTTCAGAGCTCCTGGCCTGTGGAAACCACAGAGGGGGGCTAAATCAATTGATCAGGGCCAAGTGCTCTTGTATTGAGCAGCCTGGATGCAGATTGTGGTCTTGGGTGGTAGTCCTGGGGTGTGCTTTCAGCAAGCCAAAGCTGGTGGGGGCTGCAACACCCCCCTAATAGCTCTGGCAGCTGGGAAAACACTAGCGATTTGGAACAGAGCTTTCCCCCCTGGAAGCAGAGTTCCACAAGGCTAAAAAATCCAACCAATTAATTTACTGACCTACATGAGAAAAAGGAAACAAAATAAGAACAGCAATAAAACTCTAGAATCCTTTTTTTGTGGAGGAAAAGGATCAAAGCATGGAATGAGAGGAAGACAACACAGTCAGAACTCCCACACAAATGCTTCCAGGACACTTGTAGAATGCCTAGAAGCTATAGATCAGCTGAAAAAGGACTTTGAAAAACAAAAAAGAGAAGTGGAGGAAAAATTGGGAAGAGAAATGAGAATGATGTGAGAAAATCATGAAAAGAGAGTCAACAACCTCACTGAAGAAAACAACAATTTAAAAAATAGATTAATTCAAATGGCAAAAGAGACCCAGAAAGCCAATGAGGAGAAGA
>CM053597.1:209191447-209214747 GCA_028646575.1 Pseudocheirus occidentalis | reverse complement strand
GCTAGAGAGGTGTTGGAGGAGGGTATAAAAGGGAACAGATTGTGGGAGGGGTCTTAAAGGGGGATCAGTGTTCTGGGCTGGGGGGTAGGGACAAAAAGGGGAGAAAATTTGTAACTCAAAACCTTGTGGAAATGAATGATGTAACCAAGAAAATAAATTTTTAAAAAAAGGATTAACAAAAAAATAAATCTTTTGTAAAAGGTAATTGATGTTAAGTGGTTAAATGGAAGTGGACTGGCACCTAACACTGAGGGTATGAGGAACACAGCTGCTGAGTGCTTGAGCTGATGTCCATGGGGAAGAGATACCCTGAACCCCTCTGGTTACCACAGAACCCTGAGGGCTAAGATGTAGCAATATTGAACTTGAGAGATCTTGAGAGAGCAATCCAATGCATCTTCACTATACTACACACACACACATACACACACATACACACACACAACGTGTCTGTGTATGTCTATGTGTCTGTATATGTACACATAAACACATATGTGTATAAAGACACACACACACTTATGGGAATATACACACATTGAAATGCATACACACATATAGGCTCATAAAAATATTGGGATTCTATAAAAATAAACCATTTAGTATAACAGTGTAACAGTTAACTTTTGGAATTGAGACTTTGACAGAAAATAATACTTTTGAATGGAATCATAGGATCTCATAATTGGAAGGGGCCTTAGATTTCATTTAGGGCCACATCTACCCATGAATTTTACCTATGATTTGGTTAGTGAATAATCAACAAGCTCCCTGTTTGAAGGTTTTTTTTATGGAAAAATAATTATCCTGTCCAATGTAGCCCATTTCATTTTAGATGGCTCCAGTTGTTAGCAATTCTTTTTTCCAAATAGTGTATGTAGTCTCTCTTTCACAAAATAACTTTTAAATGCTTAAATACTGGGTTTTTGTCATACCTGGGACCTTTTCTCTCTAGTTTAAAGTATAATAGTCCAAAAAGTTATCAGGGATACTCTCTCAGTGAGGTTAACAACAATACTCTACAGATATATAATTTAAGTGTTAATATCAAAGTGGGTTCTTTAGCAAATAACATCAAGCCAAAACATTAATTTTCAGACATGATTTGCTGTTAATAAGTCCTATAGAAATAATGTAAAAATGGAGTGAGAGTGTCACTATGATGCTATGATCAAGGAATTATGTACTAAGACTGCAAGATATAGAATTAATTAATGAACAAATATGTGTTAAATGCTTCCTAGTGTCAGGCACTATGTTAAGGGATGGGGGTACAAAGATCAAATCAAACCAGTTTCTACTGTCAAGGAATTTACATTGCAATGGGAGAAGGCAGCATGTATATAAACAGCTGTATATACACAATAGATACAAAGCAGAAATAAAGCAACTTTGGATGATGGTGATAATACTAGCTAGCATTTCTATAACAAATTATGTTTTGTGAAGTTCTATAGATATATTATCTCATCACCACAACAACTTTGAGGTAGCATGCTATTGTTAGAGATGAGGAAACACAGGATGAGCAAAGGAGAGTGACTTGTCAAAGGTCATACAGTTAACAAATGTTCAAGGCAGGATTTGAGTTGGGTTCTTAACTCCACATCCAGCACGCTTCTATACTGTGCCACCTAGATGCACACATGGGGTGGAAAACCATCTTAAAGGAGATGATAGTTGGACTGATTTTTTTTGGGGGGAGGAGAGTTTAAGGTAGATAAAATGACAATCAGACTACATCACATCTAAGATCTCTTTTCAACTGCACCTTTAGAGAACCAGTACTATATAGTGCGGAAAATGCGTTGTTCAGGAGGGCTAGCACCTCCAGTGTGAGGGCTGCAGAGTCATTTTCAGGGCTGCTCATCTACCTTTGGTACTGTAAAAAATCTCATCAGTCAACATAGAGTACCCAAACCATCTTGGTAAAAGCTGGACTAAACCAGGTTGAAGGTAATGAATAAGCCTCAAACCCTTTGGTGAATTAGAGAGATGTCTGTTCCAAGTATGTGAAGACTTTTCCTGGCAGAATGGGTTGATGAGAATAATTAGTTCCAACAGCTATGAAGGTGTCTGAAGTAGGCACTGTAGACTGATTAGAGCTTGGTCAGACATAGCCAAGAGCTTGGTCTGACTTCTGTCTTGCCACTGGACTTTGGTGAGTAGAAAAGGGACTGAAGTTGAATACTTTGTGCAGCTCTGCCTCACTTAAATCCAATTCATACACAAGTCAAGGCATTATCCCAAGATGTCATTGGTCCTCTTGGAAAATGAAGGACAAATAATTTTATAGTGAAAGCATCCTAGTCTTCAAGACCTGAATTCAAGAAACAGCTTTCACATATAGATGTGACAGTGGGAAAGTATGTGTTGTTCTTGAGTAGTTTCAGTTGTGTCTGACTCTCTGTGATGCAATTTGTTTGTTTATTTTGTTGGCAAAGATATTGGAGTGGTTTGCCATTTCCTTCTCCAGTTCATTTTATTAATGAATAACTGAGGCTAACAGGGTTAAGTATCTGAGTCTGAATTTGAACTCAGGTCCTCCTGACTCTAGGAAAAACATACCCTTAGGGAATAAGCATTTACATAGCATCTACTATGTGTCAGGCACTGTGCTGAGTGGTTTTTACAAATATGATCTCATGAGAGGCAAACAGAGGTTAAGCCTTCAAACTTTTTTCTTTGCCAAGCAGTCAACTTTCTGACTCTGCATGTGTAAGGCTTTATTTTATTTTATTTTATTTTATTTTATTTTATTTTATTTTATTTTATTGTTAATGAATTTTATGTTCCATAAGATTTTGAGTTGCAAATTTTTTCCCTGTCTGTCTCCTACCCACCACCTCAAAACAGTGATCCCACTGAATACCCCCTCCCCCAATCTGTTCTCTCCTATATCCTCCCCCATGCCTCCTCTAATTTTCTGGTAGGGCAAGATGGATCTCCATACCCCAGCACCTGTATCTTATTTCCCAGTTGCATGTAAAAAATAATAGTAATAATAATTTTCAAACATTTGATTTTAAAACTTTGAATTCCAGATTATTTCCCTTTTTCTCTTTTCACCCACCCTTACGGGGAAGATAAGCAATTCAATATAGCTTGTACATGTGTAGTTATGCAAAACATTTCCATAGTGGATATATTTTGAAAGACTATCTTTCCCTTCATACTATTTTGCCACCCACTTGTTCTGTTTTCTACTTTGACCCTGTCCCTTTTCAAAAGTGTGTGCTTCTAACTTATAACCTGCCCCTCCCCCCCATCTGTCCTCCTTTCTATCATCCTCCCTGTTATTCCCTTCCTCCCTACTTTCCTGTAGGGTAAGATAACCAGTTTAGTGGTTTAGTGTGTATGTTATTCCCTCTTGAAGTCAAATTCAATAAGAGTAAGGTTGATCCATTCCCTTTTGCCTCCCTGTTCTTCTCCTCCATTGTAAGAGTTTTCCCTTGTCTCTTTTATATGAGATAATTTACTCTATTCTGTCTCTCCCTATCTCCTCTCATTATATTTCTCTCTCATCTCTTAATTTTATTTTTAAAATATCATTCCTTCCTATTCAATTGATTCTGTGCCTTCTGTGTATGTATACCTGTACACATATATACACACTCACATATGTCTTCATATGCATATACCCTCCTATATAGACATATATATGTATATATACACATACATTTATATTCCCTTCAATTATCCTCATACTGAGAAAAGTTTCATGTTATAATTATTGTTTTTTCCATGTAGGCATGTAAATAGTTCAACTTTGATAAGTTCCTTATGATTTCTTTTCCCTGTTTACCTTCTCATGCTTCTCTTGCTTCTTGTATTTGAATGTCAACTTTTCTATTCAACTCTGGTTTTTCATCAAGAATGCTTGAAAATCCTCTATTTCATTGAATAAACATATTTTCCTCTGAAACATTATACTCAATTTTGCTGGGTAGGTGGTTTTGCTCCTAGGTCCTTTGATCTCTGGAACATCATATTCCAAGCCTTTTGATCTCTTAATGTAGAAGCTGCTAAATCTTGTGTTGCCTGATTGTGTTTCCACAATATTTAAATTGTTTCTTCTTGGGTGCTTGTAATATTTTCTCTTTGATCTGGAGATTCTGGAACCTGGCTATAATATTCCTAGGAGTTTTCTTTTTGGGATCTTTTTTTAAAGAGGTGATCAGTGAATTCTTTTAATTTCTATTTTGCCCTATGGTTCTAAAATATCAGGGCAATTTCACTTGATAATTTCTTGAAGGATGATTTCTAGGTTCTTTTTTTGATCGTGGCTTTCAGGTAGTCCAATAATTTTTGAATTATCTCTCCTAGATCTGTTTTCCAGGTTAGTGGTTTTTCCAATGAGATATTTCACATTGCTTCTATTTTTTCATTTGTTTGGATCTATTTAATTGTATTTTGATTTCTCATAAAGTCATTAGCTTCCATTTGTTCCAGTCTAATTTTGAAGGAATTATTCTCTTCAGTGAGATTTTGAAATGTTTTCCATCTGACAAATTTGGTTTTTTAAGGCAGTCATCTCCTTATTGGCTTTTTGGGCCTCTTTTGCCATTTGAGTTAGCCTATTTTTTAAGGTGTTATTTTCTTCAGTCAGGTTGTTGATTCACTCTTCATGATTTTATTGCATCATTCTCATTTATCTTCCCATTTTTTCCTCCATTTCTCTTACTTGATTTTCAAAATCCTTCTTGAGCTCCTCCATGGTCTGTAATCAGTTCATATTTTTCTTGGAAGCTTTTGATGCTGGAGTTCTGACTTCATTGTCTTCCTTCTGTTCCATGCTTTGATCCTTTTTGTCGCTAAAAAAGAAATCTAAGGTTTGGTTGCTGTGATTGCTTTGCTTTCTTTGCTTGCTCATATTGCCACTTAATTACTTGACTTTTGCATGCTTTGACACAGTAGAACTCTGCTTCCAGAAGGGAGAGCTTTGTCCCAAATCACTGGGGTTTTCACAGCTGCCAGAGCTTTTAGTTAGGTGCCATCTGTAGAGCTCCCACAAACTCTAGCTCACTGGTCACACACACCCCAGGACCTCTACCCAAGACAGCGATCCAGATCCAAGCAGGTTAAAGGAAGAGTGATTATCCTCTAAATCAGTGGTTCTCAACCTCTGGGTTGAGTCAAATGACCCTTTCGCAGGGGTCACAGGGGTTGCCTAAGACCATAAGAAAACACATATTTCAGATTGTCTTAGGAACTAAGACCCTGCTCCTCTATCCATCTCCAGGTAGGTCTGCCCACATGCAGATACACCCACATATAAGTATTAAAGGGTTGTGGTATTAGGAAGGTAGAGTACCACTGCTCTAAATGATCACTTGGTCTCCCTATGATCTGCAGGCCAGAAGCTCTGAAGCAGCAATGTGGAGGCAGCTTCATGATTGCAGGGCCTCTGCTGCTTTTTGCCTTCTTGACATAGCAGCAATGGCCAGACCACGTTCTCAGTCTTCCTGTTCCCACAAAGTTCACACTGACCTTTTACTTTGTCTTTGGATTTTATGGCTTGATAATTCAGGAAACTGCCATGGCTGTTGGTGATCCACTCTCCCAAAGTCTGTTCCAGCTGCTGTTGGTCAGGACCAACCTGGGGCTAAAACCGTGAGCTAATGCAGGGCTGGGCTGGGCTTGCAGTACATTGCAATGGACCCTTCCTGCTGGCCTGCCAACCTTCCTTCAGTGGGAGATTTCTTTCTTTCTGTCACTTTGTGGGTTCTGTGGCTGTAAAATTTGTTTAGAGTCATATTTTATAGGTATGTGAGGTAGTTATGGGGGGAGTTCACAGAGTTTTCATGCTTCTACACCATCATCTTCCACTTGGACTGATTTTGGGACAAAACAAGTTATTGGGGAGGGAAGAATAAAAGAAAGTTACACAATAACTTTAGTATATATTTAAAAAGAATAGCAAGTTGTACATAAGAAACTTGTAGTTTCATGTACAATCATTGTTTTTTTATTCTGCAATGTTATGGAAATATTTATTTTATTTCATAAATTAATGATAAAAACCCCCAGGTATTTTGAGAGGTGGAGATGTGGAGGGAGAAAATTCTAGGAAGCCAGTGCAAATGCATGGAGAGAGTAAATGGAACAAAATGTATGAAGATCCAGTAACCTAGGATGGTGGACAGAAGAATATGTAGAAGAAAGTAGCATGTAAGATAACTTGAAGAGGTAGAAGGAAGAAGACCATAAAAAACTTTAAATGCTAAAAAAAAGGATTTATATTTGATTCTAGATATAATAGAAAGCCCCTGATGTTTATTTGGCTGTAGAAACACTGGCAGGACTACCCACACATATGAGATCATAGATCCATGGGAATATAAGAAAATGAAATGGAAAAGAGAATAAGGTCAAGAAAATGCTCTTTAAAGACCTGAGTCTTGAACATGTACATGCTGGTCAATGCTTCTAGTTATGTTCCTTTTTGCTAAAATTGAAGGCTGTTCTTCAGGGCCCCATTTAATGGTGTGGCAATATCTTAGCTACGTTCAAAGTTCTACTAGTTCGGTGCAGGTAGTGATCCTTTCCCAAGGAGGGAGTTAGTTTTTGAATCAAAGGATTCCTGCCTTGTTGATAAAGAGAAATGGCATTCTTTGAACTAATAAGGAGGTCAGTGTCCCTGGAGTGAAAAAAAAATCATATAGAGAGGTACAAGGTATGAGAATACTGTAAAGGTTAGGCAAAGTTATGGAGGGTTTTAAATGCCAAGCATAGTATTATAGTTATTATCATTATTAAAATGAAAATTTTGGATTAGGTCATCTCTAGGTTCTTTTTACCTCTAACTTGTTTATGAATCTTATTTAGACTTTAAAATGAGTTAACTATGACCATTTTTATTGTTGAGGAACAATTTAGGGTTTAGTCTTTTTTTAAAACTTGATTGAATGAAAAATAAAATCCTTTCTGCTATTGGAATGACCCAGGTGAGGTTACTTTTTTAGAATGCGGACTTTGAATCTAGTGGATACTAGACTTTGGATGTGTCAACTCAGTCCTGACACAGTCAATGATTGGGATAACAGTGCATTTATCCAAGTTACCACCATGATCAGGCTTAAGGTGTATTTTAACTTAATGTTTTCTGGTATTTTATGTAAATATCAACTTTCTTTGAAAATAGAGTGCTTTCTTCCCAAAAAAACCTCTGAACTCAAAAAATCTAAACTGCTTTACATTGACTTTCATATTTCATAGAGATGTGATTTCACCCTATCCCTCAACCTGGATAACAATTCCCTTCATCCCTTAATAAAATAATCTATTTGACTGTGTCCAGAAAAATGCACTACTGTCTAACACTGCAACATTGAGCCCTCTTGAGCTGTTCTTGAGAAATGAACTATGGCCCACTACCAGATTCAAGAAGTTAAGGGTATTTCTATGCTATAATAACAACCAGAGATGGATACATACCTATTTTAATGTAGATTCAAAATGTCTATGAGGAACTTTACTACTAGAACTCCTTTTTATTGTTTTTTAAGTTTTTTGGGGTGTTTATTAATTTGTTTACTTTTAGTTTACAAAATTCAGTTCCATAATCCTTTGAGTTTCAAATTTTCTCCCCCTGTCTTTTCTCCCCCACTCCCATGGTGGCATGCAATCAAGTACAGGATCTACAAATACTTACACATTAGACATTAGCCAGGTTGTAAAGAAGGATTGTAATTGATGGAATGAACAATGGGAAAGAGGAAACAAAACCAAACAAGAAAAAGAAAGAGAGCAGGTAGTTTGCTTCAATCTGCATTCAAACCCTGTTTTTTCTAGTTCATTCTCTGAATGTAGACATCTCTTTCCATCATGAGTATTTTGGAGTTGTCTTATAACCTTGCATTCCTGAGAAGAGTCCAATCTATCAAAGTTGGTTGTCACACATATATTGCATCTGAAATTGTGTAAGAATTTCTCCTGGTTCTGCTGTTCTCACTCAGCATCAGTTTGTATAAGTCTCTCCAGGTAAATATGAAGTCTGTCTGCTCCTCATTTCTTACAGTACAATAGTATTCCATTATGTTCATATACCACAACTTGTTTAGCCATTCCCCAATTGATGGACATCTCCTTAATTTTCATTTTTTTTGCCACCACAAAAAGAGCTGCTATAAATATTTTTGTATAAACAGGTCTTCCTCCCACTTCTATGATCTCTTTGGGATACAACCCCAGAAGTGGTATTTCTGGGTCAAAGGGTATGCAATTATTTATTGCCCTTTGGGCATAGTTCCAGATTGTTCTCCAGAATGCTTGAATCAGTTCACAACTCCACCAACAATGCATTAGTGTTCTAATTTTTCCATAGCCTCTTCAGCATTTGTCATTTTCCTGTTTAGTCATCCTAGCCAATCTGACTGGTGAGATGTGGTACCTCAGAATTGTTTTGATTTACATTTCTCTAATCAATAGTGATTTACAGCAATTTTCATATGCTTATAGATATCTTTCATTTCTTCCTCTGAAAACTGCCTGTAGAACTCTTTTTTCATCAGCAAAGAGAGATAAATAATATTGTGGCTAAAAATCCTGGAATATTAGGATACTTATAGCCTAACAATAAAGATGGCTGCAAATGGCAAAATGAAAACTTTCTACAATGATCACATTTAACACTTTCTTTTTTATAGCTTTTATTTGTTAGTGTTCATAGCAAGATCCTGCTTATGCCAGCAAAATTTTGACAAGTTTCAAAATATCTACCCCAATAATTTCAGGGTTCTCACTTTAATAAAAACAAGTTTGATTTATATTGGGTGGAAGTAAGGTGCTGAAGTTAAAGAATCATCACAAACATAAATTCAATAAACTTATTTAACAGTTTCAACATTTTACAGCCCACAAAGACAGTAAGTATAAAAATCTACCTTCACAAAGTTAGAAGCTATTGTCAAGCATTCAGAGTCAATGAAAACCTTTGGAAATCTTCCCTTTTTTACCATGGCATTTACTTTCTCATTCAAATGTCTTGTCCAAAAATGTCTCCCCTTTACCAGTTCTTTGTCCATTTCTGTGGATGCTGTAAGATAAAAAAAAAGACTTACTTTGGATGTGATTTGGACACTGATTTTTCTCTAATTCATATTTATTTCCTCATCTACTCCTGTCTCTAACCTAATATCAATCAATTAACACACATTTATTTATATTCCCGTATGTGCTAGGTACCGAGTAGTTATTGTGCATACAAAGTAAAAAAAAATGAAACACTTGCCTTCAAGTAGCTTTCATTTTATTAGGAGAGACAACATAAACATGCATATGAACACAGAAGCATATATATATGAATACATATACATATATATGTATCTATGTATATATACATGCACATTTCACACATATATGAAGTATTTTTTAGAGGAGGCATGATCAACTGGGAAAATTAAGAAACATATTTATGTAGGAGGCTGGCACTTGAGTTGACCCATGAAAAACTCCAGAGATTTTCCAGATACAGTAGATAGACAGCCTGTATATATATGAAAGATACAGTGCTGTGAGTAAAAAGAAATTGGAAAGCCAATTTTCCTGGACCAAAGAGGGCATAAGGGGAGTATTGTATAATAAGTTTGGAAAGGTAGTTTGAGACCAGGTGGTAAAGGACTTTGAGTGCCAAACAGCAAAGTTTATATTTTACCCTAGAAGTAATTGGGGAGCTATAGGAGTTTATTTACTGGAGAGTGGCATGGTCAGACCTGTGTGATAGGAAAATCATGTTGGCAGTTATATGGAGCCTATATTAGATAAGATTAGATGATATGTTCAGAAATGATCTTTCTATGATATCACTGTATTCCTAGAAGTCTCTGCCATGTGTTGGTTGGGAATTCTTGTCTTTTTTATACTTAATGCTTACAATTAGGGAGGATTATGCTATATTTGGGGAATCTGCCCTCAGTGGACCTGCTTCATTTACATGACTCAGATTGTTGACTTTTTATTGGCCATCTGGTCTATTATAACATGGGAAAGTATAGAACTGGAAAGGTACTGCTGTCTACAAGGATGGAAAGAAGTTGTTTACCTTCTTCTTCTTTATCCTTCCTCTCAACTGGTAGATCAAGAAAAGAAGAGGGGATAGCTAGGTGGCACAGTAATAGAGCACAGGCTCTGGAATCAGGAGGACCTGAGTTCAAATCTGACCTCAGACATTTAACACTTACTAGCTGTGTGGCCTTGGACAAGTCAATTAACCTCGATTGCCCTACTTTCCCCCCTCCAAAAAACAAAAACAAAAAAAGCCAAAAAAAGAATATGAGAAGGAATTGTGTTTGGACCCCATCAAGACTGGCAGCTCTTCAAACAACTGGGGAAAATACAAAATTCAAAACAAGCACAGGGTATTGTTATCTGACTAGCAGTTGAGATTTCATGGCAGCTGTTAGTACAGTTCTAGCCTCCTCTGGCTTTCCTTCTGGTCTTTTGTCTGTTTCACTACCCTAACACTTTTACTGTATCTCAGCACTGAGTCTCTTCCATGGCCACTGCAACTCTTTAGGATATATCCAAGTTCTTCCATCATTAAAAGGCAGTTCTGGGAGCAGTGATGATGATGCACAAGAATATAGCTAGAAGCCTATAAACATACTGGTTGGTGGTGTACCAGGGGACCTGAAATAAGACCAGCATGGCCTTGGGGAACTGGAGCATGAAGCCAGCAGGATCTCAGCCCTGGCCTCTCAGTAAAACTCCAAGGGATCAAGATTCTTCCCAGTGGGTTACAGAGCAAGAATTCCAAGGTGGCTCAATTCTAGGCAGTGTGTGTACATTGTGGTGCCCTCTAAGACATCTAATGTCAGCTCAAAACCTGGGGAAGGGGGGTTGTTAGAGAATGAAAGAGGTACAAAAACAAAAAAACTAGAGTGATCTCTGATATTTGATGGCCATATGAAAGGATTCAAGAGATGGAGATGAGGAAGAGGCACTTCAAGACTCTGGAGGAGACTTGAAGTCAGTTCAATTACTGATATCCCTTCTCTTAGGAACCTAGCAAGGAAAAATGCCAACTTTCAGTTGCTGATTGTGTAAAGGAAAGATTAATGTTGTGTCAAGTTGGACTGCTTTAATATGGAAGCAGAAGTCAGGCATGCAGAAAGAGGGAATTGGGGCATTTTCCTAGTGATAGTCCCAGTTCCCTGTCATAGAACAGAGCTGTAGAAAAGGGCGTAGAGAGTGATCAAGATCTGGTCATCCCATCCAGAATACTACTGAATGGCAGGGAAAGCAGAATCCAGAATACAGAGAGGACAAGACCAAGCAGACACTGGGTTTTAAAGGAGAAGCAAGGGTAGAATTAATTATGCTTTAAGCAATTTTGAAAAAAAAAAGCAAGGATAGGAATTGGTATCTCAGATAAATCAGCACAAAAATTGACGTTGTTAAAATAGATGATGAGGGAAATTTCATTGTGCTTAAACTCACAATAGATAATAAAATAATATCAATATGTGTATGTATGTACATATGTACACACACACACACATGAAAATGGTATAGAAGCTGAGTCACTGAAGGAAAGTTAAATTAAATTACACAGAGAAATAGAAAGCATAACTACTATAGTTAGGAACCTTAATGTGCCTCCTTTTGGCCTGGAAAAAAAAGCTAAAAAAAAAAAAGATAAGAAAGAATAAAGAAACTATATAGAATTTTAGAAAAGTGACATAAGATGGATTCAATTACTTAATAGAAATGAGAAGAAATATGAATATTTCTTGCCTTTATCTGGCAACTTTACAAATGCTAGCATATTAAAACTCCCATAAACAAATGCAGAGGCACAAAAATATTAATCACATTTCTCACCGTGCTTAATGCAAAAAAGATTACAAGTATTAAAGGACCTCTAAAGAAGATATTCGGACTCATGTGGAGACAAAATAATTTAATTCTAAAGAAATTTTGATTCAAAGGACAAATCATAGAAATGATAATTTCAATAAAGAAAATATAAACAATGAGACATAATATCAAATGTTTTGTTTTAGAACCAAAGCAGTCTTTAGGGGAAAATTTATATCTTTGCTTCCATTAAAAAAAGAGACACAAGTTAATGAATCAATCATGCAATTAAAGAAAGTTAAAAAAAATTAAAACCCCAACTAAAAACAAAATAGAAATTCTGAAGATCAAATGAAAGAAATTTGTAAATAGAAATAAAATTATTAAAATTATAAATTCAACTATGAGAAATTTTTAAAGAAATCTACCAAAGCAGAGAATTCTCTAGTTCATATGATAAAAATAGAAAAGAAACCCAAATTATCATCATAAAAAATAAAAGGCAGAAAATCCAACAAATCATGTACAACTTTTTGCCTAATTATATGGCAGCAAAAATGGTAATACATGATAAGGATGAATATTCTCAAAAGATAAACTGTTTAGGTTATCAGAAGAAGGAAAAGAGAATTGAACAAAAACAATATCAGAAAAGGAATGGAAAAAATAATAAATTAATTTATTCTTCCCCCTCCCTGCATCCTAGGAACAGATTTATTTATAGGTGGAATCTGTCATTCAAAGAGCAACTGAATCCTTGCTGTTTTGCAAATTTGGGAAATATGGCATCCTAACAGATTCTTGCAAGAGATAAACATCATTCTAGTGTCTCAATTATGGATAGAGAAATCACAGAACAGAGAAAAAAACTACAAATAAGTATCTCTCATGAAAATTGATGAAAAAATCTTGAATAAAAACATTAGCAAAGAGAATTTAGCAGCATATTAAAAAACAAAAACAAAAAAAACAACATCATACTGTTCTTTGAAAGGCACCCAAATTTTGGAAAACTTAAAGGTCAATGGATGGATTATGATGGATATGTCAGCATAGCATGCTATAAATGAAAACTGACACGATATATCACTTAAGGCATTAATGTTTGATTAGAAAAGGAGGTAGGCATGTCACATAGCATAGAGATTGACAGCCCAAGTTCAACACTAATACCCATTAGATGCTCACACACTGAGGAAGGACTCCAGTGTCTTTGGCAGATCATCTTTTGAGAATTTGTAGAACGTGAATTTTAAGTATCCAGCTTGTGACTACATGGATGGTTTATAATTATTGAAGATGTACCTGTCCTGACAGGATTATAGTTCTATTGAAAGGGAATCTTTTAAATGTCCAGTTTTATTGCTATTTTGTTTTTACATTATATATATTTATAAATTATTTCCACTTCACGAGACATTTCTCATACTAAAGTAAAACTAATAATCCAGTGACGTCATACATCTTTTCATATCTATATTATACTCCACCTCTATTTAAAAAATTAATAGGAATTGATTTTCTCAACATTATACTCAACTCAGTGGAAAAAAACAAGAAAAGGAGAAAAGGGCAAATTTCTAGTAACAAGAAAGACATTCAAGAAAGTTTGTATTCAAGAATTTATATTCAAGAAAAACAAATTCTCTCAATGATTGATCATACACACACACGCACACACACACATATAATATTGCATATGTTAGAAGACATAATCATTGTGTTAGTTATATTGGTTCAAATAATTTTTTGTATATATGAAAAGATTCCAGCAGGGAAATATTGGACTTGTCATCAAGAAATCACTAAGGCATATAAAAAGGAGCCCAAAAAATCTTTTTTCAAAAAAAATTATATTGCTTTGGTAACATTCTCACTTCATTTGATTTTAAATCCCTGTAACTACTCCTTAAGAAACAAAACTGCATAGTGGATAGGCCGCTGAGCTTATGGTCAGGAAGATCTGGGTTCAGTTATTGCCTTTGACACTGTAAGGAGCCCTTAGAAAATCACATGACCTCTCTAAGCTTTAGGAAACACTCTAGGACTTACATTATCTGGTATGACTTAGAATCTTCCCCCTTAAGGATTTTTCCAGTTGTGCTAAATCAGAGAGCCCTAAAAATCCTATGAAAGTGCTCCAGTTATGCCAAACTCTTCATGATCCCATTGGATTTCTTGGCAAAGATATTGAACTGATCTGTCATTTCCTTCTCCAGATCATTTTACAGATGAGGAAACTGGGGCAAACAAAGTTAAATGACTTGGCCAGGGATACATAACTATTAATTGTCTGAGGCTGGATTTGAACTCGCTGAGATGAGTCTTCTTGACTTCAGTCCCTATCCACTGTGCCACATAGGAGCTGGGTTCAAATCCCCATTCTGTTACTTGTTACCTGTGTGAACTTAGGCTGCTCATATCTTTTACTGGGTTTCAGCTTCCTTGTTTGTAAATATCAGAAGGTTGTCATACTCATTTTCTAGGGTCCATTCCAGTTCTAAAACTATGATCCCTCCTCTTTCTTCTCTATCCTGTTAAATGCTCTTAGGTAATCTCAATTTCACATACTCAGAGATACGCCCTTGATCCCATTCCCACTTTGAACTCTTGTGCATGTTATGAAATAATCCTGGAGAACCCTTTCTCTGCCTCTCTCTGCCAAGCTCTCTCCCCACTTTGGCCATCTCATTTCTGCCATGAAATCTTTGGATGGCTAGAAAGATTTAACCATATTTCAATTTGCACTGCCAGGTCCTCATGTGTTTGCTCTTTTTCTCATTCATTCTTTATCAGCGTATTTTGTATATATTTATAAAAGAGTATTCTTATTTTCTTCTGTCAAGTGTCTACATATTTATCTGCTGAAATAGTAGAATGCTCAACTTGAAATCTGGGTTTGAATCCCTAAACATTTGCTAATTGTGTTAGTTACTTAATCATTCTAATCTTTGGTTTCCTTATTTGTAAAGTGTAGCACTGAACAGAATTATTGGGAGGATCACATGAGATCATAGATATAAAATGCTTTGCACATTTTTAAGTACTACATAAATTTCCCTTATTATTACTATTTCTTCATTGTTAAATTTGAGTGTCCATGGTATCTGGTGCTTAATCAATCCATATTTATTGGAGAACATTAAGCTGAGAGAAATTATTTTTTCTATTATATTAACAACTAATTATTAAATTAAGATCCAAGCTTTTCTCCTTTATTTCTTCATTTAGGACCTAGCCCCTGTAGAAAGTCAGGCAATATCTGAATGATATGACTGATTGATGAGATTGTCCTAAGTCTTGGGAACATGCTCCTGGATCTTGGGCCAGAACCCATCCAACTAGGAGATATTACTTTTGTTTAGAGTGTATACAAAATCCAGTCTGGGTAAGGTTTTGCCCCAAGGGGAACAACCTCTGTCCTTGTATCCCTCCACTAGAATTTAGGATGATCCAGCTCAACAAGGGGAAAGCCAACCAGAGTGGTCTGGACTGAGATGTCTAGATTGTTGGAAGTGGCTGAGTTTTGTGATCAAGTCACATTCTCAGCAGGAGGAACTTCCTCATTAAATGTCCACTAATTAGGGTTGATTTCTACTTTTCAAGGGCATTCCCCTTGAAAGATATTTAAGGTTTTTAGGCTTTCTGTGTCTTTATGGTTTTCCAAGAGAAACCACTCATCATCAATGTATTGATTATTGGCCAACCTAATTAATAAACTGATTATTAATTACCCAGAAACTCTGTCTCTCAGGGTTTTCATTCATTCAGGAACTTGGTATAGTGGCAAATGAACTGAAATGAGAGACATAATATCTGAATTTGAATCCAGATTGTCATTTATTGACTGTTTAACTTTAGGAAACCTTTCTAGGTCTCAGTTTTCTTTGCTGTAAACTGGGAAAGGAGTTTGAGCTGGAACAGATAATCATTAAGAGCCTCAGCTAAGAATTCCCCTTGCCCCTCTGCATACCTCCGAGCAAGTGGCAAATATATACAAAGAGGAAGAGGACACAGGCCAGGCTCATTCTTCCACACTTCCTGTGTGAGCTCTCAGCAAGCCTACAACACCATTCTTAAAAAATACCGTAAAGGAATTCAAAGTCCAACAACTAATTCTAAATTCCATCTCTGTCTTTTAATTCAAATACAATTCTATGTAGTGTGCACCTGTGTGGACATGACTGTGGAGCAGAATTGGATTTTTCTTCACTAATCTTCCATGTGACCTCAAACAAATCATGTTAATGTCAGTGTGCCTCTGTTCTTACGTCCTTTACACAAGGATAATAATTCTTGTTCTCTTTCTAAGGGGAAAGAAAACCACAGATTAGTGCTCGAATATTTGTTCAGGCTTTCCAACTGTTTGGAAGAGAGATATCACACAAATACTAAGTGTAATTACTAAGGTGATGGTTATCCAAAAGCTTTTGTCACCCAATACAAATCTAATCCTGTTTGATTAAGGTAACAACTCAGCAATTGTAGGTATGGGGATTTTTTTATGTCTGACATATTTTTGCTGATTTAAGCACAACCTTACAATGAAGAAAACAGATTGAAGCTATTAAAAAAAACACAAAACGAAAAACCTCATCTCTCCAAATATTCTCTTTCATATTTACTGACCTGGAAACTTCATTCCAAGTTGGAAGCATTTCAGAAACAATACTATTTCATTAATTTTTTCTAAATACTCCATCTCCCACATCTATGCCTTTGCACTAGCTTTCTTCTAGGCTAGAAGGTGCTCCCTCTGCACATTTGCCTCTAAGAATCCATAGTTTCCTTTGAACTCAGTTTAAATGCTACTTTCTATATCAAGCCCCACAGGTGCTTTTACCTTATAATGTCTAGTAACAACAAAAAAGAACTCTTTTTTTCTCAGAGAGTAGGGACTTGGCTTACATTTTGGCACATACATTGTGTGTGAAGTGGGAAATTATAGAGGCCTCTCTACAGAGTTCAGTGGAGAGAAAGTCAACATTTTATTTGTTTACATCTTACATTTTCTTGTGGGAGTGTGTCTTACTGGCATTACTTTGGTCAAGTATAAAATTATAAATTTATGGAGTATGACTCCCTAAGTGTGACTATAGGCATACCACAGAGACATTGCTGGTTTGTCTCCAGACTACCACAATCAAGTGAATATCACAATAAAATGAGTCAGATGAATTTTTTGGTTTCCCAGTACATGTATAAGTTATGTTTATGCTGCAGTCCAGGGGTTCTTAAACTTTTTCTACTTGCAACCACTTTTCTTGTTTCTTCAGTATTGGTTGATGTTGCATGGCTTGAGGGCACATGTAGTGCAAGGTGTGCATGATTTGTGTCTAGAAACAAGGCTGCAGTGAAGCTGTAGAAAGCCACACTTTCAAGTGCTTCCAGAAACAACCTTGGATTCACTGTGCATTTGATTTTTAATTATTTTTTTGGTAATTACCCCTTCATAAACATTTTATTATTGCCAAATTTTTCATGACCCCATATGGGTCATAACCCATGGTTTAAGAAGTGCTGTAGTCTATTAAGCACACAATAGTATTTTTTAAATGTACATATCTTAATTAAAAATGCTTTACTGCAGAAAATGCTATCATCTGAACATAAAGCAAGTCATAATCTTTTTTGCTGATGCAAAGTCTTACCTCAATGTTGATGACTGCTGACTGACTGATCAAAGTAGTGACTGAGGAAGATTGGAGTGGCTGCAGCAATTTTTTGAAATAAGAAAACAATGAAATTTGCCACATCTGTTGATTCTTCCTTTAACTCCAATGCTTAGATGCTACTGTAGGGTTATTAATTATCCTAATGTCAATATTGTTGTATCTCAGGAAATGGGGAGGTTCAAGAAGAGGTAGAGAGACAGGGAATTGCTGGTCTATGGAGTAGTCAGAACACACAAAACATTTATCAATTAAGTCTGTCATTTTCTATTGGCATGGTTTGTAGTGCCCCAAAACAATTACAATAGTGTGTGAGATGAAAGAGTTTGGATTCTGAACCTGAGGTCATAAAAGGTCTTTATTCTTTCTCAGGAGAAAGGACTCTGCCCCTGTCACTCACATGGCATCTGCCAGGGAGAGAGCAACAGGTAGAAGCCAGTCCATGGTTATATAAACTTCTAAGGCAGAAACTCACCCCATAATTGCAACATATCACTAATTAATTAATTAGATTTATGCCCCCACCCCAGTTTCTGAAATATTATAACAATACTTGGTGATTAGAGTTGTTTAGGTGAAAAAAATTAGATGATCCAATTCTTAAAAACTCACCTTTGGCTCTATGGAACTATTCTGTTCTTCCTTTTAGGCTTAAGAGCTAGTGCTTCTGGCTCCACTCCATAGGGTAGAGGGATTTTGAATTTCCTACAGAATGGGAAAACAAGTTGCCAGAGGCCATTGTCTCCATGGACAGTGGAAGAAACTTTCTCCTTATTAAATCACCTCCTCCCTAACACCCCTGACTCATTTTCTCTTCCCCAGGGCAGTCTTTGATGACCTAGTATTATTCCTTGCATTTAAGAAGTTTTACTAACATTTTTAAATTAAAAATTTGAAGTTCATTTTGAATCACCAGCTGGCAACCACCCGGTTCCCCCCAGCAAATTAGAAAGAGGGTTTCTTTTTTTTATGTAGTTGGCCAAAGACTTCTGCTAAATTGCTCTTAAACAAATGAAATACTTATAAACTATTTATTGCACTGGATTAATTTAAATTTTAGCTTAATACCAATTTTGAGACTAAGTGTACAGCAATGAAAAATATGAACTTTAAAGAAATAGAGATAAGATTTGGAATGTCTACAAACTCTCCCTGGGAGAGAGAGGAAGGAAAAAAATAGAGGAGAGGGCAGCTCCATCTTTTGTGGTTCCCAGCAAATAGAAACCTGAAGTGTCTTTGAAGGGTCTGGAATCTTACAGACAATTTTGGCAGAGGTTTTTGCAACAGCAATGATTCTTTAACCCAAAGAATCTCATATTTTTTCTTTTTTCTCTCTGCCTCTCTCACTGTCTTCTCTGTCTCTCTATCTCTCTGTGTCTCCCTCCATCTCTCTCTGATTCTGTGTCTCCTCCCTTTCTCTATTTCTCTTTCTCTATATGTCTTTCTGATTCTGTCTCTCTTTCCCTCTTATTTTCCTTCTTTCTGTGTCTGTTTCTTTCTCTTGGTCTCTGCCTGTCTTCTTTCTCACTGCCTGTTTCTCTCTCTTTATCTGTCTTTCTGTCTCTCCCTAGAGAAGTTGATGAACACTAAGCATGGTGGCAAAAGCTACTGACTCAGAAGCTACTGACTAGAGTGCTGTTGCTGGCCCATTTGCCTCTTTACATCATTGCTTTTAGCTTCTTGCTCAATCCTTGCTTCAGCACTGCACTAGTGGGGTTTCTGACAATTATAGCTCAACATGGCTGCTTCAGGACTGTGGCTTCCTTTTCTGTTTCCCACAGGTTTGGAAAGTATCACATCCATCACAATCTGGTCTCATCTGTCCTAGTAAGACTTAACCCATTGCAGTTAAAGGAGATAAATGCTAAGGAAATTTTCCCCCTAACTGGAAAGTGTTCATCTCCAGCATGTAAGTCTCATTGAAATCTGCAAGTGTGCTACAGTCTTTATTAGATAAATTGTCCAAATATCTTCCCATAGGAATCTGTGCTCTCTCTCTCTCTCTCTCTCTCTCTCTCTCTCTCTCTCTCTCTCTCTCTCTCTCTCTCCATCCCTCCTCTCTGTTTCTGTGTGTCTCTCTCCCTGTCTCTTTGTATTTGTCTCAGTCTCTCTCACTCTCTCCCTTTATCTCCATCTCTCTCTGTCTCTCTTTGTCTCTCCATGTTTCTCTCCCTCTCTGTCTCTGTCTCTCTCACACAACTTTTCTCTGTGCAATTTCTATCCGTTGCTCTTAGTTCTGACTTCCGAGACAATAACAACAGCATTGTTACTACTACTGTTGTTGCTACTGCTGCTGCTGCTGCTCCTCCTGCTGGCCCCTTATAATTTTACAGCTCTTAAAGGTTTGCCAAATACTTTACATACTTTATATTGTTAGAGATCCACAAAAAACCCTAGGAGATAGGTGCTATAACTATCATTATCCCCATTTTACAGATGAGAAAACAGTAACTCAAGAGATTAACTGACTTGCTCATGCTCACATAGCTGGTAAGTGTCTGATACAGTCATGGTAGAAAAAGTATCCAGTAACATTAAGGAAACTGGCAACTGGTAGGCTCAATTATCCACATATTTAAAACAGGTTTCAAAGCATCAAAATTAGAAAGTGAAATAAATTATTGCATAGAAAGTCTATACAAATAGAAAGAATGAAATCCATACTTAGCAGTTTACATTTTAATGGGAAAGACAACAAGGACATATATAAGTATATACAGAATGAATATAAAGGCAATTTTTAACAATAGCTAAATACCTTGGGCAGTTCGTTGACACAATGGTTATAGAGGGCTGGGCATGGAATCAGGAAGATTCATCTTCCTGAGTTCAAATTTGGCCTCAGACACATACTACCTGGGGATGCCTATGGCATGTAGTATGGACTGCACATGTCAACTATGTATGTCTACATGGATTGTCTAAATATATAGACTCATGGTTCCTGGGAGACACTGATATTCTAAGATATCTGGATTCTTGCCCAGAACTCTCCAAAGCAAGTTGTGATTCCTGCCTTACATTGAACATACGAAGGGGCCACAAATGTGACTGCTTTGCTTTTTTTTCCTAAGGGAAGGGTACCAGCCTAGAATTATATAGAATAATTATGGTATAGTGGCATGACTGTTTCAAGGCAAAAAGCTGTCCCTTGACAACTGTTTCTCAAGAAGAAGAGATTCCTCAAATACACATATCCCAGCATGGTTCTTTACATAAAAGTTCATCAGATATAGTGAATGGTAAGCAAACTCATTTGTTTATGGCAAGGATTTTTAATTTGTTATATAGGAAAGTTACATGGATTAATATCAGGGAAAAAAACTCCAGAATGAATGAACTCTCTTGGAATTAGATATTGCAACTAAATCAAGAAAAGTCCCAGTATCATCCAAGGAGAAATGCTCTGAAGTCTCTGTAAAGGCTAACTGGGAATCAAGGGAGATGTTGAAGAGCTAGCCTCCTTTACAAGCCTGTGAGAATCTTTTATTCTCTTTCAACTGGAGTCAGTCCTAAAGATTATGGAATCATGTCTGTATGGTTAAAAGAAGTATGAAGAATTCTCCTCTGCCAGTTCTGCTCCTATCATAGGCATGCAGTTTCATATCAACACTCTCTACCATTTACAAAAATCTCATAAAAACTGCTCCAGGCTTGGCTGGAAACCCAGGTTATAAACACAAATTCAGAACATCAATAACATCTATATTGAAAAGCTCAAAGAAAACAAATAGCATGGGGACAAGGTCAACAAAAATTATGAAACAAAAGAAGCAAGAATTCAAAAAAATTGTAAATGAAATGAAAACTTGAAAAGAAAGACTTGGAATAGAAATGAGACCTTGAGAAAAAAAGGATCTGGAAGAGAATTAACAGCTTGGCACAGTGCTACCAAACCTTTCCCAAATAACAAACCATCTAAAATTAGGATAAAAAACACAAAAACAAAAAACACCATGAGATAATAGAAAATATAAAAACAAAGTAAAGATACAGAAAAATATAAAGAAATATAGAGCATCTCATATTTAAAAACAACAACAACAACAACATTGGCCTGTAAAATATGTTAAGGAAGAAAAGAAGATATAAGAATTTCTGGACTGCCAGGTCCAGTAAAGACCCTGGGTGCCATATTTCAAGAAATCATGAATGAAGAGTTGCTATACCTGTTAGAACCAAAGGAATTCCACAGTCAATGAAAAAAAGTAAGCAGTTTTAGAAAGAAGGAATTCAAAAACTGAGGAGCTACAATTAGGATCACATAAACTTTGACAATTGCCACTGTAAGGGAAGGAACATGTACTACACTATTCCAGAAATCAGAAGATAATGGCTCATAACCAAGAATGACTTACCCAACCAAACTGAGTATGATCAATAAGGTGGAGGTAGTGAGGGAATGGAAACTTCAAGCTTCTGATTCTCCACCTGAACTAAGGAGAAGCTTCAAAATGCAAACATATGTCTTCAGATAAGTGAAAAAGAGTAAGAAGCAAATGAGAGAGAATTATGCAAGATGATATGTTTATATTCTCAATAAGAGGAGAAGAAACCAGTATCCCGGGGGTGGAGCCAAGATGGCGGTGTAGAAGCAGCAGCGTCCCACAGCTCCCACACAGCCACCCTAAACACCCATAAAAATATGACACTGGACAAATTCTAGAACTCTCAAACTCAAAAAATACAGAAAACACATCTTTAGCAGAAGGCAGCTCTGCAGCAGGGGATCATGCAGCAGGACAGTGGAAGCTGGCCCAGCTTGAAAACAAAACCGTGGCCAGGCCCTGGGGCAGT
Organism: Pseudocheirus occidentalis; assembly: GCA_028646575.1. Lineage (NCBI taxonomy): Eukaryota > Metazoa > Chordata > Mammalia > Diprotodontia > Pseudocheiridae > Pseudocheirus > Pseudocheirus occidentalis. The sequence goes on along the minus strand of CM053597.1, from coordinate 209,192,482 downwards.
AGGAAGGAACCAAGCTGAGCTGCAGCCAGTCTACAAGAGAGAAGATCTACAGCCTCCAGCACCTCCACATCTACCAAGGTGTGAAAAATAGGGATTAAAGAAAGGTAGAAAAAATAGGGATTAGAGAAAGGCAGCTGGCTGGAGGGGCTCATCCCAGGCCCAGAGCTGAGACGAGCCCAGCCTGAAACCGCCATGTGGCCAGGCTCCGGGCTGGCCTGGAGGAGCTGAACCTCCCAAGCCACAGCGTGAGTCTACTTCAGAGAAGATCTAAAGCACCTGGAGCATTCTGCATAAATCAGGATTAAAGGTCTATGAAAGTGAGTGAAGGTTTCAAGCTAAATTTGGGAGAGGAAAAGCAGTTCAGCCAATGTACCCATGGGGCAAGGAAGCAGTTGGGAAGGGCATAAAGTGCGGTAACCAGCAGATGCCCCCAGTGGGCTGCTTCAGAGCCCCTGGCCTATGGATTCAGCAGGGGGGCTGAATTGATTGATCAGGGCCAAGTGCTCTTGTGTTGAGCACGCTGGATCCAGATCATGGTCTTAGGTGGTGGTCCTTTGGTGTGCTTTCAGCAAGCCAAAGCTGGGGGGACTTGCAACACCCCCCTAATAGCTCGGGCAGCTGGGAAAACCCCAGCAATTTGGAACAGAGTTTTCCTCCCTGGAAGCAGAGTTTCACAGAGCTAAAAAAAACCCCATCCAATTAATTGACTGGCCAACATGAGGAAAAGGAAGCAAAATAAGAACAACAATAAAACCCTAGAATCCTTTTTTGTGGACAAAAAGGATCAAAGCATGGAATGGGAGGAAGACAACCTAGTCAGAACTCCCACACCAAATGATTCCAAGACACTTGAAGAATGCCTAGAAGCTATACGTCAACTGAAAAAGGACTCTGAAAACCAAATAAGAGAAGTGGAGGAAAAATTGGGAAGAGATATGAGAATGATGCAAGAAAACCATGAAAAGAGAGTCAACAACTGACTGAAGAAAACAACACTTTAAAAAATAGATTAAATTAAATGGCAAAAGAGGCCCA
>CM053597.1:209175559-209190947 GCA_028646575.1 Pseudocheirus occidentalis | reverse complement strand
GTATTTTCTGGGTGTTTAGGGTGGCGGTGTGGGAGCTGCGGGACCTTGCTGCTTCTACGCTGCCATCTTGGCTCCGCCCCGGCAGATTATATTTCAATGTAAAGAAGAATCTTCCAGCAACTGGACTTATTCAGATGTGAGATGGACAATCTTGTGCAATAAGTAATGAACTCTCAGTCTCTGAAAGTACGAAGGAAGCTTGATGTTTCACTGCAAGGAGTACTGCAGGTGACATTCTGAAATAGGTAGAAGTATCAGGGTAGAAGATCTCCAAGAATTATCAGGTAAATCCAGGTCTCTTGACTCCAAAATTTGGTGCCTTTTGTATTATACCTTAATGAGGGCACGTAGTAGGTGATAGTGTTGACTAAAGATGAGAGAGAAGAGAGAATATTTCTAGATACAGCAGGGAGAGCATATAGACAATGTAATTTGGAGAGAATACTTGCATTTTTATATCATCTTTCTTATCTATATAGTTTTAATAAATAAGGAAACCCTGTGAAATAGCTGTGTGAAAATTTTTCACTTGAATTCGATAGCAAAACAATTTTGGCTAGAGGACAATACTTTTCACCTGATTTTTTTCAGTCTGTAAAAGTATTGTACATACTGTTAGAAGGTGAAAAGAACATTGTCTAATGCTAATGAATCTCATGTTAGTTTAGCTCATCAATATTTTCAATTTATGTTCAGAAGTATTTCTGTTGAATCATTAGATTTCACGTGCAAAATACAGGAATATTTTTTCCTGATCTAATGAAACATCAGGTATATTAGACATGCAGACTTCTCATTGTGGCATAATTTCTCCTATGGAATATGAAAGACCTCACAAACTCCTCAAAGAACCATGGCTGCTTCTTCATAAAGGGTAGTACTTATGATCAAAACTAGTCCTAAGCAAAATCATAAAAAAAAGAAGTTTGCCTTTGGTGCCCTCTAACTTCAGTCCATCAGTCAATGAACATTTATTAAACACCTCCTACGTGCCGAACACTATGATAAGCACAGGAGATAGGTAAAAAGATTCAAAGACGATTCCTGCCCTCATGGTGCTCCTAGTCTAATACTGCCCTTTCTTCCCTCCCCACAAGTGCCCATTCTCTTCATGATGTTATTGAGTTTCCCAAGGCCATCACTATAGCATTTCATGTAGACTTTCCTTCCTCCCACTGCTCATCCTCTGAATCTGAGTTTTCTTTCTTTCTTTTTTTTTTGGAGGGGGGAAGGTAGGGCAATTGGGCTTACGTAACTTACCCAAAGTCACATGGCTAGTTTGTGTGTGTGTGTGTGTGTGTGTGTGTGTGTGTGTCTGTCTGTCTGTCTGTCTAAGGCCAGATATGAACTCAGGTCCTCCTGACTCCAGGGCTGGTGCTCTATTCACTGTACCACCTAGCTGCCCCTAAACCTGAGTTTTCTAGAAGATTTTAAGGTCAATATTGGCAGGTGAGTGAAACATCAGCCAAGGTAGCCAACACATTGAGACTGCATTCATATCAATAGAATATCTTATCAGTTCTCCTTCCATAGCATCTCTTACAGCTGTTCTCTTTTCCTCATTCACATAATCACTCTCCCAGATCAGGCTTTAATTAATTCCTCATTAGACATATTGCAAGAATGTACTAATTGATTTCCCTTTTCCCACTCTCTTCATTTTCCAATCCATCCTTCACAAAACTTGCAAAATAATCTTCCTAATGCAACTTTGCTGAAGAATCTTTAGATGCTTATTTCCCTGAGTCATATTATAAACTCCTACAGACAGTAACTCAATAAATATTGGTGCTCTCCATGTGTATATCCATATATGAAACACTATGGAAGGCATAAAAGAAGAATATAACAGTGACCCAAAGCCACATTGAGTTTACAATCTCGGTTAGGTAAGAAGATTTAGAAGACCTTCAACCACAGTGAAGTATATAATAACATGCTAGATGGTAGGTTAAGCATCAAATATTGAAGCAGCAAGGAAAGGGGATTGCTCAAAAGGGCTAGAATAGCAGGAAAGACTTCATAAGAAAGGTAAAGGTATGGAAAAATTAAGAGGAGAACAATGAAGTGACATAAGAAAAAAAGCATGGCAAAAGTGGTTTTTTTATTTAGGCATAGCATGTTGTGTCAGTGAATAAGTGTAAAAAAATATTGAGCAAGATCTATGTTTGAAAAATTAGAGAAACAAATAGAAAAGAGGAATCCATTCTTGTTTGGAAAGGTCCCATAGTCCTTAGGGTGCAGTGACAAAGCAGATGATAATGTATCTTTTAAAGTATGATTCCCACTGATAAAATCATCTATTTCTGATCCTGAATCATTTGGCAATGCCAAGGACTTCGGTAGGAATTTTCTTTTCTGCCTCTTCAGTAAGCTGTTATTTCCAAGGAAGCAGGGGAAGTAGTACCTGCCAAAGGAGTTACCAAGTGACATTTGGAAAAAAATGATCATTTCTTTCTTATATTAATAACCAATTATTAATTGAGATGAAGATTTTCTCTTTTCTATTTCCTCATTCAGAAATCAGTCTCTTAGATTGCCCAAATCCTCCTTTTTGAACTCACGTAGAACTTCACCCAACTAGAAGACTTTACAAGGAGAATCTAATCCGGATGGAATTCTCAACCCACCATTATTCATTGTTCAATGTCAGGTTGGAGGGTAGATCTTTATGTGTAGATTACTAGAGGTGGGAGTAGTCTGGTTTGAGATGAGTTTCTCTTGTCCATGCTTGACTTGATCAGTTACCTACCCATCACCTCATTAGAATGGGTCCACCTCTCATTATAATATTCATTCTCTCATTAATTTTTAACTAATCAGAACTGATTCCTGAATGTCAGCAACTCTCTTTTCCAAGGGCATATAAGTATGAAAAGGTTTCCATGAGGGGTCGTTAGTTTATGAGAGAAAGCCAAATGGCCATCCTTTTATTAATTATTCACCAGCCACAATTAATAAAATGATCAATTACCCAGAAATTATGTCTCTTGAACGTTTTATACATTATACATTTCCACAAAGACTGATTCCTAGGATGATGACTGTTGGGCCTGGGCTGGGAAAAAGACTGGTTTTCTGGAGGGTGCTATCACTTCAGGAGCTCTTGGGCTTTCTTTCACATTGATGTCAATGCTTATCACTGGTGTTGGTGGTGGTGAGGAAGGTGGGCCTTCTCTATACAATGATTACACCTCTCATTGATAATTGTGGGGCACAGAATGGAAAAAAAGACTGGTTATATGCAGGGCACTTCTGTTCTCATGGATCTTGAGTTCATGGGCAAGGTCACTTTTCTCTTTGGGTCTCAAGGTAGATGGTGGTCAAGTTGGCAATAGGCATTTAACTCTCCTGGCATGTACTGCTTCTAGTCTCTCCTTTGGGGTGTCTTGCTGCTTCAGTTAGGCTGGTCTGTCTTCCAAATAGGTATTGTCTGGGAAAAAGTGTTGGTCTAACAGTTAGGAAGTTTGGGTTTTGCCTGCACTCTTGACACTAGCTCTGTATCTTTGAGTAATTCACTAACCTTTCCTGGGGCTAGGTAAACCTTGTCTGCAAAACAGAGATAATAGGACTGGTTTTATTTATTTATTTACTCATTCATTCATTCATTCATTCATTCATCCATCCATCCATCCATCCATTCACTCACTCATCTATCTATCTATCTATCTATCTATCTATCTATCTATCTATCTATCTATCTATCTATTTATATTTACATTATAGGGTTGTGGTAAGGAGTGAATTAGATAATATAAAAGAAAACACCTTGTAAAAGTGCAAAACATTAAACATATCTGATGCTCTTTGAGGGAAGTCATGTGGCACGGTGGACTGAATTTGCAGTCAGTTCAAATTTTGACTCAGCAAATCACTCACTACTTAAGCGACCTGGGGCAGTCACTTTCAATCTTTGGAACTCAGTTTCTTCACTCGTAGAATAAGGGGCTTGGACAAGATGACCCCTTAGATCCTTTCCAGCTCTCAATCTATGTCATTCTCATTATGAGAAATAAAGGAGAAAAGAAACAATTATAAAGCAAGTGAGAATGACTTAGGAAAGGGAGATCATCTGCTTTCCTTTGTTCTTACAGCAGTAATTTTTGATGTGGTATTTTTTTTTCCTGTAGGTAAGTTTTCTTTAGAAGTGCTTATAGTGTTTAGACTTGGGTCTCATGAATGAATAAAGATGTTAGTCATCACTAGTAAGAATAATAAAATAATGATATTTCAAACCAAGTGCTTTAATGTTTGCAAAGCAGTTTACAAATATTATCTTAATTTGTCCTCATAGCAATCCTGGGAGGTCAACACTATCATTATCCCCAAATGGTAACTATCACAACTGAAATGCAAAGAAAAATTAGCTAAAGAAAGAGTCAAAATTATACTCAACCTTCTATAGAATCACAGGAATTTGTTCAGTTAAAAAAAAGCTTCAGTATTTCTTGAGAGCTTGGGCTCTATAGGTAATGATAAATATGAAGACAGGAACAATATACAAGAATAAACGTGTATCTTACTATACATACCTTTATTTCATTCCCAGAAAATGTCTTTATAAATCAAAATGGCTGAAGATAGCAACTGAATGCCGGTGAAAATATCTATGAAATTATTGATGACAGTAACAAAATAAAATATTCACATTGATCTTAAATAGACATGTGACCCCATTATCATATTTATTTCTCTATATAATATTTTCTTATGTATTTATTATATTATAATACATTAAATATCACATATGTTATATTTTTTGTTATAAGTGGCCCTATATATGTGTGTATATATAAGATGTATGTGTGTGTACATATTTACGCTTTGTGATTCTACAAAAATAAATTTGCTATTAATGTACATTGCACACTCATAATCTCACGATGGTCAAAGCATAATGCAACTTGTTTATTTTTCTTTTTTCAAATTGGGAAGATCTAGAAAAGAAAATGGTATTTTTGGTTTTCTACTGAAGAACAAGTTGTGAAGATTTAGAATTCCCTAATGAGTCTCTTGGGTGACTGTCCTAAGAATTTAAGCAAACGTGGATCTTAATCAGAATCAGGGCTTAATTATATTATTTTGTATTTGTGAGTTTTACAGTGGTATTATTGGGGGATAACAAGTTGCAATTCAAATATCCAGGTTGAAATCAAGATGCAGCCTGTACATTTCACTGAGGATTTTATCAAACAGACACTAATCCTTTTTCCTGACCTGGAATTCCCCTAAAAGACAAAGACAGAAAAGAGTAAAAGTCCTACTTTTTACTGCTATTCTGATCCTTTGTTAAATACCTGCCCTTAGCCTCCTTATAACTTTGAAATGCCTTGTCTAATACACACTATCCAAATAACCATTTCCTAAAAAGAACCATGAAATCATTTCAGACTTAAATTCTCTGTCCCTTATGACACTTAATTGAATCCTCTGGAATAATTAAAGAGAAGAAAGGGAGTCAAGGGATACAGGCAAAATGGGAGCCATGGACTCTAGTTTTAGCCACCATGTGATCTTGGGCAAGTCATTTAACCTCATTGGGCTTCAGGTCCATCATCTATATAATGAAGGGTTTGGATTTATCAAACTCTTAACATCCCTTCCAGTTCTAAGTAAATCCAAAGAAAAATGTATTATTAAGTTCTACTCCTATGACTCTAGTCAACATTAGCTGTGTAAACATGACCCCTATATTGAAGAAGCTGGCATGCTGCATTGACTTGATAAGTTATTTAAGAAAGGAATGACACAGGAATTAGTAAAAGTAAAACTTGAAAGTAAAAAAGACATTTGTAGTCCTTGTTCTTTTAATTAGTATTCTTGAAACATTTCTGAGAGGATAAACCTCAAAGTGTCCGGTCTCTCATTCATGCACAGGGGATTTGTTCACATAATTCCTATTAGGCAGGTAAATCCTCTGTGCATCTGAGATAGGACAGTCTACCAAATATCATCTTATTAGCTGGTGTGTGCCTTGGTAGACACTCACTTAATACTTGTAGGGAGTATTTTCATTGCAGCTAGAATTTATATGTCATCTTTAAATTATTTTGTTTAGGTGATGCCCATTTCTTCCTTAGAGGGCAGATTGTTAAAATGTAAATTTGAACTAACAGGAATAAACATCTTGGTGCTACTAATAATAGCTAGCATATATGACTTTTATATTATACTTTATATATAGAGAGAGCTAGCATATATATATGTATATATATATACATTATGCTTTAAGTTTTGCAATATATTTTACAAATATTAACTCATTTTATCTCAACAACTCTGGTGCTTTAATTTTGCAAATAAGGAAATTGAGACAGAGATTAACCTGGTTAGTTCACCCAGGCTCACCCAGTTAGTAAGTAACTGAAGTGATATTTGAACTTAGTTCTTCTTGACTTGGGGTCTAGTTTAACCATCTTTCCAGTTAGCTGCCACATATTAATAAATAATAAAAATAAAACTGATTGCTAACTGGATTTTCACAGACTGGTATCAGAAATATTTATGCATGAAGAGAAGGATTTTGGGCAATCAGACACAATTAAAAGTGCAGCCTACATTTGCATTTGTAGAATCTGCCAGTCGTAGTGTATTAGAAAGAGATAAAATTTGCTCTCCACAGAAAGAAACATGTAGTAGTAATATGATTAGGAGAAAGTGCTGGGAAAGAAACATTCAAGGTCCTGCTCTAGCAGGAGATGTGTTAAATCACAGGTTGGAGATTAGGTCACAGTGTTTCCTCAACTGTTCTTGCTTAATAAACTTCATGCATATTAACTGACACACCCCACATAGAATTAGAACCTCATTATCCAAACATGTGTTCCATGAAGAGGAGGAGGATGATGTCAAGGAGCAACGTGTAATGGTAATATGCAGGAGACTGTAACCTGGAAGGGAGGGATGTAAGTTAACCCTATAAAGGCTTGATCTGCTTCTATATTGGCATTTCAGTATGGGGCATCTGTTTCTCCTGAGAATTGTAATAAAAGCTTTCCTTCACCCATTCCATTGTATAAGTTTTTTTTTAGTTTCAGGCATTTCCAACCTAATGGTTGAATCCTACCAAAATAGGATCTTGAGCTGAGATAGGCCTTAGAGGCCATTTGGTTCAATTCCCTCTTTTTATAGAAAAAAGGAGGGATGAGATGCAGGAAGGATGGCATTTCCCAAAATGTCTCTAGTGAGTATAATTGCTCATAAAGACTATAAAGACCTAATTCCTGGAATGTTATATATACCCATAGTGTAAATTTATAGGCAATGAGGTGATGCAGTGGATAAAGCAGGAGACCTAGAGTCAGGAAGACCTGAGTTTGAATCACAACTCAGGCACTTACTAGTTGTGTGACCCTGGGCAAGTCAGTTAACCTCTATCAGCCTCAGTTTCCTTATCTGTAAAATTTGGATCATAATAGCACCACCTCTCAAGCTTATTGTGAGGTTAAAAGGAGGTAATGCTTTGTAAAGCTCCCTGCAGAATCTTAAAGTTCTATTGAAATGTTAGCTATCATCATCATCATCATCATCATCATCATCATCATCATCATCATCATTGTCATTGTCATCATCATCATCGCATCCAATGGATTGGATTAAGGGCAGACAGGCAGAAGATAGAGCACATATATCTGGAGCACACATTGTGAATGAACAATGTCAAGTTGGGTTTAGAAGTTAACAGAATGTGAAGTCTCCTAAATTACCTTTCGGAGGGAAATTGCCTAGTAGTCCATTATCCTGATCTTTTCCCTGAAACATAGGCCCATCTTGTGAAAAAAAAAGAGCTAGTTGAGATCCCAGGGGATTATGAGCATTTGTTAACATGGAGGGATTCAAGTAAATGGTAAAGCAGAAGGGAGTATTTCAGTTATATCCAGAAAAAGGATCTGCTTTGGTGAGGTGGGGGAGGGGAGTACCTTGGTCTCAGCCTACCTCTCACCTTGGTCAGAAGAGGACCTTGTGAGCTTTGAAGGATTTGGGGCTTCCCACCTTTCCATCAACCTCCTTGAAACAGCTCATGAAGTACATTCATTGAGAACCAAGGATAGGCTGAGTTGGGGAAAGTAGATTCAATGTCCTAAAAAGTAATCATCATGCTTGATGATTGAAACCTCATTGAAACCTCCTTGAAACAGCTCATGGAAGTACCTTCATTGAGAACCAAGGATAGGTTGAGTTGGGGAAATCCAATGTCCTAAAAAGTAATCCTTGAAAATATCTACTGTATCCAAGGGAAAGAAACATGTTCAGAACTCTGGCAAAAAGATTTCCATGAGTTGTGAGGTGTCCCTTGTCATGTGTCCTCTCTAAACTGGAGTCTACTTTTCCCTGGATCTTGTATGTACCTGTAGGAGAGTGTGTTATAGACTTTGGAGGGATGTTTTGTACCAATAATTCTCAATCTACCATAGTACCTTTCTCAACGTTAATTAAACCTGTCTGTCTGACATCAGCTGCTAATCATGGTGGAAAGCACATTGCTCTGGCCTTGGCACTAGAAAGACATTTCCCTCTTCTGTCCTAAACCGTCAGGGCTACACTTAGACTCACAGGGAACCAGAAATATCTGAGCCCTGGGTACCAGACCTGCCAGTGCAACAAAGAGTTGGGAGAGTAGCTCTGGAGTCTATATAGACTACAGCTGGATTTAATTAGACTGGGGTTTTTGTAACTGAGCAGTTTGCTTGGGCAACACATTACTGCCTGCTGTGCTCTTCTGCAGTTCTGATGAAGTTACTTTTATTTATAGTGTTTCAGAAAATCCAAGACTGTCCAATCGCATTGGTTTACTTAATCTAAAATCATTTAATCTAAGAACATTTAATACTGGGACTAGGACCACAACTTTGTTTTATAGCTTTGAGGCATTGTAAATTTCAGCTCATTTTAAGCCCTAACCTAATCTGCTAATGTTATTTGAAATATTATGTACACCAGTTCATTGCTGCTTGGAAGAGTTAATTTCCCTGACGATCTGCCTCTGCAGGTTCCATTTTCACACCAGCACAAGAGTAAGTTAAAAAGCTTCGTGGCTGGCATTGCTAATGCAGATGCATGTGGGAAAGAAGGCACAGAAGCTCTTCCTGGCTTTCACTGTGTCAGTGGTGGCTGTATAAAATGCACAGTCATCTATTTTAATAGTCTTAATAAATACATTTTTAGATGACACCAAGTATCTTCCCTGTCCAGATTTGGAAACCCAGAATGCTCCAGCAAGTCTAAGAGACATCAAAGGCCTGAAAGAAGTTCATTGCTTGCAACAGGTACATATCTAAGGCAAGGGAAAATTTGGTGCTGCTGAATATGAGATCAAATACTCTTGCTTTTCCTCTCACCCTTTGGGGTAGGATACCTGATAAATAATTCACAGACTGCAGTACAAAGTCGTTTGCATACTGACAAGATTAAAAAGAATGCTTTGTCTGGGTTAAATATACAATCTGAAACCTTCCTTTAAAATGTCAAGAAGGTAATTAATTTAAGATGGTTTGCAGAGTGGTATCCTGACCTGTCAGGAGAAATTTCATTACCTCAGGGTGAAGGGGATGTTGCGTTTATCTTTTCTCCATTTCTCCTCTCCTCTCTTCTCTCCTCAGCCCATTTCTCTTCCGAAACCTCATCACCTCCCCTGGCTTTAATTATCATTCCCCTGCAGATGATTCCCCAGAAAGATAATATCTAATCCTAATCTTTTTCCTGAGTTCTACTCCTGAATCAAGGCCCCTTCTCAGACATGACTGACTGGATGAATTTGGGGAAGTCATTTAACCTCTCTTATACATTGGATTCTCATCTGTTAAATGAGAAGATTGAATTAAATGGTGTGCAAGGTCTTTTCCAGGTTTAAACCTATGGTTTTATGACTTTTGACTATGCATTAGATATTTCTGACTGGAGAGCCTAGAGACATATTAAACTTCACTTGTCCAAAAGCAGAACTCATTTTTCTTTAACCCCCAATTTACCCACTCATCTTTCAAACTTCTCCATTTCTGTTAAAAGGGCAACTAAAGTGGTATAGGGATAGAGTGCTCAGCTTGGAATCAGGAAGAATCCTCTTCATGAGTTCAAATCTAGCCTCAGACACTTACTAGCTGTGTGACTCAGGGCAAGTTGCTTAACCCTCCTTGCCTCAGTTTCTTCATCTGTTACATGACCTAAAGTAGGAAATGGTGAAATGGCAAACCAGTATTCTCACCAAGAAAATCCCAAATAGTGTCATGAAGAGTCAAACATGAGAGAACAGCAACAAATTTCTGTTGAAAGCACCTCTTCCATGCCTTCTTTGACACTTCACTTTTATGTCCCCTTACATTCATTAAGTTGCAAAATCTTGTAATTTCTGCTAAAGCATCTCTCACATTCATTTTCACTCTGCATTCAACATAGTCACTCTCTTATCATCTCTTGCCTGGACTTTGGCCATAGCCAAATAACCAAAGTCAAATATTGCCTATTTGGTCTTTCTGCCTTGTCTCTCTTCCTTTCTGCTTTTTGCATAGCTAGAACACCCCCAAACAAAACAGAGTAGGCACTTAATAAATGCTTAGTAATGATTTGAGTCTCTTTTTTCTTACGCTCCCTCTCTCTTTTTCCTTTTCCTCTCCTTCCCCTTTTTCTTTTTCTCTCTCTATCTCTGTTTCTTTCTCTCTGTCACTGTTCCTCTGTCCCCATTTTGGTCCTTGTTTCTCTCTGTCTCTGTGTCTCCTTTCTTCCCTCTTTCTCTCTTTTCCCACTCCTACATCTTTCTCTTCCTCTCTGTCTTTGTATTTTTCTCTCTATCTTGCCTTCCTTCTCTCATTTTCTCTTTCTACTCCTTCATGTTCCTCTTCCTCTCTCTTTGTCACTCTGTCTCTTTCCCTTCCCCCTCCAGCCTTTTCTTTTTCTCTTTCCTTCCCCTTTCCTTTTCCCCCTAGTCTCCTTTTCTTTATAGATTTGTTTTCCTGAGCCTTTTTATTTTAAGTGAAAATTAATGCAGGAACATTTCCTAGTGAATTTTATGAAGATTGCCAAACAGCCTGTAAATCACCATTGAATGGGGAATGCAATACAAGCCAGACCTTTTGACTCGAACAGAAGATGAACATTTTCCATGGAGTGCAGTCTTCCCTGCCTAAACATTCAGACAAGCATGTTGAGTAGCAGCGGGAAATGCATAAATTCAACAGCATGAAGATTCGCTTTTGGCCCTAGCAAAGCATCCTGTCCCCCATGGGCCCAGTCATGGGCATTCTTATGAATGAATGCTTAAGTGTATGACAGTTGGTGGGGTTTTTACATCTGCCCTCCAAGACAAGTTACTGGAGTCAAATTTTATTAGCAATGGTGTCCCCTCAGCTACACCCTGTAGACACAAGAGAGAGATTACACAATGCCATACCATTGAGAAGAATAATCTTAAATCTGTGTGATATCCATCTACTCTCTTCATACCAAAAACAAAACCCATCTGAAAAGAAAAATGCCATTAACTAGAAACATGTTGAGATTCTTTCTTCTCCCCTTCCCCTTCCCCTGGCATTTTAATTTTCTGAATTCTGAGCTTGACAAACACCAAAAATAGTTAGCATTTATATAGTAATGTAAGGTCTTCAAAGTATTTATTTAAAAAAATAAACTAGACCCAACATTTTATATTTGAGGAAACTGAGACAGACAGAGGTTAAATGACTTATCCAGGGTCCCATAGCTAGTATCTGACACCAATTTGAATTCAGGGGTCCCTGCCTTTAGATCCAGTGTTCTATCCACTATTCTATTTTAATTGCCTCTAACAAAAACAAGTATTTCCATACGTACTGCCACAAGAGAGGTTCCTATATGGAACAGCACATCATTATTATATATAACTAATTATGAAAACACACACACAGACATGCAACATACATGTGTGATATGTATATATACATACACCCATCTGTGTATAAACATACATATACATACATACACACATATAAGATTCATATCAGTTCCGAAGCTGTTCTGCTCATCTTTCTCATTTCAATCTTCTTTTTATAGCCTTCTGTGAATTTTAGCAATGTTTCATTCATGTGCTTTTCTTTCTTTTTTTGTACCACCATAACTATCTCTCTTCAACCCACCCCCCATCAAAAATCCCCCACCTCTTCCTTGTAATGAATAAGCCTTGCCAAGTAAAATATACCCATACACTGGCCAATTCTAGAAACATGTGTTTCATGTTGCACCTCTAGTCCATCATCTTTTTGTTAAAAGGAGGAAAACATGCCTCCTCCCAGGTCTTTTGGAGTCGTGACGTGTCATTGAATTTCTCAGAGTTCTTAGGTCTTTTAAATTTGTATTTCTTTATGTTATTGTAGTTGTATTTGGTTCTACATGCTTTACTGTATCAGTTCATACAAATCTTTCCAGGTTCCCTCAAGAAACTTATAACAGGGAGACAACAAACAATGAAATATGAGACATTTAGAGTAGATGGAAGAGATCCTCATAGGGGAAATCTGTGGCTACTAATGGGAACCAAAAGCACATGTTACAGAAGGTGAAAGCTGAGTAAAGTCTTGAAGGAAAAGAGAGATAGAGAGCATGGTAAGTCTAGGGGAGAGATACTACACAGAGACAGGAGATGGAGTCTTATTCTCAAGGGACAGTAAGTGAACATTATATAAGAGCACTGTAATTTTAGGATGGGGTCAGGTTGTGAAGAGATTTAAATACTTAACCAATTTATATTTGATCCTAGAGGTAATTGGGAGCCACTGGTGTTTATTGAATAGGGGAGTGACTACATAATGTACAAAAATCACTTTGACAGCTGTGTGAAAGATGGACTGGAGGGGGAAGATAGGAGGCAGGGAGAAAATCAGAAGGTTGTCTCAGTAGTCCTAGGGCAAGTAGGTGACACAGTGGCACAGAGGACCAGGCCTAGAGTCAGGAAAGCATAGGTTCAAATCCAACCTTAGATACTTATTAGCTGCGTGATCCTAGCAAATCACTCAACCCTATTTCCTTATCTGTAAAATGAATTGGAGAAGAAAATAACAAACCATTCTATTATCTTTACCAAGAAAATCCCAAATGGGGTCAGAATGAGTTGGACATGAATGCAATGATTCAACAGGAATAACTTAATCATCCAGTAGGGAGGTGATGAGGACCTTAATTACAACAATAGCTATATTCATTCATATTCTGAATGTAGAAACACCATTTGGCCACTGAATGGATATATATGATAAGTGATAGTAAGAAATCAAGGGTCATACCAGGTTGAAAATCTGAGTGAGTGGGAAGATTTTGATGCCCTCATCAGTAACAGGGAAATTTGGAAGAAGGGAGAAAGGGGGCAAGTGGAAGGGAGAAGATGAAGATAGTTAGTATGAGTGGATGGTTTTAGAATCTGAAATTCAGGATCAGAACTAAATGGATAGGAGGGAAAGGCAAGATGGACCCTTCCATAAGATGGAAGCTCCAGGAGAAATGCACCAAAGAGAAAAGTGGACTTTAACATTTTGGATTGAGAAGGCTACAGATGGTCTAGGAAGAAGAAGCTCTTACCAAAGGGCTGAGGTAATTTCCAGGATAAAACAACAAATGGGACATAGTTTTGAAGTTATAAATTCTGGATGAGAACTTGTAGGTAGATGAAGGCTGGCCTTCTAGTCTTCATTTCCTTTAAATTTTACTTCCAAATCATCACACGTTTATGAAACATATCTATCTGGATGACCTTATAACACCTAAAAGTTAGTATGTTCCAAACTGAGCTCATCTTCTTTTAGCCAAAATGTATGTATAAAGAATTTAGCATAGTGCTTGGCCAGTAGCTCCTTAATAAATACTTGTCTCCCCCCCCCCCCTTCCCTAGCTTCTCTATTTTTGCTCAGGTTAATTCAATCATCCTTGTCATCAGGCTTTTTAACTGCTGGACCATCTTTGTCTGTAAACTCATTACAAGTTAGCAGTGTGTTATGTCAACCCAAAATATCTAATGTGATTTTGAGCTCCATCAACAGACATGTATTTCAGGAATAAGGGAGTTTTCATTCTTCTTCACTCTATTCTGATCAAGCCACATCTCAAGTATTGTATTCAGTTCTGGGCACTGCAATCTAATAAGAACATTGCTAAGTTACTGAACATCGTTAGGAAGTTATGGGATGAATCCTTTTCATATGAAGACTGGTTGAAGGAATCCGTCATGTTTAGAATGGAAAAGAGAAGACTCAGGAGAACAGGATAACCATATTCAATTATTTGTGGAAGATAGATTAGCATTGTTCTATTTGGCCCCAGAAGCACTGGTTTTGAAATGGAAAATTTAGGATTAATGTTGGGAAAAACTTCTTAATAATTAGAGATACCCCAGAATAGAATGCCACGGGTTCCCCATCCCTGCCTTGGGAGGTAGCAATTTCCCCTAGCTGGACCTCTTCAAGCATAAGCCAGATGACCCCTTATCAGTGTCCTATAATAAAAATGTCTTTCCACTATAGATTGGACTCAATAACTAAGGCCTCATCTAACTCCTACCGCCTTGTAATCCTATAGACCATTTCTCATGCCTGGACTACGCTCTATCCACATCTCATCTGTGCAAGATCTTTTCGTTATGCAAGACCCTGTTTATGCACCATCTCCTCCATTAAGCTTTACTTAAGCTCAGCTGAAATTAATCTCTCATTTCTTGAAGCAATCTTTCAAGCTCAGTTATTTACCTTTATTATGGTTTAGCTTTACCAAATTTATTTTGTATCTGTTTTATTCCCTCCAACCCTTTATACTGGCAGATCCTTAAGAGATCTGTATTCTTCCTTATATTTTTATTCCTCAATGACTAATGCATCACTTGTACATATTTGGCACAATGCCAGTTTAAAAACTTTTTAAAATTCATTTTCTTGTTTGCATCATTCATTGTCATTATATTTTTGAATTACAAATTTTCTCCCCGTCTTGCCCCTGTCTCAACCCCAAAACAGCAATCCCACGGTAAAGGCCCTCCCCTGCTCTGCTCTCTTACTTTCTGGTAGGGTAGGGAGGGTCTCCCTATCCCAGCCCCTGTATATCTTAATTCCTAGTTGCAGGGATTGCAGAACTTCAAACTCTAGATGCTTTCGATTCCTCCCTTATCACCCATCCCCACGGGAAGGACAATCAATTCAATACAACCTGTAGATGTGTGATTATACAGGACATCTTCATAGTGGACATATTGTGACAGTGATCATCTGGCTCTCCTTCCTATCCCTTCTACCCTGCCTTGCTCTGTTCTCCACCCTGTCCCTGTCCCTTTACTGAAGTGTGTGCTTCCAGCATCCCTCCCCCAGACCCTGACCTCCCCTCCATCATCCCTCCTGTCATCCCCATGCCCCCTACTCTCCTGTGTGGCATGATGCCCAGTTTA
>CM053597.1:209159165-209175059 GCA_028646575.1 Pseudocheirus occidentalis | reverse complement strand
ATTTTTGAAAGAAAAATGACTCACTGAGCACCAAAGAGATGACAATCACAAGAAAAACTGCCATCTTGCTTCACTACTGCACCCCTGAGATAAATGTCATTGGCCTAACCATTCTCTGTCCTCTCCTTTTCCCATGGGAACTGGCCAATGTACCTAAGTCAAATAGGTGGATGAATCAAACCTTTTTACTATGTGCCAATGGCCGTGCTAAACATTGGAGATAAAAAGACAAAATTGAGACAGTCCCTGGCTTCAAGGAGCTTATATTCTGAGGGGGAAAAACAGAAACAGAAGAGCTAGAGTTGGAAGAAGTATGCCTATGGTAAGAGTAGTGATATGGTGGGCTCATTCCAGACAGAATAAGGTGAATTATCACCTATCTGAGCCCAGGATCAAATTATCACCTATCTGAGCCAGAATCAAAGATTCAGATCAACTTAAAATGGAGATTCTATTCATCAAGATGAAGAGTTTGTATCTCAAGGGAAGGAGATGTAGGTGTATTAGCTGCATTAAGTGACCAGCTGGCCTTAGAGCAGTGGTTCTCAACTTTTCTAATGCCGCAACCTTTTAATACAGTTCCTCATGTTGTGGTGACCCACCACCATAAAATTGTTTTCTTTGCTACTTCATAACTGTAATTTTGCTACTGTTATGAATCGCAGTGTAGATATCTGATATGCAGGATATATTTAAATTGAACATAACACACAGGTTGAGAACCGCTGCCTTAGAGGGAGGCAGAACTGGATTTGAATTCTGTCTGTGAAGTAGATTGCTTGTGGGATCATGGGTAAGTCACAAATTCTCACTGCCTCATTCTGAAGATGATAATAAGAAGTTGCTTTCATTTATATAAGGACAGAGAGGAGTGGCAGTGGATAGTGCTGTGTCTGGAGTCAGGAAGACATGAATTCAAATCTAACCTCAGATACTAACCATGTGACCATGGGCAAGTCACTTAACCCTATTTGCCTCAGTTTCCTCATCTCTAAAATGATCTACAAAAGGAAATTGCAAACCAGTCCAGTATCTTTGCCAAGAAAGATCCCAAATTGGGTCATGAAAAGAGACATGACTGAACAACATGTATATAGCACTTTAAGGTTTACAGATATATCTACTTTCTCATTTGTTCCTCACAACAACCTGGGAAGTGGATGCTAATATCACCTCAGTCTTACAAATGAAGAGACTGAAGCAGACAGAGGTTAAGGGGCTTAGCCTGAGATAGTCAGTGTCAGAGGCTGGGTTTTAAAAGTGACTCAAAGGTATCGATTGCAATGATTTTTATAGTAAGGGTTTCTTATTTTGATGGAATCACTAGTCCAAACAAAATATAAAATAAAAATGCATTTCAAGTGATCTGGAAGTACTAGATGAATTGAATCCAGGCAGGAGTAAGCTGGTAAATGTTTAACAATGGGCTTTCTGGGGAGGGTGATGTGTGCTTTACACACTTTTAAATGTAATCTACCCCTTAAAATTTTCCCCATCAATTTCATAAATCTAGAAAATCAACAGTGCAATAAATCAAGCCCTAAATTATAGCATCTGCCAATTTTGGAGATGTACATACTCACACTGAGAATTTGACAATCAGCTATCTTGCCACCTTTTACAATGTAAGGAGAATGTATAGCAATGAATTTTGGTCTCAAAATATATACTGAAAGGAAAGAAAGGCTTTTGTCTAGTTTGCTGGTAACTAGTGTTGGAATTGTAAATGCCACTGAGCTGCCTCAGTTTTATTACTGCCTTCTAGCTGCCCATTTAAAAGCCAGAGCATGATAATGACTTCTCTTGGCTTTTGCAAAATGTCACAGGTCCTATTTAGCCCATAGATCACCTAACGCAGGGCTACAACTCCTCTTCTAAACATTGCATTAATCGCTTAAATGTCTAAGAGCTTGAGTTATAAGTCTGGCAAGAGAATGGTTTCTCCTTTTGGCACCCTAATTTTTCCCCCTCTCTTATTACTACAGAAAAACCAAACAAATACTTCACAGTGGACACTTATGTCATAACCTCAGGCTTCAAATAATACCACTTTGTTTTTACCTGTCTTCTAAGAGGCTCACTGTATTCTACAGGCATTAACTCATTCCTCCCCTAACGTGTGCCCTAACATATGCTAAAGAGGAAGCATTTTACAAAGCAGTAAAATGCTGCTATCTGGGGGGAGAAGGGCATTGTTGTACTCAGCACTTCCCTGTCCTACTCTCATGACAAGAAAAGTCACACAGAGGACTAGAATGACCCAGGATCCAGGGGACTTGGGTTTCTGGTTTTTTCCCTGGCTCCACAAAGGATAAGGCAGGTCATCTTAACCACTCCAAGGTTCATTTTCCTCCTCCGTAAAGAAAAACAAGCAGGCTGACTGGATTAAAGTTTTTAACCTGGTGTCCATGAATTTATTTTCCAATATCCTTTAAACTATTGTTGTTACTGAGTTGTGCCCAAATTTTCATGACCCTGTAGACCACACCATCCACTGGGTTTTCTGCTCTTTTTTTATACAAGTGTTTTTATTTATTTCTTTATTTTTGCTTGAAAAAGTCACACAGCTAGTAAGTGTTAAGTGTGCAAGGTCAAATTTGAACTCAGATCCTCCTGCCTCCAGGGTCAGTGTTCTATTCTTGACAAAGATGCTGAAGTAGTCTGCCATTTCCTTCTCTAGTGGATTAAGGCAAACAGAGTTGAAGTGACTTGCTCAGAGTAACACAGCTACTAAATGTCTGGGGTCAGATTTGAACTCAGTTCTTCCTGACTCCAAGCCCAGTACTCTATCTATTCTAATATGAGTTCAAATCCATCTTCAAATACTTACTAGTTGTATGACCCTGATCAAGTCACTTAACTTCTGTTTGCCTCAGTTTCCTTATCTGTAAAATGAAGCTAATAATATCATCTGTCTCCAAGGATTGTTCAGAGAATTAAATGAGATAATAATTGAACATATTAAGTATCATATATACATACTATTAATTACTATATATACAATGCTAACCATCATTCATTCATTTATCTATAAATTACTTATTTGTCTATGCATATATTCTATTCATGTATTTATTCATCTATTTATTTATGTATATATTCATCTGTCTATGTACTCATCTATTAATGCATTCATTCGTCCATTCATCTACTTGTTTTTGTTTGTATTTATGCATTTAATGTATTTTAAAACAGGATCCTGAGAAAGGGTCCATTGGCTCTACTGAAACTGTCAAAGTGGGATCTAGGACTCACACACAAATCAAACTTCTAGAATCAGGGATGTTGTGAGACTCAGATGAAATAATGGACGTAAAGTTATTGGCAAACCTTAAAGCATTACGTAGATGCTGCCTGTTGGTGCTGCTGTTCTTGTTCCTGTTCTTAGCCTAGGGTCCCCAGGCCTGCAGTGGGGTGATGACTTCATTGCCTGAGTTTCTACTATGCCCCCAAGCCTGCTCTACTCAAGCATTGTTTATGGAATAGCACAGCTGTGGGCTGGTCAAAATTTAACAGCCCAGTTCTCCTGAAAATAGAATGTTTGCTCATATACCTTTTAGTTTAATATGTACTCTCTTAAGTCTAGGCAATCAAAAAAACAAAAAATAAACCCTAATTTTTAGGGATTATCAGTTTCTGAAGTGTAAACACTCATGTTGCAAAATCAGACAACTGGCTCTCAAAAGCCATTGGAGCTATCTCCAGTACAACCCTACCAGGATGATCTTTAATATTTCTTACAGCTCCAAACTGCCCTCACTCTTCTATAATGTCCTTTGGCCTTCAGAGAAATGGAACATCCTGGGGAATAACCTGGAAAGTCCTGGACTTGGGAACCTGACTACTCGATTCAAGCTGTGACTTTGACACTTACTAGGTCTGTGTCCCTTCACCTCCATATCTTTCCATTTTCTCTTCTATAAAAAGATGCATTGAAACTGAATGCCATCTAGGATTCCTTTCCACTCTATGAATTTCAAGAAAGTTTTATCCCAACCTACCTACTATCCTCCATTTTGAAAGGCACACTAGTGAATAAAGAAGTAGGCAGCCCAGCCCAGATATTGTACAAGAACACAAGCTAATAAACATGGAAATATTTCTGCCTTTATTTAGGGTTGAATGACATATGGAAGCTGCTTTTGGGATCTGAGCCCAAGGAAAATCCTTACCTCTCTATCTCTCAGGAAAAACATTGGAGAGAGTATAAACAGCCTCAGTTTCCTAAGCTTGGCTGAATTATCCACATAATTAAATTACTTAGCCTGCTTCCCTTCAAATGTGTAAAGTCTGTGAGATTTTCAGTGTCCTCCTGATCTACTTGGTCCAATCTAGGGTGAGAGAGAGAAGAGGAGGAAGCAAGGCACTAGCTCTTTAATTTGTCTTAGCAACCAAGACAAAATGGTAAGGGGGACTAGAGGGGAGAAAAACCATGGGTATACACCCAGAGCACCAAACAACCATGAAGAACTCAGGCTAGACTGGGTGTCGCAGTGAAAAGAGGGCAGGAACACAAATCTGACCTCAGACACTTATTAGCTGTGTGAGCCTGGGAAAATCACTTAACCTCTTATTTTTAGTTTGTTAATCTGTAAAGTGGGGATAATAATGGCACCTACCTCCCAGGGTCATCAGGGGGAAAAATGAGATAATATCTCTATAGAGCTACAGAAATTCTAGTTGCTATTATATTACTAATGCGAACAGTAGGCTGAAGAAGCAGGGAAAGTCCCAACCCCAAAATCTGACAGGGGGCATCTTCAAAAACCAAGCTACAAGTCTGTAGGGGCAACCACACTGGCATACCCAGGATGGCTGTTAACACAGGTTCTTAGATGTTCTTTAGTAGGAAATACATCCATTCAAGGGGTCAACAATCTGTGTAAATTACATTCACTAGTTCAGGGAAAAGTTAGCACCATGAACTTAAGAGAAAATATTAACAGAGAAATAAAGACCAACATACAGGGCTCTGACTGCCTCAATCAAGTACACAGTTTACATACATAGGTGAGTCAAGACAGCATTTACACCTCAGCAGTCAGAGAGCCTTGAACATACAGGCCCACTTGGCATCTACCACAACAGGGGATCACAAGATCCTTCTCATAAGCAAAATACCAACTGAGAGTGCATCGCATGCATGTGTGTGTGTGTGTTTGTGTGTGTGTTCGCGTGAGTACATGTGTGTGGTGGGGGTGGGGTGGGGGTGGAGTGGAGGTGTGTACTTCTCAAAGCCAAAAGGCATCACAACCCTCCTGACTCAGTACCTAATTAGAAATTAGCAAAAGGTGTGAAAGCCTTCCTATAGCAAGCCTCCCCTAAGCAAGCTTCCCTTAATAGGCTCCACATGAGGCCTATTAATGGGAGGGGAAGATCTTAAATCCTACTGACATTACAAAGTAAAAAAAAAAAAAGTAGTAATTACATGATGTCAAACAGTCCAAAGTCAGAAATTATCAGGCATGGCAACAGTAATTCATGTAAGCCAAGGGTATAAAGTAAGAAATAATAAATTAACAAGGGAATGGAACAAATGAGAGTCTGGAGAAAAGAAGCATGTTTTACAAAAAGAGAATTTGCCTACAGAGAACCTAAGTTCAAATCCTACTTCTGGTAATACTAATCTGATAGTATAACTTTTCTGGGCTTTGCAGCCAGTCCTGTAAAATAAGAGGGTTGTACTAAAGGATCTTTAAGGGTTTTTTTCTTCCAGCCATATATTTATCATCCTCCTAATTGGCATTTACTTTGACCAGTGACTAAAGCTGAGCATGGTCTTTTGATCTGGTCCCCTCTCCCCTTTCTGTCTTCTTTTCCCAGCTATTTCCTTCCTTGGACTGTGGTGAGGAGGAAACCAGGAATAAATCTCCCTACCTGGATGTCACATAGCCCAAATTACCAGAATAATTGTTTCATCTACTTCATTTTGTGTCTCCCTTCAGCTTGTCGTGATCTTTCCCAAGCCATTCAGCAATCTGTCCATTTCAATTTAATTCAAAGCCCTTTGCCTATAGAATGTAAGGTTATATGCTAGGTGTTAGAAATACAAGAACGATTAACACAGGCCCTGCTCACAAGGTGTTTATCGTCTAAACGAGGGGGAAAGAGACAGAGAACAGTACGTATAATACTAGGGGAAGTAGGAGGAATGCTAAGGGGAGGCCCTGGAAAGGCAGTGTAAGAAATTTGAGACAAGGAGAGATCACTTTTAGCCAAGTGGAGCAGGGTACACTAGCTCTAACCAGCTAGGTTAGATAAGCATGCTGGGTATAGAGTCAAGAAGACCTGAGTTCAAATCCAACTTCAGACACTCACTGACTGTAACCTTGGGGAAGCCAATTGAAGGGTTTGCCTCCATTTCTTCAACTGTAAAAGGGAATAATAAAAGCACCTCCCTCCAAGGATTGTGCGAGGATCAAATGAAAGCATTGTAAAGTACTTGGCACATAGTGGGCACCATATACATTATTGTGGACACCATATACATATATCATTATTGGTTTTATTATTATTTGACTCACAGAATTGATTGTTAAATTTTCATTGTTGACATTTACATCTTGGAAAAAGGCAAACCTACAAATAAGGGCTTTAGTTATTGTTTTGTTAATTGCCTAGACTTAAGGAAATTATAGAGAAAATATTAATAATGCAGATTGAACTTAAAAGTGTGTTATGCATACTCCCCTCAGCCCCAAAGAGTCAATCATTAAACATTTACCAGCAGATCCCTGAGAGTATGTCAAGAAAGGCCTGAGAGGAACCAGGCTGGAGAAGGAATCAGGCTGGAGAAGCCTCTATTAGGACTTGAGGGAACTCTTTCAATAGAAGGAACAGAGTAAACAAAGAGAAAGATGACTGAGGGAGAGAGATTAAGTCAGATTGCCTGGAGTAGAGAATATGTGAGGTATTTAATATGAGATGAGTGGGTAAATTGATTCCATAGGGACCTTGAATGCCAGCATCAGCAGTTTATATATTACACATTGGGCAATGAGAAGCCACCTCCTCTGTTTTTGGCAATAATTCTTTGCAGTCACAAGCAGCTATTGTTATATCCCCATACAGATGAGGATTTTATGCCTGAAAGCTCAAACATCTGGATTATGGTTATCCAAATGGTTGGTGGTAGAACATGGATTAGCCCTCAAGTCTTCTAAAACTCTCAGACTACTATTTTTCCCATGAAGACCATATGGCCTAACTAACAATGTGATTAGATGGTGCCACGCTTAGCTATTAATGATATGCCAACCTTTGTATGCAGAGAATATACTATAGTACAATGTGCTGAGACAGGAATGTCTTCTGATTGGGGCAGAGTGGGGGAGTGATCGGGTCAAGATCGGGTTTTTATTGGCCCTTGAAGGATGAGTAGAAATTCTTTTTTTAAGTTGCTGTTGCTTTGTTGTTGTCGTTCAGGTATGTCCAACTCTTTGTGACCCCCATTTGGGCTTTTCTTGGCAAAGATATGGTTTGCCATTTCCTTCTCTATCTCATTTAACAGATGAAGAAACTGAGACAAACAGGGTTAAGTGGGCATGCCCAGGGTCACACAGTAGTAAGTTCCAGTGAATTCAGATCCTCCTGACTCGAGGGACTCTCTCTATTGTGCCACATACCTGCCCTTCAAAACTTTTACAAAAGGATGTTTACCTCAAAAATATAATTGAGTATGTGAAGTATTACTCACATGAAGGCATTACTAAAGCTACTGAGGAAGCAGTTAGAACTGCAGAGGGAAAGCCTTAGGGGAAAGGTTGGGGCATGGTTCAATTCAGGAGCATAGATAACATTAAGAAAATAAAGCAAGATATAAGAGAAGTCAATTATGGAAGTTAGGGAGCTAGTAAAGAAATCAATAAAGAAAATTTGCTGTAAACTGTTAGCAAGAGAAACAGGACAGTGAAGATGTGTTGTTCTTCAGTCATGTCTTACTCTTTGTGACCCAATTTGGGGTTTTCTTGGCAAAAATAGTGGAGTGGTTTGAAATGTCCTCCTCCAGATCTTTTTACAGATGAGGAAACTGAGGCAAACAAGGTTAAATTACTTGTTCAGGGTCATACAGCTTGTCTGAGGCCAGATTTGAGTTCAACAAGATGTATGCCTGCCTCCAAGCCCAGCACTATCTCCACTGTACCTCCTAGCCATCCATTCAAAGAGCTGTAGGGAACATCAGTTGAGATAACATGTGTGTGCATTGCTTTATAACCCTTAAATTGATATGAAAAGTCAACTAATGTCAGCTCTTAGATTTGGTAAACAAAGCTACTTTAAAATTCAATTTAATGTGTCTTTAAGGCTATGTTAGTGCTTAATATGGTTAAAGATTAGTTTATAGTTATTTTGAATGTTAACATACCCTTCCACTATAAAAACTTTGATCATTAGTATATGTAAAAATAAGCTATTAACTGAATTGAATTACTTTCTAAAATGAAGCAAGAAGATATTATCAATATATGAGACTAGAACCCAGGTGTTCTGGCCCTTAGGCTCGTGCTCTTTCCTTTATGTTACTTTACTCTTCTAAGTAAAAAAAAACCTGTTTTCCATCCTCATTACCATAAATGAAATGAGGCTAATTTGTTGGTAATGATAGTAATACTTTCATGGAGCCAAAACCTGAAAAAAGTGAGTGGCAAAGCAGAGCATGCCTGAGTTCTGAAGCTGCTATTAGCTTACTCTTCATTTCAAGACTGAAATTGCCTAATAATTTGAAAAGGAAGGATAAGCAATTCTAGAATTCATTTTTTCATTCTGTACTGCCAACCACTTTCATTTCAATCATTCCAAATATGGAGTGAAACAGCGCAGTGCATGCATTAATTACCATCATACAAACCACTCAATATTTTTTCCTCCATCTGTCTCTGGAACCTTGAATGAAATGAGAATATTCAAACAGAACCAAAGGGCAATCACATCAGGGACAGGCGAAGTAGGTGTTTAGAACTAGCATCAATCTATAAAGAAGAAAAATGACAATTATGAGAAAAGTATTTCTTTATTCAAACATTAACTCTCTCCTCCCAATTTTTGGCTGTGGAGAGTAAGGGATATGTACCTATTATTTCTTTGGTGTGAGAAGCTTACAGTGTGAAAACTCCTTCCATTGGTGCTCATCAGAAGTGATATACACAATTATTGTCCTAAGAGAGTTGTCTGGGACACTAAAAGTTTGCATCTCTAGTCCATGGTCATATAGTTAACATTTATCATCTTGACAGGATTTATTTAAATCCAGGTTTGTTTTTTGTTTGGAGTTTTTTTTTTGCTTTTTGGAGGGCAGTTGGGGTTAAGTGACTTGCCCAAAGTCACACAGCTAGTAAGTGTGTCAAGTGTCTAATGCCGAATTCGAACTCAGGTCCTCCTGACTCCAGGACTGGTACTCTATTAACTGTGCCATCTAGCCATCCCTAAACCCAGGTTTTTCTGACTTCAAGATTAGCCCTCCCCCTTTTTACTTCTGCTAATTCTCATGAGCCATCATTATGTACCAAGTTTTGTCTCATAACGTACCAATGACTATGATACAAGTTTAAACTTGTGAAGTGTACAAGATCAATATTAAAAAAGGTTGAATGAGAACTTAAAGGAGGGAGAGAACATTATCAGATTGGGATATCAGGGAAGTGGAGAAAGTGAGCTTGGCCTTGAAGATGGACAGTATTTCAATAGATCAAAATGGAGGTGAAGAAAATGGGAATTTTAAGAACAGTATGAACAGATGAGGACATGAGAAAAGGTAGATGTTTACGGTCCAATTTAAGTAGAAATGAGACAATGCATGTATTGTATCCCACTACTTAGCATGGTACCTGGCATATAGGAAACACTTATTAAACATTTATTAAATGTTCATATCCTCCCTTCCTTGCTACCACAGGACAAAAGGTTTGGGGATTCTGAACTAAAAACTATGGCGAATAAAAATTTGTGGGGAGGTAGTATGTTATTTCATTATATAATTATATGATGTGTATAGATTGATTTATTTATTTACAAATATATATACACATACCGTGTAATTATATTTTATTTCTTATGTTATATATTTATATTGTGTGTTATATTAACTTAATTTTATTATATTTGAATATTGAACATATTTAGTTGATACTCCTTATCCAATATTCTCACCATATATTTATGAATCACTGCTTTCTAATAGAACACATTCATATATTACCTCCTCTATTTTTGGTAATAACTTTTTGTGGTCAAGCAGCTATTGTTATTCCCACTTGTCACAGATAAAGATGTTATACCTGAAAGCTCAAACATCTGGATTATGGCTATCCAAATGGTAGAACAGGAATTAGCCCTTAAATCTTCTAAAACTCTCAGACTACTAATTTTCCTGTGAAGACCATGTGACTCTCTGTCTCCCTCTCTCCCGCCTGCTCCCTTCCTTCCCCCCTCTCTCTCTCTCTCTGTGTCTCTCTGTCTCTCTGTCTCTCTGTCTCTCTCTGTCTCTGTCTCTCTCTGTCTCTGTCTCTGTCTCTCTCTGTGTGTCTCTGTCTCTATCTCTCTGTCTGCCTGCCTGTCTCTCTGTCTCTGTCTGTCTGTCTCTGTGTCTCTCTGTCTCTGTGTCTCTCTGTCTCTCTCTGTCTCTGTCTCTCTCTCTCTGTCTCTCTGTGTCTCTGTCTCTCCCTGTGTCTCTCTCTGTCTCTCTGCCTGCCTGTCTATCTCTCTCTGTCTGTCTCTGTATCTCTGTCTCTGTCTGTCTCTCTGTCTCTGTCTCTCTCTGTCTCTGTTTCTCTCTCTGTGTCTCTCTCTGTGTCTCTCTGTCTGTCTGCCTTCCTGTTTGTCTGTCTGTCTCTGTCTCTCTGTCTCTGTCTCTCTCCGTCTCTGTCTCTCTGTCTGTCTCTGTCTGTCTCTGTCTCTCTCTGTTTCTGTCTCTCTGTCTCTCTCTGTCTGTCTGTCTGTCTCTGTCTCTCTGTCTGTCTCTGTCTCTCTATCTGTCTCTGTCTCTCTGTGTCTCTCTCTGTCTGTCTGTCTGCCTGCCTGTATGTATGTCTGTCTCTGTCTCTCTGTCTCTCTCTGTCTCTGTCGCTCTCTGTCTCTCTGTTTCTGTGTCTCTCCATCTCTGTCTCTCTGTCTCTGTCTGTCTCTGTCTCTCTGTCTGTCTCTGTCTCTCTGTCTCTCTGTCTCTATCTCTCTGTCTCTCTGTCTCTCTGTCTCTCTGTCTCTCTCTGTCTCTTTGTCTCTGTCTCTCTCCGTCTCTGTCTCTCTGTCTGTCTTTGTCTGTCTCTGTCTCTCTCTGTTTCTGTCTCTCTGTCTCTCTCTCTGTCTCTCTCTGTCTCTCTCTGTCTCTCTGTCTCTCTCTGTCTCTCTGTCTCTGTCTCTGTCTCTCTCTGTCTCTCTGTCTCTCTGTCTCTCTCTCTCTCTCTCTCTCTCTCTCTCTCTTTCTCTCTTTCTCTCTCTTTCTAACGGAATCTTTGACATAATCATTGTAGGGAGTTTCCCAAACTCCATCTACCAATGCAGGTCAATACCTTCTCTCCAATTTGTAGACTTGGTTAGTTGCTGTTACACATGGTGAAGTGACCTTACTCTTGACCAAGTCTAACCTCTCTACCTCTTTAAGCAATTCCATTCCATCCTATCCCCTCCAACAGATTGCCCCTCTGTCATCCTCACTCTATTACCTATTCCCTGTCTACTGGTTCATTCCCTACTGCCTACACACACACCCATGTCTCCCCCATCCAGGAAACAAACGAACAAAAAAAACCCCTTCATTTGATCCTTCCATCTCTACCATCATCTTATATCTCCTTTAGGCTTTGTAGAAAAACTCCTTGAAAAGCCTTCTACAATAGGTATCTCCCCTTTTTTTCTCTTACTCTCTTCTTATCCCCTAATAATCTGGCTTTGGACTTTATTCTGAAAATTCTACCAAAACTGTTTTCTCCAAATTTACTTGTGATCTCTAAATTGCCAGATCTAGTGGCTTCTTCTCAATCCACATTCTCCTTGACCTCTCTGTAGCCTTTAACACTCTGTCATCTCTCCTTGTTCTCCTCCCACCTATCTGACTGTTCCTTTTTGAATTCCTTAGCTGGATCCTCCTCCAGATCATGACCTCTAACTCTAAACGTCCCTCATGATTCTGTCCTGCGTCCTCTTCTCTTCCCCCTACTTCACTCAGTGACGTCATCATCTCCCATGGATTTAATTTTCATGTCTATCTAATGATTCTCAAATCTACTTCTTTTGATCCAAACACTCTTCTGACCTTCAGTCCTGCCTTTCCAACCACCTTTCAGATATCTCACACTAGATGTCCAGTAGACGTGCTAAAGTCAACATGTCCAAAACAGAACTCCTTATCTTTCCCCTTGAACCTTCCTCTTCTCCCTTTTGTTTTTCAGCTGTTCCAATCATGTCTCTCTCTTCAGGACTCGTTTTGTGATTTTTTGGCAAAGATACTGGAGTGGTTCGCCATTTCCTTCTCCAGACATCCTCACCTCCTACCTTTATTACTGTAGAGGAAAGCATTCTTCCCAGTCCCTCAGGCTCACAACCTAGGCACTATCCTCAACCCCTCACTTTCACTCATATCCTATATACAATGCTTCCAAGACCTTTGGATTTCACCTTTGTAGCATCTCTCAGTACACCCCCTTCTCTCCTTTGATGCTGCCACCACTCTAGTGAAGACCTTCATCACCTTATACCTGCTGGTGGGTCTGCCTGCCTCAACTTCCTGCCCACTAAAATTCCTTCCTTTCAGTCACTAATGTCTCAGTTTGCTTAACTGTAAAGTAATGAAAATAATAGTGCCTCCCTCGCAGGATTATTGTGAGAATCATATGATATAGTATTTGTAAAGTACCTAATATAAATTCTGGTTTCCTTATTCCCTTCCCCTGTGAGGCAGTAGATAGAATGCCAGGACTGGAGTCAGGAAGACTCATCTTCCTGAGTTCAAATATAGCTTTAGACACTTAGAACTGTGTGACCCTGGGCAAGTCTCTTAACCCCGTTTGTCACTATTTCCTCATTTGTAAAATGAGCCGAAGGATACTTTGGTATCTTTGCCAAAAAAAACCCAAATTGGGTCACAGAGAGTAATACATGACTGAAAAAGACTGAATGACAGTAACTTAACATGAAGAAATTATAAATGATTTAAATATCTCTCATCTTTTGGAAATTCAGTTAAAGTATGTTTGTGGAACCACAAAACTCTTGCTGTCATCCTATAGTCTACTTTCTTTCCACTGTATGTATTAATGCCTTTGAGGGGGAGGTCCTAAAAATGCCCCAAAGCAGAGGGAAAAAAAAGGCTTTTACTATCACCTACTTCTTTCTTAAACCTATTATAGAGCATGTAGAACATCTGTCTCCCAGATTATTTTTGTTGATGGAGAGGAAGAACCCTCTGG
Source organism: Pseudocheirus occidentalis (assembly GCA_028646575.1). NCBI lineage: Eukaryota > Metazoa > Chordata > Mammalia > Diprotodontia > Pseudocheiridae > Pseudocheirus > Pseudocheirus occidentalis. Next base: position 209,161,659 of record CM053597.1, on the reverse strand, counting down.
TTCTGAGTCTAGACCCATGACTAGTGTCTCAATCAGTGCAGGGCACTCCTGTTGTGGAAATTTCTCTAACTATGCTGAGCAACAGCCCGTATGTAATTTACAGTCTTAAAGCACTGCCCAAAGCACTAAGAGGTTAAGCAATTTGCACATAGCCACACAATTAATATGTGCCAGATACAGAGCTGGAGTCGATGTGCCTGACTCCAAGGCCAGCCCTCTGTCTAGAATGTCAGAGTGACTTATTCGGCATTGTAAAGTGGGTAGAACATTAGACCTGGAGTCAAGTACACCTGAGTTCAAATATGATCTCAGACACTTACTAGCTATATGACCCTGGGTAAGCCACCTAACACTGTTTGCCTCAGTTTCCTCATCTGTAAAATGAGCTGGAGAAGGAAATGGCAAACCACTGCCAAGAAAATCTCAGTTGGAGTTACACAGTCAGACACTATTGAACAACAACAGAAAGAGTCCTACCACCAGTTGCTGTCTGGTTATTATTCTTTGATGTTTAGCAACATTTACCTCACTGGCAGATAGGATGATTGATTATTTTTTTGAGGGAGAAAGGCAGGGCAATTGGAGTTAAGTGACTTGCCCAAGGTCACATGACTAGTAAGTGTTAAGTGTCTGAAACCAGATTTGAACTCAGGTCCCCCTGACTCCAGGGTTGGTGCTCTCTTCACTACACCACCTGGCTCCTCCAGATGATTGATTTTTAAAAGTGAACAACAGCATTGGTCCAGGGTTTGTCACAAGGCCTGGTACATAGTAGGTACTTATTAGATGCTCACAGATTCATTAAATTGACTTGGTCCTCATCTCCTTCTACAGACTCACTGAAAGCATCTTCAAGACACAGTAGTAGAGAAGATAACAAAGAAATTATGTAGTACAAAGAATCACATGGTTTTGATTTTGCAGCTAGATTTCTATTAGTGAGAATTGTTCATTTCATAGAGTTTAGGTTGTTTTTCAGGGACTAGTACGACTAAAACAATTAAAAACATGGTTCGTAAGATTTTGTGGGTCAATGTTTTATCCAGGCGATTATGGATGATAGTGTCACCCACGATAATGTTCCAGTTTATTTATTGCATTCTCGTATTGGTAGGTTTATATTTGTTACTAGTGTTATAATTGTTTAGAGGCACAGTGGTTAGAGCACTAGGATTAGAATCAGGAAAATTCATTTTCATGGCTTCAAATCTTACCTCAGACATTTACGAGCTGTGTGACCCTAAGCAAGGCACTTAACCCTGCTTGACTCAGTTTCATCATCTGTAAAAATGATCTGGAGAAGGAAATAGCAAACCATTCTAGAATCTCTGCCAAAAAAATCAAACAAACCCAAGTGAGGACATGAATAGTCAGACACAATTGAAACAATTCAACAACAAAGTGTTATTGCTACTGTGATCTCATTCTTCTCAGCTTTTATGATGAGTTTCAGATATAAATAATTCTAGGACAAGTTGCTATCCTGCTATTACTTTCTATGTTGAATGTTCTGCCAATTGTTGTACAGATAGGTAAAAATGAATGTTTTTTTGTAATTGAATAAGAGGATCCAGATGTAAACACAACTACTGGTCTGACTTAGTATTTCAGACAATTCCAATAACAGACAGGAGAGCACAGTTTGATGACATGTACCTCATCTTGCTTCCCACATGCTTTTAATTTCTCCTCTAGGTCTATTTGGTTTTAAAGTTTTTCATTTGGAGATTGTCAGTATTCATTATGGTGACATCTATTAAAAATTGCTCTTGAATTTTTCTTGAACAAAGTTGTGTCTGAGCAAGCAGTTGTGGGCAACAGTTCTATCTGCAATGTTGGTTCAATCCTACTTTATTTATTGGAATCCCAAGGACACTTGGGGGTTTACATTTATAACATGGGGATAGCAGTCTCAGTTCATATAATATAGGAAGCTGCTGGAATGTAATCCTAACCACCTGGTAATATTTGAATACTAGGTATCCATGAGATGTTAGATGTTTACAGACTGCAATAAATATGTAGCACAGTTTCTACCACTTCATTGTATCATTTGCATTAGTTAGTAAACTTAGGCTCCTTAAGAATAACCTTTCTTAGAGTGGCTAAGTGGTACAGTGATTACAGCACTGGCCCTGGAGTCAGGAGGACCTGAGTTCAAATGTGACCCCAGACACTTAACACTTACTAGCCATGTGACTTTGGACAAGTCACTTAACCCTAATTGCCCTGCCCTCCCCCATCTGTAATGGTAATCAATTTGTTTGATATTTAGGGCTAAGTGGATCAGATACTTAGGGCTAAGTAGATCAGATACTTAGGGCTAAGTATAGAACTCTGTCCATTGGTGAAAAGGTGTGAACTCCCCTGTTGACTTGGGAGAAGGCCAGTGCTTATAAGCAGGAGAATTTTAGAGAGACAGATTTTGGAGTTGGCTCCTCAGTGAAGGAGGATTAGTGGAGACTGAAGTCAGCTGAGAGGGAGAGAGAGAGAG
>CM053597.1:209134504-209158665 GCA_028646575.1 Pseudocheirus occidentalis | reverse complement strand
ACCAGAAAGTAAGAGAGCAGAGCAGGGGAGGGGCTTTACAGTGGGATTGGTGTTTTAGGCTTGGCGCAGGGGCAAGACGGGGAGAAAATTTGTAATTCAAAAATCTCATGAAAATGAATGATGTAAAGAAGAAAATAAATAAAAATATTTAAAAAGATAAAAAATAGTAACTTATCTAGGCATGTACCCCCAAGAAAATTAAGGATAGAATCCAAATGCTCCATTTACATTGAAATATTTAGAATAGCTATTCTGTGGTAGAAAACGCCTGGACACAAACATGTACATAAATTGGGGAGGTGGCTGGCAAATTGTTTTACATAATGTATGTTTTACATAACGACATTATTGTGTCAATGAATGGCCTGCAGGACAAATTCAGAGAAGCAGGGGAAGGATCATATGAACTGATCCAAAGTGATGAAAGAAAGCAGAAAGAAAAAAACAAACAATACCTATAGTGACCAGAACCATATAAATGGAGACAATATAAATAAGGGTAAACATTGAGGAATTAGAATGACCAAGTTTGGCCCTAGAGCATGGAGATGGGAAATTAAGCGTATGAAATGTTGCATATGTTGTCAGATACTATTGATGCAGTTTTGCTGATTTGCTTTGTTTTCTCTGTTTTTTTTTCATCTTTGTCAGAAAGGGTTGTTCTTTGTAGAAAGGAAAAGGGAGAGATATATTAAGAAATGAAGGTGAGGTAAAACCAAAAGATAACATTATATTAAGTTAAAACAGCAATAAATCCAAGACTGGATAAAGCGTTTATAGAATGTTGTGGCTTATTTTTATATTTGGATTGGTCATCATTGGCCACAATTCATATGCAGAGCCAATGAATATTAGACTTGGAAATCCATTAACTTATTGTTTTCATTTATGTCCAAACAACCACTAGTCCAAAAATGTTTTAAGCACTTACGATCTGTCAGGCATTGTGCTAAGCACTGAGGAATCAACAAGAGGCAAAAAACAAAACCAAAACCAGTCCCTCTCCTCAAGGAGCTCACGGTCTAATGGGGGAGACAACAAACAAACATGCACAATTATGGATAAATAAGAAGCATATAGGAGAGAAGTCACAAGAATAAAGAGGGTTTGGCAAAGTCTTCTTACAGAAAATTGTATTTTAGTTGGGAATTTTAAAAGTCAGAGAGATCAGTAGGTAGAGATAAAGAAGAGGAATATTCTGGCCTTAGAGGACAGTCAGAGAAAATACCCAGAGTCAAGAGATGGAGGATATTGATAGAGCAACAGCCAAGAGACCAGCATCACTGAATCAAAGAAACCCTGGTAGGGAGTAAGGGGTAAGAAGAGTGGATATATAGGAAGGAGCTAGATTATGAACAGTTTTGAATGTCAAACAGAACATTTTATATTTGATCTTGGAGGCAATAGGGAGCACCTGGAGGTAATTGACTAGGGAGCTGATATGATCAGACCTGAGTTTTAAGAAAGTCATTTTAGTAGCTTAATGGATAATGGGTTGGCATGGGGTGAGACATGAGATGAGCAGCCCCACCAGAAACCTATGCATGGAGAGATGAGGGTTTATACCAGACTGGTGGTTGTGTCAGAGGACAGGAGGCAATATTGGAAGTATGAATGAATTAAAAAGCAAACAGAATTTTCTATGTGCCAAACATAATTAGCAATCATAATTATAAATGTCAATGGTATGAATTCACACTCAAAATGAAGAAGGGTAGCAAGATTCACTAGAAATAAGAATTTTGTAATGTTATATTTAGAAGAAATTTACTTTAAATATTAAAATTTAGTCGGATTAAAAATAAGGGACTGGTTGAGAATCTTTTATACAAAGAACTGGTAGCAGTAATGAATTCAGATAACAAAAGAATAAAATGTCATTAAAAATATAAGCAGGGGGACTATATTGTGCATAAAGACATTACAGATAATGAAATAATGTTAGTGTGATTTAAATACACATGCATTTATATATTATTTATACATATTTATACATGTATTTAAGATATATGTATTTAAATGTACTGAATGGCATAGTATCTATTTGAAAGAAAAGTTAATTGAATTACATGAAGAAACAGCAAGACTAGGCTAGCTAGGGAATGTTTAGAGCTAGACAAATAGTTTTTGCTTTTGTTTTAGAACTTTCATTTAGTATATTATTTTCCTCAGTTACATCTAAAAACAATTTTTAGCATTCCTTTTTTAAACTTTGAATTCCAAATTCTTTACCTTCCTCCCTCACCACCCACCCCCTTGAAAAGGCAAGCAAGTCTATATAGGTTATGCATGTGTAGTCTTGCAAATCATATCCATAATAGTCATATTGTGAAGGAAAACATAGGCAAAAAACCTCAAGAAAACTAAAGTTAAAAAGGTATGCTTCAATTTGTAGACACCATCAGTTCTTTTTCTGGGGATGGATAACATTTTTCATCATAAGTCCTTCAGAGTTATCTTGGATCATTGTATGGGGAAGAGAAAATAATTAAATAATCTTACAATATTGCTGTTAGTTTGTACACAGTGCATTTTACTTTGCATCAACCTATGGAAGTCTTTCTGGGTTTTTCTACGAACATTCTGCTCATCATTTCTTATAATACAATAGTACTCTATTGTAATCACATACAGCAACTTCTTCAGTCATTCCACAGTTGATGGACTTTCCCTCAACTTCTAATTCTTTACCTGCAGAAAAGAGCTTCTATAAATGTTTTTGTACATATAAGTCCTTTTCCTTTTCGTTTTTCATCTCTTTTGGGATACAGCTCTAGCTGTGGTATTACTAGGTCAAAGGGAAAGCATGGTTTTGGGGGCATAGTTCCAAATTGCTCTACAGAAAGGTTGAATCAGTTCATGACTCCACCAACAATGCATTAAAATGTTATTTCCCCCCACATTGCATCCAAAATTTGTCATTTATCTCTCAGTCCTGGAAGTCAATCCAATAGATATGAAGTAATGCCTCAGAATTGTTTTAATTTGCATTTCTCCAATAAGTTAGCGTTTTGCTTCATGTGACTACATTTAGCTTCATTTACTTCTTCTGAAAATTGATCATATCTTTTGATTATTTATCAATTGGGGAATGACTCTCATTTTTATTAATTTGACTCAGTTCTCTATGTGTTAAAGAAACAATGCACCTATTAGAGAAACCTACTTCAATTTTTTTTTCTCAGTTACTATTAACTGTATTTCCCTCCATCCTATACTTCCCCCCTTTATTCTATTCTTTCTCTCCTTTCACCCTGTCCATCTTCAAAGGTGTTTTACTTCTGACTACCCCCTTCCTTAATTTGCTTTCCTTTCTATTGATTTCTATGCCCAGTTGAATGCATATGTTATTTCCTCTTTGATTCAATTCTCATCAAAGTAAGGTTCACTCACTCCCCCTTACCTCTCCTCCTTCTCCTCCAAAACTTTTTCTTGCCTCTTTTATATGAAATAATTTACCCCACTCTACCTCTCCCTTTCTCTTTCTCCCAGTACATTCCTCTCTCATCCCTTAATTTTATTTTTTACATAGCATTCTTTCATATTCAACTTACATCTGTGCCCTCTGTCTATATATACTTCTAATTACTCTAATAATAAGAAAGGTCTTATGAGTTCAAATATAATCTACTAATGTAGGAATGTAAACAGTTAAAAGTTACTAAGTCCCTTATGATTTCCCTTTCCTGTTTACCTTTTTTAGTGTTTCTCTTGAGTCTTGTACATGAAAGCAAAATTTTCTGTTCAACTTTGGTCTTTTCATCAAGAATGCTGTCCTCTATCTCACTGAATGTCCATTTTCCCCTGGAAATATTATACTTGGTTTTGCTAGGTGGGTGATTTTTGGGATGTAATCCTAGCTCCTTTGACCTCCAGAATATAATATTCCAAGCCCTCCTCCCCCCATTATTTAATGTAGAAGTTGCTAAATCTTGACTTTGGCTCCACAATACTTGAATTGTTTCTTTATGGCTGTTTGCAATATTTTTTTCCTTGAGCTGGGAACTCTGGAATTTTCCTATAATATTCCTGAGAGTTTTCATTTTGGGATCTCTTTCAGGAGGTGATTGGTGGGTTCTTTCAATTTCTATTTAACCTCTGGTTTAGAATATCAGGGAAGTTTTTCTTGACAGCTTCTTGAAAGATCATGTCTAGGCTCTTTTATGGATCATGGCTTTCAGGAAATCAAATAATTTTTAAGTTTTCTCTCCTTGATCTACTTTCCAGGTTAGTTGTTTTTTGAATGAGATATTTCACATTATTTTCTATTTTTTTCATTCTTTTGGTTTTGTTTTGTTATTTCCTGATTTCTCATAAAGATATTATCTTCTATTCATTTCATTCTATTTTTTAAGGAACTATTTTCTTCAGTGAGCTTTTGGACCTCCTTTTCATTTGGCCAATTCTGCTTTTTAAGATATTCTTCTCATTGCCCTTTTTTGCCTCTTTTCCCACTTGGTCTAATCAAACATGTTTTTTAGGGTGTTATTTCCTTCACTATTTTTTTGTGTCTCCTTTACCAAGCCGATCACTCATTTGCCATGATTTTCTTGCATCTTTGTAATTTCTTTTCCCAATTTTCCCTCTACTTCTCACTTGATTTTCAAAATCCTTTTTGAACTCTTCCATGACCTGAGACCAATTCATATTTTTCTTGGAGATTTTGGTTGCAGAATGTTTGACTTTTTTGTTTTCTTCAGAGTGTGTGTTTTGATCTTCCTTGGCACCATAGTAATTTTTAATAGTCAGAGGTTTAAAAAAATTGTTTTGGTCATTTCCTCAGCCTATTACTCAATTTTAAACTCTTTGTTAAAGTAGGGCTCTTCTTCCAAGGGGGAGGGTATACTGTCCCCAGTTCCAGGGGTTTTGTGCAGCTGTTTTCAGAGATAGTTCTAGGGACCTGCAAATTTTCAGTTCTTATAGTGTGATATGATCTAAGGAGAGAAGTTTTCTCCTTTCCTGGACTATATTCCGGTCTGTGAGTGACCACAAGCACTCTTTTCTGCCCTGCAACTGTGAGGAGGGTTCTGTCCACCCCCTCCCTCTGCTCCAAATACTGGTGCAAGTTCTGCTATGCTAGTACTCTGCCTCACCCTGGGTCTGCCACCCAGGACTGGGACCCCAGTCAGAGTATATGTGAAGCAACAGAGTCCTGCCTCAGTGTTAGCATAAGACCTTTGTGATATCCTTCTGACCAGTTGTTCAACCCCTTTATGGTCTGTGGTCTGAGAACTCCAGAAGCAGCCACTGTTGCTTCTGCTGCCAGTGCTGATTCAGTCACTTCTAAGGCCTGCTCCTGGTTTGCTCTGGTTGGGGCTATGCTGGAGCAGCCTGTGCAGATGTGCTCCACCCTCACCCAATGCTGACAGACCTTTCCTGCTGATCTTGTAAGTTGTCTTTGGTGTCTGTTGGCTGAGAGGTCTGGAAACCACCACTGCTGCCAATGATTCAGTTGCCCTGATGCCTGCTCCAGGTTTGATGGGGCTGGGGCTGCACTAGTGCCACCTGCATTGAACTGTGCTCCTCTTTCACCCTGGTGCAATAGAGTTTTACTGTTGACCTTCCAAGTTGTCTTGGGTTGGAAATTTATTTCCCTCTATCTTTTTGTGGGTTTTGCTACTCTCAAATTTGTTTAGAGTAATTTTTTTAAAGGTATTGGGATGGGTTTTAGGGAGAGTTCTGGTCAGTCCCTGCCTTTACTCAATCATCTTGGCTCTAAAAAATATAATAAAGTGATAAATGAGGGTAAAAGTAAGAATTTTTAATAGAATTTTAGAAAAATTTAATATAGTAATCATAGAATGGAAAAGGGGGAGAATATAGATATTTCTCAGTGGTTTGTCATCCTATTACAAAAAAAAATGATTGTGTTTTGGGTCACAAAAGTTTTGTAAAAATGTAAATCAGAATTACCAAATACATCCCTTACACTTAACATAATATAATAAAATGTAATATAAATATAAAGAAAATAATAAAGGACATTTGAAGAAATAATTCAAAATTTAATGTACAATAACTTAATTCCTTGGAGATTATTGTATAAATTGGTGACTAAAATGTAAATTATAAAAACAATAGATAATTTTATCAAAGGAAGTAATTACAATAGACAATGCACCCATGTTTTTGGAATGTGGCTAAAACAGTTGTTAGGAGAAAATTTATATCTCTAAGTACTTTCATTAACAAAAGAAGATTCATCATCAATGAATCAGTGTATACAACTAAAAAAAGCAACAAACCAGAAAGAGGAATTCTGAAAATAAAAAAAAAGAAATCAGGTAGCAAGTGAGCTATTGATTTGATGAAGGAAGCTAAGAACTTTCCCGCCAAAATGAATACAGTTGATAAACCATTAACTAAAATGATAGCAAGAAAGGAAAGCTAAATCATTAACATTGAAAAAAAGAAAAAGAATTTACAACAAATTAACATGAAATTATTTGGAAAAATTTTGGTCAATAAACTCATAAAACTAGACAAAATTATAACAAAATTCACCTGGAGAAACAAAGAAATCAAGAATCTCAAAGGAAATGGTTTAAAAAGTGAGGAAGGTAAAAGATTTCAAACTAAAATACAATGCAGGAATTATCACAGCAATTTACTAGCAGCAATAGAAGAACTGATCACTAGAACAGACAACACATGCAGAAATACTGAACTTCTAGCATAGTAGTAAACAAACCATTGGGATAAGGACACACTGACAAAATCTGCTAGGAAAATAGAAAAGAAGTTTGGGAGAAATTAGGCTTATATCAAGATCTCAGATGCCATTGTATGTTAAACTCTACATGGATACACATAAAGGGTCATATCATAAACAAAAAAAGTACCTTAGAGAATAGGACATAATTTTGACAACTATGAATATGGAAAGTTATTTACTAAACAAAGGATAAAGATGATTATGAAAGTTAAAATTCACCATTTTGATTACATAAAACTGAAGGCTTTTGCACAAACAAAACCAAAGCAATTAGAATTAGAAGACATATTGCCCGGGGGGAAATATTTGCAGCAAATTTCCCTAATAAAGATCTAATATATATATGTATATATAGATAGATAGATAGGTAGGTAGGTAGATAGATAGATAGATAGATAGATAGATAGATAGATAGATAGATAGATAGATAGATAGACAATGCATACATTTAGGAACAAGAGCAATTAGATAAATGGTTAAAGGATATGAATAGGTAGCTCTCATGGGGAAAATAGACAAATTATCCACAACCATATGAAAAAATGCTCTAAATAGCTATTAGTAAGAGAAATAAAAATTAAAATTACTCTGAGGTTCCATTTCATACTTATTAGATTGGCAAGAATGACCAAATAAAGGCAAATGACCATTATTGGAAAGTGTATGGGAAGACAAGGGCAGCTAGGTGGTGCAGTGTTTGAGACTATGAGCCTGGAATCAGGAAAACTTGAGTACGAATGTGGACCAACACACTTAATAGCTGTATGAACCTGGCCAAGTCACTTAATCTCTTTTCCTCTGTTTCCTCATTTGCAAAATGAATTGGAGAAGGAAATGGAAAATCTGTCAAGTATGTTTGCCAAGAAAACCCCAAATAGGGTCATGAAGAGTAGAAAACACCTGAAAATATCTGAATAACAACAACTTGGAAGAAAAATACACCAAAGCATGTTTAGTGGAACAATGAATTCGGCTAGCCATTCTGGAAAGCAGTTCTGAGTTATAACCCCCAAAACACTAAACTGTCTTTACTTTTTGACCCAGTGATATCACTACTGGGCAAACACCCCAAAGAAATCAAAGGAAGCGGAAAAGAACTCGTACGTATAATCATATTTATTCCACCAATTTTTATCAAAGCAGAGTTGGAAACTTAGCAAGCGCTCTAAAATTGGGGAATGACTGAATAAATTTTGATTAATGAATTTAATAGGGTATCATTATACCATAGAACATTATGAAAGTAATGGATTCCAGGGAAATCTGGAAAGGTCTGTATGAAATTATGCAGATTGAAGGAGTGAGAATCAAGAGAACTATTTTATACAATGATCATAAAATTGTAAACAGTAATAGATTTGAATGACTTAAGAATTTTGATCAATGCAATGAGCAATTATAAGCTCTAGAAGACTGATGCTGAAATATGATTCCTATCTGTTGGTGGGAAAGTGATAGTCTATAGGCATGGAATGATACATATACATGGCCAAATAAAACACAATTTTTTTTCTTGACTATGTTTATTTGTTCTAAAGGAGGGATTTTATATGGGTGGGGGTGAGTCGAGAAAAAGCATAAAGATTTAGGAATAGTTATACAAAAAAATAAAAGTGTTAATTAAATATTTAAAAATAATACTGAGAGAAGCAGAAGAAAATTAAGAAGGGGAAACCTTCAAGCTAAGCAATGTTGCTACTATCAAATTATACATCCATCCACCATATACATATTTTAAACAAACTGCATTTAACAGATTCACTAATTTCACATATGGTCCTCTTTTTCTGTCCTGTTTCATACATAGAATTGTTCATTGTCAGTTTTCTTGTTCATGATTGTTTTTAAAAATTGGGGAAGAATAAAAAGACCTCCCAGGACCTCAGAAGTCAATGCACCAAAATGTCTAATGAACCTAGACTAAATGTAAACATGGGAATTGTTTCATGCAAGTTTTCTTTATGGAAGCAGATTCTTTTTGAGATTCTTTCCTAGAATTTCAGACAGTCTAGGTCCATTGAATTTCAGTCACGTTCTGCTTACCCTAGGATAGAAACTAAGTTCTGCTTCCAGATTGGAGAAAAATGAGGAGGAGGGAGGCTTTCAGGAAACAAGCAATGACATTGTAAACTGTGCTACCTCAGGGGAGAAATGATTGGGAATACTTCTTCCTTAGTCCCATTGGATGGAAAATTTAATAAAAATAAAAATCAATACCTGACTTAATTTAGAAAATGTGATCGTTAGATTATCTCAAGACTATTATACCATTATTCTGGGAGCCTGCCAGAAATGCAAACAATCTATGTTGTACAGAAGTGCTGAGTCCTTAATCAATACAACAAAATATTTCCAAGGCCTCTCAGCATGATAAAAATCAAACAATCAATTACCCAGTCATAAGCTAGTTCTGCTGTCAGAAGTCTGATGAAAAATATGTGAAAAACTCTGCCCCTGATTAACCAGTGCAGAAATATTCTGAAGTTAGATTCGATGCTTCTCTTCAGTTCAAAAAAAAAACATCACTGGAAACACTGAAGACCAGACGTGGATATTCTAAATAGTAAATAGTTTCTATGTGAAGAGAAGAATGAACTACCACCAGAAATGTATGAATATAAAATAGGAATGGCTGTGACCCAGAACCTTTACTGGTTCTGGAGTATGGTATATACTGGAGTATGGTACAAAGAGCACAATGGAGACCAAGTTCTTTCTGGAACCACAATTAGGAATTCTGGTACATTAGCCAAATTCCCTTAATTCAGGGTGAGGGGATGAAAATGGAGGGAATAAGGACACACTAGGCTATGAGGAGAATCAGTACATATCACTTCCACTATTGATCGTGACATGGGTTCTCAAGTCAGACTGTACAGATGAACAGTCTTGTAGGTGTAGAGATGAAGGGACTCACATAGGATTTATGATGGCCATGGGACCCTGCAATATGATGTCCCAAAAGCTGAACAAGGAAGCAGAGGACAGACCTGCTAGACACAAAGCCCTATCACTATATCACTGTATAGTTATTTCAACTCTCTATGCCTCAGTATTCTCATCTGTAAAAAAAAAAATGGAGGGTGCTAATGATCGTTCAAGGGTGTTTTAGGTGTGGCCTTTGGACTTCTGGGGAGCCATAAAAAGTTCCAGCAAAGGGTCCATGTATACATAGTTCTGCCAGAGATTGTCCTTTTGAACTTCATTTGGCTCCTATAAAATATGCCACATTAGAATAATGTCTTGCACATAAATACATTGCTGTCTTTCAAATGTTGAAAAAAGTGCAAATTCATAAAAAGCGTTACTGAATTTTTGTAGCTTTTTATAAATATATATTTTCTTACTAAATAGATAAAAATAACATTATTATCATGTGGAGGCCCTGAGTCCTTTCCACTTGGACTGTTAGACCTCAGGTTTGGCAGATGCTACTTGACCCATTTTGCTAGTTTTATGTCTGGATTTATGATTAGATACTTGATAAGATCCATTCTGACAACAGAGGAGCTTTTGAGTCTATAATCTCACTTCTACCCATCCTAAGATGCAGTGCATGTAGATAGTTATGCTATTTTAAAGGCAGAAATATATTTTGAAATACATATGAATGTATCTACTCCCAGAAATATTTTCTAAAATTGTGCATTCTACCAAAAAAAAGAGAAAACCCAATAACAACCCTTAATCTCTCCAATGACCCACTTCCTGTGGCCTTTCAACAGGCTTCTTGTGCACAATGAGATATTTAAATATTCCATATAAATAAATAAATATGAATGGGGGTGGAAAACAGCGTCAAAGAGTCTTAATGTTTGGCAGCAGTAAGCAGCCAAGACAGCTTGGTTAGCCACTATAAAAAAATATTCTAATGATATGCTCACTGGAGATGTCCCCAGATACCTTAAAAAAAAGTACAAGCTAGAAAAATATCAGTGTTGTATTCATGCAGTGAGCAGAGAAGTTTTTAAACTAAATGGACTGTAGAAAAAGAAGGGAGAAATCTTGATTGGGTGAGTTCAAGACAAACTAATTTGGGCCTTGAGAAAGATTATTTTCTAGGAAGCCATATTTCCAAATCCAAAGCGAAAGATTCTTAAAATGATAAGTAGGACAGGCCAACATAGAGCTTTTATCTTAAGGTTTCTAAAGGTACCTCAAATATTCATGAAAGAATAGCATGGCAAGATGGTAATGCTTTGACATAATTAGAGTAGTTTGCAAAAGGAGGTTTATGGGACAGAGAATCAATTCTGGATAGGTGAATTCTGATTGGAGAATTTGTTTCAGGGACATATAATTTGAAATGTCTAATGGGCATTTGGTGATGTGGGCTCAAGCTCAGAGCTGTGAGTCTTATGCATAGAAATGATAGTTAAACCTAAGAGCTCATAAGCTTCCATAAAAGCTTAAGGGTTACCAAGAAACAGTGAAGAAGGACAAGATAGTTAGGCCTAGGAAAGAGCCTACAATGAGTAGTTACAACATAGAGGATGTAGCAAAAAAATGAAGGAATCCTCAAACAGATAGGATCCTGGAGAATTGTAGGAGAGTAATGTTACACATATCCATAAGGCAGAAAGTATCTAAGAGAAGAGAGTGACCAACAAGGTTAAATACATCAAAATGATAGAGAAGGATAAGGACTGAGAAGAGAACATCACATTGGGCAGTTAAGATAACTGGTAACTTTGATGAAGGCAGTTTCAGTTGAGTGTTGAGGTTGGAAGACAGACCCCAAGAACTTGAGTGGTGATTGAGAGACTAAGAAGTGGAGCCTGCTTTTTCAGTAAGTTTGATTGAGAAGAGATATAGATCAATAGCCTGAGGGGGTAGTAGTGTCTTGTGAGGCTCTTTTCAAGGATAGGTAAGACATGGGCATGTTTGAAGGCCGTGGGGAAAGAACAATTATCTGGGGAGCAATTGATAGCTTGAGAAAAAGAGAGAAGGATGTAATCTGGTGATGGAAGGAAATGGGGTCAAATACACATTTGAAAGGTACTGGGTTGCCCTGAAGCCAACAATTTGTCTTTGAGTTGTCATATTTGCCACTGAACCTGGAGTATGTAGGAGGCCCAGAATGAGTAAAGGATGAAGCCCCACTGAGCCGATATACTTTGTTTATGGTTAACAAGGGGTTGTTGACCTGTGCAAGATGAAAGGCTACTACTTTGTCACAGACTGAGGAAAAGGAAGAGAGTAGAAAGTGATATTAAGGGGTTTCAAGTTGAGGAGAATGGGAAAAGAGGGAGCTCACAAGAAATGGTTTTGGTTTTCCCAGTAAAAAGGTAAGATCCTCAAGATGAGAGAGGTGTTTCTCTCTCTCTCTCTCTCTCTCTCTCTCTCTCTCTCTCTCTCTCTCCCTCCTCCTCTCTCTCTCCAATATCCCTCCCTCCCTTTTTCTCTCATATCTCCCTTCCTTCCGCTCTCTCTCTTCTGTCTCCGTCCCTCTTTCTCTCTCCCTCCCTCTCCCTGTCTCCCTCTCTCTTTCTCCCCATAGGGCAGGTAATGTGGGAAGAGGAAGTTTAGAATAGTTTCTTTGGAGAACGAGACAGAAAATCAATTTAAAAAAATAAAAGAACTGTCTTGCTACAGTGAAGGCCCAGCTGAACTTAGATAAAATGAATTTGCAATGTACCCAGTTAGAATTGTTGCTAAACTTCCCACAGCTGCCTTTAGCAGCTAGTGAGTAGTCGTGAAGGCAACAGATGGTGAGAGAAATTCAGGGAGAAAGTTTGGCCTATATATGAGTTATAAGAGAACAAGGGAACAATGCATTTGAGAGCAAAAAAGAGTGTATTTTTGGAATGATTAACTATGGAATTAAAATTAATGGAAGAAAGTGATGTGAGAATGGGGGTGTCTGTGAAAGTAATGGGAGAGGAATTGGAGACCTTGATGAAGGTGAAAGCTAGGATTGGGAGTGGTGACACCTAGTGAGAAGTGGAATGACAGGAAATTATGGTCAGATAAAAGAATATGAATTTCTAAGGAGACAAATAGACAGGTGGGGACATGGAGAAGAAAAAGGATAATTTAGGAAAACAGGATGCAGGAGGAAACAGTAATAAGCAAAACAAAACAAAACAGAAAACAGACTTCAGCTATTGAGGATGGGTCATAAAAGGTGAAATAGGGAAATCTAGAAGGAGTGTAAGAGTAAGACCCAACAACTTAGCAATGGGTTGGGTAAAAACAAGAGCAGTAGAATTAGATTATAGCAATTATATGTTAATAGACTTAATAATTTCGCTCTTCACCATCTAATTTCACTTTATAAAAGGAGAAATTTGTAAGGTAAAAAGAAGAAATTCTACATTTGCATAACACCTTTAACAGATACTATTTTGATACAATACCTTTAAGAAAAATTGACCCTGCACTGAAATATTAAAATGTATAAATAAATAATCAAAGATTATTCCCTAGGAAATGGTTGGATTTGTGTCTTGAATTAAGGGTTGGTTCAACATTAGTAAAACTATAAATATAATAGTGTTATTAAACATATCCTGGGATTTGAAATTAAAGGAAGACAATGTAATATAACATGGAAATCGCTAAATGGATAAAGCACTCAGTGGACTTGGAATCAGAGAGACTTATTTTCAAGTCCAATCTCAGAAACTTAACAGCTGTGTGATCCTGGGGAAATAATCACTCTATCTCAATTTCCCCATGTGTAAAAAGTGAATAAAATAGCACCCATCTGCTGGGTTATTGTAAAGATAAAATTAGTTAATATTTGTAAAGTACTTTTAAACCTTAAACCCTATAAAATACTATCTGTTATTATCAAAGAATGTATAGGTAAAAAACAAGTAATTGAAACAGTAGATAATTTTGTCAAAGGAAATAATAATAATGAGGGAACGTACCAAAGTAATCCACAAGGGAAAATTTATACCTCCAAACATATTCAAAATGCATCACTAATAGGGGCAGCTAGGTGGTACAGCAAACAGAGCATTGCCCCTGGAGTCAGGAGGATCTGAGTTCAAATCCAGCCTCAGACACTGACTAGCTGTGTGACCCTGGGCAAGTCACTTAAACCAATTGCCTCAACAACAACAAAATCATCAATAAACACACACACACACACAGATAAACTTGGGGAAAAGTACATTAATATATTCCAACTAACTACAAGAATAGAAATTGAGAAAAATCATAGAAAAATAATGAATGAAAAAACATTCATTGAGTACTTGCCTTGTGCCAAATATATAAATACAAAATTAAGGAGAGTCCTTGACATCAAGAAGATAATATTCTACTTGGGGAGAGGCTATACACTTAGGAAAATGGTGGTCCTAGAGAGCAGCTTTTTTAAGGAATGTTATAGGATGAGTGAGGAGGGCCATTGTAGAGTAAATAGATAAATGCCATCCACAAACAATGTCGGACTTGATTTGATCATGGTTCTATTGTAGGGGTAAGGCTGAGGTAGGTGGGTATAAAAGGGTATTTGTGTAGGTGCAGGACAGTTGAGGAGGCTTTTGAAAGGATAGCTAAGGGGCCTGCTAGGTGGCACAGTGAATAGAGTACCAGCCCTGTTGTCAGGAGGATCTGAGTTTAAATCCAGCCTCAGACACAACACAAAACCTAGCTGTGTGACCTTGGGCAAGTCACTTATTGTCCTCCAAATCACCAGTTGTCCTCCACAAAAAGCAAAAAATAAAACAAAAAGAAAGGATAGCTAACAAGAGTGAAATAAAGTGAAACATGGCTGGGTGTTTCTTGAAATAGTGGGTCAGAAAAGATAAATGCAGCTGAAAACTAATAAACAAAAAGAAATACTGGTATAAAGAATTTTAAACAACTCAGCCTAAAAGGAAGAAACTGAACAAACCTTGAATGAGCTTCCTGTACCCTCTCTAAGAGACAGAATGAGTTGGATTCACAAGAGAATTTTATCAAACATTCAAACATTAATTCTAATGTCACATAAACTCTTGGAAAAACAGCAAAAGAAGGTATTCTACCAAGTTCCTTCTGTGACAGATATTGTTTTGATGCATGAACCAAGGAGAGTGAAAACAGAAACTTTAGTCTCTTGGCTAACATTTAATTTAAAACTTTTGTAGACCAATATATCTAATGAACATTGATACCATAACATTTAACACAATTTTAGCAGAGAGAAACTATAGCAAGACATCCAAAGATTTACATGATGACCAAGCTGAATTTTTACTAGGAGTTGTTTTTTTACATTAGCTAATTTTATTTTTTAATGAGAACTAAATGACCAAAACAAAAGGAAAAAAAAGGAAAAATTGCAACTAAAGAAGAAAAGAAATTGTTAGAAACTTTTGCTCAATTTATATCCCCCAATGAAAAAGAAGGAAAAAAAGCACAAAATACACAAATTAACATGAAATGGTATAGAGAATTTTCATAATCCAATTTTATAAAATGAAATAGAATAAATCATAAGTGAACTTCCAAGACAGTGGGAGGCAGGGGAGTGGCTAGGGAAAGGAAGACCTAGAATAAACCAGTGAATTCTATCAAAATTTTAAAGGACAATTGATTCCAATATTACCCAAGTTGTTTTCAAAATTAGACAAATAAGGCACCCTACCAATTCTTTTTGTGAAACAAATGTGGTCCTGCAACCTAAACTAGGGAGAAGCAGAGAAAGATAACTGTACAGCATTATCTCTAATGAATGCTTATGCATTGACTGACTCACATATATACAATTTCAAATGACTTTTTCTGAACAATAATAAAGAAAAATAATGGGGCATGACAAAGTAATAAAAGATAATGAAATTAACCATATCTATTTGCAAATTTAACACCATGCCAAGTAAACCATAGTTATTTTTTAAGACTAGAAAAAAAACTTATCCTGGGGAATATGAAGTCTAGAATCTCAAAGTAATAATGAGAAGGTAGGAATCAAAGGATTCCATTAGTAGCACATCTCAAACTCTATTACAAAGAAATAACCATAAAAAATAGAAAAACATTATTAATAAAAAACTATGTAAATAAGACCCAGAAACAATTAACTGTAAACCTCAGGACACCACTAGTGTTAGTTCTTCATATTTCACAAATAATACTGAGGATAACGTAAAGCAGTCTGGTAGGAATTAAGCTCACACTAACACCTTTCACCATGTAACATAATAAATTCTAAAAGAAGGTATGCTCTATGGTAACATCATAAAAAATAGAAATTAGAGAATAAAAGGAAGAAGCACTTTTGCAATTCTGGTTAGGGGAGTAGAGATCTTACTTAACTGAGAAATTAAGATAACCATAAAAATAAATTAATAATTCCAATTATATGTGAATTCGAAAAATAATTAAAATGACTAGAGAAGTTATTAATTGGGAAAATTTTCAAGGCAAATTTCTCTTGGAAAAAATCAATATCTAAGATGTTTAAAGAAATTATATAATAACAAGATAAAATCCTTAATAAATAAATTATCAAAGGTTCTCAAAATAAAGAAGTACAAACCATCCATAATGATATATGAGAGACCTGTCCCATACCCTTCCACACCAATTAATGAAACTAATAACATCCTGGACACCTTTATCAGGTAAGAATGCCCCTTTGAGTTACAAAATTAGTCAATCTACCAAAGGTAAAATCTAAGTAGGAGATGAATAAAAGAAGATAAGATAACATAGGAAATATTTTGAGGTAGATTGAAGAGAATCATACTCTCTGGTGGCCCAATTGGATAAGATGACAACTCAATTTGGAATTCAAGATTCCAGTAGTAGGTCAACCTAGCAGTAGAGCAAGTTCAACCAAGCCCCTGAGAGGGAATCATTTGGGTCGGGGCAGGCCAGGTAGAGTCTCTTTTTTCCTTCTATGACCAGAGGTTGACCTTGTGAACTTCAAAATGTCAGAATATTTGACATTTCATTAGCATTGGTAGTAGTTTTCCCAGAAAAGCAATAGCTGCCATCAGGAACTGAGAGTCATGCCAAGGATGAACTAAGCATGCCTAAGATAAACAGCTTCAAGACTCTATAAGTGTGTTGACATATGGAGTCCCACAGAAAGCTACACTAAAGAGGAATTTCATGAGAACTCTGTGTATCAGCAAGCACCCTAGCATACCCAGGGCAGTTGCTAGCACAGGTTCTTAGATCTGCTTTACTAAAGGAAAGCAACTCAAAATGGGTTAACAATCTTTCTTTAATCAAACAAACGTATCATTTATCTAGTTCGGGGGAAAAGTCAGCACACTGAACTTCAAAGGATATAGACACAAGTTACAAGCACAGGTTACAAGGAGACCAAGAAACAGATCAGCAGATGGACTTCCAACCATCTGACCATCACATCCATTACCTATTCAAGTTACCAGAGAGAGAAGCACCAACATCTGGGTTTTTCAAAGCCGGGGGACTCAACGGCTTCCCAGAGTCTCATCTGGCCAAATCACACAACTCTTCTTAAAGTGAGCCCCAAAGCAAAGCCTCACATCAGGGAGTATATATAGGCTTCTCCTGGGTCAGCCCCCTTGACCCACTGTCCAATTACAAAGCAACAACGAGTGGCCATTCCTCCAAAAAAAAACCAAAAAAAAACCAAGCTTCTCCCCACGGGCTCCACGTGAACATTCTCAGAGCCACTTAAGCAAAGGGGCTAGGGGCAGGAAAGACCTTCAGATTCCCATTACACTCTGTGAAGGGAGGAAAAGACTTCCAATGACCATTAGCTATGCATTAGCTTTTGGACATATTTGATCATTAAGTTTGGGCCTGTTCTCATCAATGAGCCTGTATATGTGAAAATGTCACCAATTTTGGGAGATGTTTTTGCATAAACTATTGCTACTGTAGTACATCATTTAATTCTTCCTAAAAGTTAATTAGGTCTGACTGGCTGGCAATTAACAGAAACAAACTAGATGGGGACTCATGAGCAACAGTACTAAAAATAAATTAAAGAAATGAATGAGTGATTAGGTAAATAGATCAAAGAGAGAATGGATGAACAAAGGAACAAATAAATAAATAAAGCTCAAGGTTACTTTGAATCAGTAATCTTCCCGAGTCTCATTCTGTTGTTGTGAAGGGGAGTTGTAAAGTAGTCTCAGAGGGGGTGCTACACTGAGAAAAATGATTCCAATTATTAATAATGAAATGGAAATTAAAGCAATTCTGAATTTCTACCTTAAACCCTCAGCTTTGTAAAGATGACAAAAGATGAAAATCATAATTATTGAAGGGATTGTGGGAGGACTAGAGAATTAATGAACCATCAATAGATCTGTGAATTGGTTAAGCCATCCTGGAAAAAAAAATTGAAGGGATACACAAAAAAATGCCAAATTGTGTAAATGCAAAGACATCAAGGACAAAGGGGAAAGGATTCATATGTATAATCATATTTATAACAATAGTTTTTGTTATAGCAAAGAACTGGACACAAATTAGGTGTCCTTCAGTTGAGGAATGAGCAAGTAATATGAATGTAATGAAATTTCATTTGGACATAAGAAATGATAACTATGACCGATCTAGAGAGTCTTGAGAAAATTGTATGAACTGATATGGAGTAAAATATTCAGACCACCAAGATAACAATTTATGTGATGACCTCAGTAATGTGAAGGGCAACAACTCTGGAAGAGCTTAGGACTCTGTTCAAAGAAATCACTAATAATTATTTCAAAAGAATGGTAATAAAACACACTACCTACTTTTTGCACAAGAGGTTAGATGGACTAGAGATATAGAATGAGGCATGCATTCTTAGACATGGCCAATATATCGATTTATATTTTGTCATAAGTGAGGGCTTTTACTTAGATGAGTTGGGGGGAAGGGTAGACAAGGTGAGCTAATGGGTAGTGATGGACGTGGAGGAAAAAGGCATCAATAAACAGGTGGAGGTTTTTGTGCTTTTTGGAGGGCATTTGGGGTTAAATGATTTGCCCAAAGTCACATGGCTATTAAGTGTGTCAAGAGTCTAAGGCTGGATTTGAACTCATGTCCTCCTGACTCCAGGGCTGGTGCCCTATTCACTGTGCTACCTAGCTGTCCCACAAGTGTTTTTTAAAGATCAGAAAGGGGCACAATTAGTAAAAGTTTTCTTGCTTTCTTAAAACATATATATAATATGTATATATATATATGTATATGTATATATGTATGTCTGTATGTTTAATTTTAAAATCTCTAATTATACACAACAGATAATAGTTTATCATATAGTTGTTTCCCTGTTCTTTGTTTCTTAAAATGTGCTTGTTGAAGATTGTTAAATTAACAATAAAAATTAAATTTAAGGCTTTCAGATGTGGTAGTTATTTACAAAAAATGATAGTTGATTTTAAGAGAACAGATGAAGATATCCAGAGAGAGGGTTCAAAGGCATGAGAAACTACAGGGTGTAGTGTTGGGAGATAATAATTAGGGAATGGATGATGGTGCCACAGAGACTATTGAAGATTGATCAGGAATATAGGAAGAAAATCAGTAGAGAGCATGATCAAAGGAGATTGAAGGGAGAGAGAGTATCTTGAAGAAGGGAGTGATTAACAGCATTACAAACTTCCGAAAGTCTGGTGATGATCAGAGATTTGAACTGCACCAAGATGAATGTCAATATTAGACTCTTAGAAGTTATTCCCTTATATGTTATAGAAAGTGCTAACTTATCAATCAAGGCACCTTCTGTTGAACCTCAATAGGAGAAGCAGAACTTGAAATCTGGTCTTTTGACTCAAGATTCAAGACCCTTTTTACTACACTATGCTAATTTTCATTTGGCCAGGTTGTGTAGCCAGGCCACCTCCATAGGTCTTTCCAAACTTTGTGTTCTATACTTTTTCTTACTTTCTTAACCTCTAAAGAGCCCCAACTTCCTGGTGGTCTTAGCATTTCTTCTTATGCAACTCTACTCTAAGCAAAGGATTTGATTAATTTAATTACAATAAGAAAGGCTTAAGGTTACACTTCTAAAGTAAAGGACCATATTGCTGACATTTGTTCTTAAGGCATTTGGTTGAAGGGAATATTGTTGGAAACTGGCAAGGGCTATCTATAAAGTCCTCTTCTTAAACTATCTTTTTTCTACATTTTTCCATTTAGCCATTCGCTGAGATTAAGTTTGTCTTTCAAAAAATAAACCTTCTTAGGATGGACTACATCGACCATTTACATTTTATTGTGAATTACTTGTATCAGATAATTGAATTGCATTGTTAGTACTGCTCATGGGACATTAACTGAGTCACTTAAACTCTCAGAGATATATGACAGCATTAAGAAAATGGGAAATGTGATTGAGGGAAGAGTAAGAAACAATTTTGGAGCATGTGGTAGTTTGAGGGGAGAATAAGCCTGACTGGGATACTGTAATGGAGGGCATGAGTTTTGGTGAGAAAGGAAAAGAGAAAAAACAGAAGGAAATGGGAAAGTCACGTAAAAACCAAACATAGGCAAGATGGTTGCCACTTTGCCAAAAACTCCTGCTTGCCAGTGAAAAATATAAATGCCTAACAAGACATAGTAGGAGATGAAGTCTTCTCTCAAATAAACATATCTTTAAATATAAGTTTTAAGGTTTCAGAAGACTAATCTGAAGAGGTATTTTTAGCATGGAAGGATATTCTATGTAATTCTGAAAGTTCATCATAATAATAGCCACTTAAAATTATAGTTGGACCTTACCCTGATAATAGAAGGATGTGGAAGCTATTAATTGTTAGTGCCTTCTTCCTCAAAAATCCTAAAGCAACAAAAAAAATAAAAGAACTAAAACACAAAAAGAGGGCACAAGAAGCATGGTGTCCTTTGTAAGGAAAGGTCAATTAGATATTTGTGAAAAAAGTTTAAGATATTGTCCCAAGAGTGAGAAGGGGAGGGCAGTATGATTGACCACTCTTAGCCAGTAAGTCAATTTTTAGCTAGATCATATAATCACAGGAAGAAGTAGAGAATAGTGGTATCAAGCTGAATTTGGAGTCAGGAACACCAGTCGACCTGTATTAGATGAGTAGCCCTGAACAAGTCACTTAACCTCTCAGTTACCCATTGAATTTTCTATGACTAAAAGTGGCAGAACTGGAGTCAATATGAATTGGTAGAGATAGACTCCTCACCAGGAATTCTCTGTACAAGTGGTGTCAAAGTCAAATAGAAACCATTAAACCATAGATATAGATTTTGATGGATCACATATTGACTTAGAAAACCACCATGTTAACATTCTCTATGTTCTAGTTTATTTTTATTTATTTTGTATAACATTTCTCAATTATATTTTAATCTCATTTGGGATGATTTAGAGAGATTTTGGCCTGGAGGAAGTCTGTTTGACACCTCTTCACTATACAAAGGAAATCACAAGCCTGTTCCAACAAAGAAAAAAAAGGTTCAGAATGTCAGCCCTTGAGGTCATGAAATCCATTTCACAATTGAAGAAGCTGAGGTTCAGAGAGATGAAGTGAAATGGTTTAACAGCTGGTTAGGGGTGGAGCCAAGGTTACAGCTGAAGTCACCTGACTCCTACTCCATTGTTATTTCTACTACTAGAAACTACATTGTTATTACTACTACTACTTCTACTACTACTACTATTGTGCCTTGATTGACACAATATGCAAATATGGAAATAAGAATAAAAGTACTGAAATCATACAATGTTTGTGAGGTAAGAGTTGGACCAAATGATTTGTGATTTCTGAAATTTTAGGAGAATTTGAGCTTGTTCATTGCATTTACCTTTCTTTATAGAGTAGTGCACAAGGAACTTGATTGAGAACTTGGTATGATTAATGGTGAAACCAGAGCATCCCTTCCAATCTGCAAGATGACTAGTTCACACTTTGCTTATGATAGAAGGTATGGCAAATTGGGAATGGGCACGAATAGTTATGTGCTCTTCTCCTGACCTTTCCTTGGGCCACTGTGAAACCCAGAAAAGTCTTGACTTTTGATTTTCCCAAAATGGGCACAGGTGCCCCTGAATAACCCACTTTAAGTATCCACTAGAGATCTCATTTGGGTAATTATAGCTTATCTAATGAAAGAGTAAAGGCTGGTAATAGTGTAGGTACTTGTTGGCCCCCAGTCATGCACTTCTTACAGAAACACTGAAATAAGCTGGTTCTAAGCTACCCTCCCTCCCTCCTTCCTTCCTTCCTTCCTTCCTTCCTTCCTTCCTTCCTTCCTTCCTTCCTTCCTTCCTTCCTTCCTTCCTTCCTTCCTTCCTTCCTTCCTTCCTTCCTTCCTTCCTCCCTTCCTTCCTTCCTTCTTTCCTTCCTTCTTTCTTTCCTTTCTCTGACTTCTAGTTACTGTGATAAACTTTTGACAAATCTTGACAAATCAAAGAATATAGATAGTATATAGGTGAAATCTCCTGATGAAGTGGAAATAAGCATGAACTAGAAGTCAGGAGACCTAAATTCTAGTGCTAAGTCTATCACTAGCTAGTTGTGGCTTCCTGTTTTTTTTTTAATTGTACCTATTAGGGGTAGAGGCAAGTGGCAAAATAAAAAACATATGTATGACATTAACAAAAAAGATAGAAGGAAGAACAAATGCATGTGTGCTTTTGTGATAGCATAAAACTGGAAACAAAGCAGATGCTCTTAGGTTAAGGAATGGAGAAACAAACTGAAACAGGAATATAATAGAATATGGCTCTACCGAAAATGATGATTATGATAAATAGAGAAGTATGAAAATCTTATGAAATCATATAAAGTGAAGTAATCACAATCAGAAAAGCAAGACTACTATCATGTATTTGGGAAAACAACAAAAAGGAAAACATAATGAAAACAGAATGCTGCAAAATGATAACAACCAAGTCTGACCCCAAAGAAGATACATGAGAAGATACCTTTCTCTTCTTTGCAAAGGTGGAGGATCATGGATGTTGAAAAATGCATATGATAGCAGACTTTTAACATGTGTTGATTACTTTTAATTGATTCTTTTTTCTTCTTCATTATAAAGGGTCGTTCTCTTGGAGGGGACAAGGGAAGTGATACAGTATGAAATCTAGATGATATATACAAAAGAAATATTTTAATGCACTAAGAAGAAGAGACAAAGAAATAATTTAAGTACCATAGCATGTGTATGTAGATGCACTTACACACATATACCTATGTTTATATATGCATATTATTTATACATAATGTACAATAAATACAATATATACATAATGTACAATATTTATACATAAATGTACAAAGATATGTATTTAGATATATGAAGAGATAGAAATTTTATTTTACTGCATCAAGGGGAGTTGCTTGAGGACTCTATGATGAAAAAATAGCTTCCTATAGTGCAAGATTGTGAGTTGCTTTTACCACACATGCATTCTTGTATATGTGCTTAACTGCACAATGCACATTTACATACGTGCCTAACTTCTACTATATTCTAAGTTGGAATTCACTGTTTGAATGTTTTTTTGTGGGAGAATGTATGGCAACTTTTTGTAGGGAATGTTTTGGAACTCCTGTTGTTTATATACCATCTTAGTAAACAAATCCTTTACTAAGAATCAACTGTGTGTACTATTTGTTAAAGTGAAAACATAGTGGTGTGGGCTCATAAGCAATAGCATTAGAAGAGTGGTCTCAAAGGTTAAACCTTATCATAGCAGCTGCTCTCTTGGAATCCATCCTATCAATGTGAGCATAAGTTGTTGTAGTACCCCAAAGGGACCTCTACATATATAATACCTTAAGAGTCCTTAAGAGTTACATGCATCATCTTCCCATACAGGAATATAAAGAGTTGAACCTTATGAAATTCCTTCTAATTTCTCTTTTATGTTTACCTTTTTATATTTCTCTTGAGTTTTGTATTGGAAAGTCAAAATTTCTATTCAGCTCTAGTCTTTTCTTCAGGAATGCTTAGAAGTCAGTTATTTCATTAAATACCAATTTGTAACCTAAAGGATTATATTAAGTTTTTCTGGGTAGATTATTCTTTGTTTTAATCCTAAGTCCTCTGATTTCCAAAATATCTTATTCTAAGCCAATGGTTCTCAACATTCTTAATGCTGCGACCCTTTAATATTTTAATTATATGTGGGCATATCGGCATGTGGTGGACCCACCTGGAGATGACTAGAAGAGCTGTGTCTTGGTTCCTAAGACCATCGGAAATATGTGTTTTCCAATGGTTTTGGTGTCCCCTGTGACCACTGTGAAAGGGTTGTTTGATCCCCAAAGGGGTTGTGACCCACAGGTTGAGAACCATTATTCTAAGCTTTCTGGTCCTTTAATGTGGAAGTTGATAAATCTTGTGTGATTCTGAGTATGGATGTATGATATTTTAATTATTTCTTTTTTTTTTAAATTTTAATTTATTTTCTTGGTTACATCATTCATTTCCACAGGTTTTGAGTTACAAATTTTCTCCCCTTTTTGTCCCTACCCCCCAGCCCAGAACATTGATCACACTATAAGACCCCTCCCACAATCTGTTC
>CM053597.1:209111885-209127558 GCA_028646575.1 Pseudocheirus occidentalis | reverse complement strand
ACCTAAGACCACCAGGAAAACACGTATTTCTTTTTTTTTTTTTTTTTTTTTTTTGCTTTTTGGAGGGCAGTTGGGGTTAAGTGACTTGCCCAAGGTCACACGGCTAGTAGTTTTTTGTGTTAAGTGTCTGAGGCTGGATTTGAACTCAGGTACTCCTGACTCCAGGGCCGGTGCTCTATTCACTGCGCCACCTAGCCACCCAGGAAAACATGTATTTCTGATGGTCTTAGGAACCAAGACACCACTCCTCTATCCATCTCCAGGAGGATCTGCTCACATGCAGATACACCCACATACAATTATTAAAGGGTCATGACATTAGGAAGGTTGAGAACCACTGCTATTAAATGAAAGAAAATGAGAACATGGATAAGCAAAAAAAAAACAACCCTAAGAATGTATTGTTTACAAGAAATACATATAAAAAGTAAAGACACATAGAGAATGAAAATGATATGTTAGAGTAATTTTAAAAAGCAGGAGTTGTAATCATAGCATCAGATAAATAATTATTTTAAAATCACATTGATAGATATAAATAAGGAAATATGCTGAAAGGCAATAAAGTGATAGCAATGCTGAACATTATATATATCAAAATGGCATAACATTTAAATTCATAAAGGAAAAATTAACTAAGTTGCAAAAAGAAAATACTAAGAATTAGAAAAATAATTGGTTTGATAAATGTTTTACAACTGGAAAAATTTAACACGTACACAAAATGAAAATACAGAACTGAACAAATTTTTGCATAATTTAAAAGTAAAAAATTTACGGCATCTTCAGAAGGGCAACAATAAGAATATATATATTTCTCAGTATCAAGGGGGCATGTTTACAAAAATAGATCATGTGCTACTACGTAGAGAAATTACAAATAAATATGTAAAAAAACTAAAGTATTGAATGTTTTTTTTAAATCACAGCATAAAAATGCCAATTGTTGTGGAGTATAAAATAGAGACTTAATAAACAGCATCCTGAATAATGAATGGTTTGAAGAATAAACCACTGAAATACTAAGTGAAAGAACATAACAGTGATGAAATAGAATGCCAGATTTCTTGGATGAAACTATATCAATTTTCAGAAAAGGAATCACAAAAAATCAATACATATATGTACAGATATACACATGTACATATACAGATATGCACATATGGATATATGTGTGTACAGGTGTGTCTCTCCCAACAGTGCAATTTTAAACTTTATTAAGTGAACAAAGCAAAATTACAATGTTGATACAAGACATTGAAAAAATTGTATGCTAATGGCTTGGCTTTTCCAACACTATGGTGATTTCCAACATAATAGTGACAATGTAGTAATGAAATTAATGTACAAATTTACTACTATGCCAATTATCCTTTCAAGAGAATATTTTTAGGTTAGATAGATGATAAATAAAACAATCTCCTGTCTCCCACTTCATGGAGAATAAAATTAATTATAAACAACAAAATTCATTAGGAAGAAGAAAGGACAGGTAATACTAAAGGAAATAATATTTTTAAAAATAGTAATAAAGGGGAAAATACTGGGCCTTAGTTTATACTATAAAACAATTATGGCCAAAATCATTTGGTATGAATTTTTAAAAATGAGCAGAATAGAAAAGTAGATCAATGGAACAAACTAGATGAGGAAGAATCAGAAATAGTTTAATTCAATAGCTCAATGTTTGATAAGTCTTAAAATGCAAACTAGTTAGAAAGGCACTCCCTATTTGACAAAATATTGCCAGAAAGACTGGAAAAATAGTCTGGAAACATTTAATCTTATGTTAACATTTTATGTCATGTAGCACAGTAAGCTCAAAAATGGATATGAGACATGAGTTCATATCGTTGAAAAAAAACAAAAACAGAACCAAACCTAGATGAGCAGCTAGATGGCACAGTGAATAGAGCACTGGCCCTGGAGTCAGAAGGACCTGAGTTCAAATGCAGCCTCAGACACTTCACACACACACACACACACACACACACACACACACACACACACACACACACATTAGCTATGTGACCTTGGGCAAGTCACTTAAGTCCAATTGTCCTACCTTCTCCCCTCCAAAAAAAAAAAAGCAAAAATATAATACCCTAGAATAAAATCAGACCAAGTATCTTTAACTAGCTATCACTAAGAGGTAAATTTTTAACTACAGAAGATGTAGAGGTGATCAAAAAATACAAACTATATCATTTTGATAACATTGTTAGAAAGATTTTGCATGAAAAGTGCAATTAAGATTAAGAAGCTGACAAATGATTAAGACAAATGATTAAGGATATAAGAAAAAGTTCTGAAAAGAAGAATTCCAAACTTTACATTTACATATTTACAAATACATATGAAACAATGTTCTGAATTGCTAATAACAAGATAAAATTGAAAACAGTTCTAAGGATTGGTCTCACTACCAAACTGGGAAAAATGACAGAAGATGGGACTAGTCAATTGCACAGTGGTTATAGAAAGACAAACACACTAACATTCTCTTGGTGGAGGTATGAATTGGAATTTATGAATTTGGAATTATTCTAAGAAAGTGGTGATGGTTAGTGGTCTCATTGGTAGGCATTTACCTAAAGAAGTTCTAAGAGAAATGATCCCACATTCAACAAAATGTTTTTAGTTTTTGTAGTCACAAAGAACTAGAAAGAAAACAGATAAAAATTGTGGTACATGAGTACAATAGAATAGTACTGTGTTCTAATATGATGAACACAGAGAAGCAGATAAAGCACATACTGATGCAAAGTAAGCAGAACCAGGAAAACAATTCAAGTATTAATATACAACTCCTATAGCAGATACCAGGCTGCTCTGGTGCTTGAGAAAGGAGAGAAGATGCCAGTTCTCTTTTGGGATCCCATAAGGTACTTTATCAAAGAAAAGAATACATGAATAGGAAACAGCCCCATTAGAAGCACAGGTTTGCCTAGAAGTCTATGAATTCACGACTTATAGCCTAGTCCAGTGCTGGGATTGTGGGAAGAAGTGGAAAGAAATTGATGCCTCCCTCCTTAGGAACTAAGAGAATCACTCTTATCACTAGAGATCAGCAGGGAAGAGTCCTGTTCTATCTCAGTAGCCAATTAATAGAATTTTTCTGGCCAGCTGGAAGTAATCAGATGATATCCATACCTGCTCTGAAATGGGGAAGGATGGACTCCATCATACATCCCCATAGGGAATGGGGGGTAGGGAGGGAGCTAAAAAAGTAAAGGTCACATTTAGCTTTCTAATATCTAAAATCCCAAACACTTGAATACTCTCTTCTTTATGCCTAGGAGAAAAGAACAAAAAAAACAGGATCTTGGAGACATGTATTGCATTTTGCATGTCATTTTGCACTGTTGAAAGATAATTACTTTGGTGTCCAAGTTTCTAACTCATACAAACTTCTTTTACCTAATTGATCTTTGAATCTCAAAGCTGTTAGGAAATAATGTATTAAAGGTTACTGATAAGGTAGCCTAATAATTTGATTCCTCACTAATATCTTAAAGGAGTTCTTCCTTTGTCTTCTGAATATTTTAAGGGACACTGGAATAGATACTATTAATAATACTATTAAAAATATTCATCATAAAAGTGTTACATTAGTATCAGAAAAAGGAAACCATTGCTTTATCATTATCCACTTTACATTATTCACATAAAACTTGCATTTGGACTCAGGGGGGGGAGGGAGAGTCTATATCAGTGAGGATTATTAAAATTACAACATGTGTTAATCATTTACTGAGACCATGCTTCACATGTATCACAGAATCTCAGAGTTGAAAGGAACTTTATGGGGTCATCTATTATAATCCATACCTAGTAAAGAATCCCCTCTACAGAATCTCTGAGAGATGTTCATTTCTCCTTCAACTGAAGATGTCTTGGAAGGAACCCAGCACTTTCCATAGTAAGCCATTACACTCTTGGGAAGTGTGCACTGTTAGGAATACGAAGCTGAAATCTGCTCCCCTGCAACTTTGCCCATTACTCCAGTTCAGACCCCTTGGACTGAGAAAAAGAAATCTCATCCCCGTGTCTCATTCCAACATTTCAAATCCTTAAAGAGAGCTACAATGTCCTCCCTCCAAGTTGCCAAGGTTTCTCTTTTATAGGTTAGATATCCCTAGTCCATCAGCGATGGTATGGTCTCAATCCCCTAAATATTTTGCTGTCCTTTTATGGGCTCATGTGAGATTTTCAATGCCTTTCTTAAAGTGATATATACCCCCACCCAAAATACAATATTCCAGATAAGGTCTAGCCAAGCATAGCACAGTGGGATTGCTACTTTCTACACTGTGGACATTATTTCCTTCTTATAGCCTAATATTTTTCCTATTCATCTTTTTACTTCCTTGACTGCTATTGACTCATAATGAGGGAGGTCATTAAGAGTCTTAGGTCTATTTCACATTATAATTGTCTAGCCACACCTCCATTCCACACTTGGTAAAACTGATTGAGGGATCAAAATAGAGGACTTTATGTTCATGCATATGTAATTTTAATTGTTTGGATTCAGCCCATAATTCTAGCCTATTGCTATTTGAGGGAGATTCTGACTGTGTCATAGTATTTTAACTATGCCTTCTCTTTCATGGACTGGCTACTCCCAGTCCTTGCCTGGATTCATCCCACTCTTGCCTGGATTCACAGGTAGGTACCTCTCTGCTTTTTTTCCATATTGCAGCAGTTCATGAGGACTGGCCCACTCCAAGCTCCTCACAGTTTCTGTTTCTAGGAAAGCAAAGCTTAACAGAGCTACAACGATATTTACACACATTGCGAGCACTATCATGTCAATTCACTTTCTGCCTGAGAAATCAACACAAATCAAGAGAGTGCTTCTGTCTGACAAAGTAACACCAACACAAAATAACAGAGAGTACTGACATCACAAACATCCTCTCTCTTAGCTCTCTTTGGTCCCCACTCATGCTCTAGCTTTTATTTGCTCTGCTCCTTCCTGTTCCATCCTTCCTGTTCTTTCCTTCCTGTCCTTCTCTTTTGGCAAGCTCCTCTCACCATGGGCTCCATGTGATGACATCAGGCCTATCAAGGGCAGGGAAGGTCTCCAAATTCCCTTAGGCCTATTAAGAGGAACACAAAGTATACTGTTTCCAACAAAGACCTAACACAATCAAAACCAAGGCTCAAAGGCACTTGCATAGCTGAAACAAGAAGCAAAGTACTCTTTCATCTGCAAGTCTGATGCGAATGCACATATGTCTTTAAGTCATTCATAAGAGTGTCAAACAACAGTACTATTGGTCAGGATCAGGTACAGATTCTTGGGTAGCACTCCATTGGAGACTTCCTGTCATATTACTATTAACTTGTTGATGACCATTCTTTAGATTTGGTCATTCAACTAGTAACATAAAAGAAAATGAGATTAGTACAGTATGACCTGTTCCTAGCACACCTATTGATTTGTCACTACAATTATTACAAGTACTTACTCATATGACAAGTCAAAAAATATACTTGGGTACAGCTTATTTCAAATATTTATTTTCCTGAAAAAATGCATACATTCTTCCATCAAATTCCTCATCTAAAACCTCAGTATGTCATGGAGTTAATTCTTGGTTCTCAGAGTCTGTGCCAACGGTGTATAAATCCATTGAAAGAATGGAAATGAATCTCCAGGGACCAAGTGGTGAGTAATGCCCATCATTTGAATATTCTACTTTTGGTTTAAGATTTGTTTCAGTCATGTCTGACTCTCAAAGACCCCATCTAACATTTTTTGGAGGGCAATGATGCTGGGGTAGTTTGCCATTTCCTTCAATTCATTTTACAGATAAGAAAACTGAGGGAAACACGGTTAAGAGATTTGTCCAGGGTCACACAGCTAGTAAGTACCTGAGGTCTGATTTGAATTTAGGTCCTTTTGATTCTAAGGCTAGTGCTTTATCCACCATGCCACTTAGCCACCTCTAGTATTCTACTATCTAGTAGAAAAGGTATTCATTACTAAAGA
Source organism: Pseudocheirus occidentalis (assembly GCA_028646575.1). Classification (NCBI taxonomy): domain Eukaryota; kingdom Metazoa; phylum Chordata; class Mammalia; order Diprotodontia; family Pseudocheiridae; genus Pseudocheirus; species Pseudocheirus occidentalis. The sequence goes on along the minus strand of CM053597.1, from coordinate 209,121,557 downwards.
GGGTGGTAATCATAGTCTACACATTTTTAGCAACAGAAATTTATTAAAGATATTTACTAAGACAAAGATTATGTTTTCGATGCTCATGAGAAGGCTTACAATGATGAAATCTCAGACATTCTAAAGTATAGGTACTTTGATACAGCCATCATCTCACTGATATGGTTAGCTTCTCTAGTATGTTTATGCACACACATATGTATGCACACACATATACACACATGTATATGCATGTATACATGCACACATTTGTATATGTATGTATGCATGTATACATATATATATAATATTCATATATTGATACAGAGTTAAGATTCTGTCATTGTAATGCCATGCATGAGCAGCTTCCCAAAAGAATGCTACTGTGAACAGCTTTTAAGGTTCTGATTACACAGTATAGTGAACATTCTATTTATTAAAAAACAAATCAAAGGAAAGCATTCATAACAGATCGCAATATAATATTCACAACATTACATTTTATCACAGAAAATCACAATATAATGTTCACAACAGCTTAACATTAAAATGGCCACATAATTTTCACCAAAGCGTTCACAATATTTAGAACAAAGGACAAAAGAACAATAATCTGGTATCCCTTAAGAAGTTTGCCTCCTTGCTTAGTCATTCAATCATTTCAGAATACCTGTCAGTCTTCCACTCATGGGGAAACTAGATTAACTTAATCAGTCACTTATTTAACAATCAGTTGCTAAATATTATAACTCACTAAATATAATCATTAGAAAATTACACAAACCCTCCACCCCTCTGTCTCAAGTAAACTTTAATTTCATCATGCATCTCCATATCCAAGGGGAGTCCTTTTCTTCACCCTAACTCAGGGTGGTCTCTCAGATTCCTTGGATCTCCTTCCACAGTCCCAGCTCCTACCTGTATCCACCAAACAGTCACCTGGATTCAGAGGCAGACAGCTCCCAAGTTCTCGTCCAGTCCTCTGGGCAGTTCTTGCTACACAATGAAGTTGACATGGAGCCCATGGTGGGAGGAGCTTACTGAATGGATGGAACAGGAAGGATGGAGTAGGAAGAGGGAGTAAGACAGAGCTGGGAGAGAGGGAGAGAGCAGGCAGAGAAGCTAGAATGACTGAGTGAGGGAGGATTTTTACCTGGGGCAACTTGGTTTGTGGGGAGGCCTAAGGGAGGCTTGAGTATGCTTGTGTTTCTGTAACAGTAAGAAGATTTGAAGTTCATTTTGTATTGCTAAACTAAGAGGTGCTTATCACCTAGTTCAGATTAAGCGTCTGTTAAAGAAACAGAAGGTATGAGCCCCTGTTACTGATGTAACAGGAAGGGGCTCAACAGGGAGGCACAGTATAGTATATAAGGAAAAACACAGAGAGGGAGAGAAAGATCTTCTTGGAGCAAGCTCCATGGAGGCAGAAGCTGCTGCTGCCAGGGAGGCTGAAGAGGAGCCAAGGAGGCTGAAGAGGAAAAACCCTCTGCCCCTCAGGCTGGAGAGAATGATTTTGATTTTGAAAACCTGGAAGGAGTGATTTTGATTCTGGGAACAATCTGAAACTTCTGCTGAGTCTGAGGGCCAGCCAGAGCTGCTGAGGCTGTTGAGGATTTCTGAGGGCCATCCAGAGTTGCTGAAGACTAAGGAAACATGACTGTGATGCTGGTACTTTGAATGAACCTGTTGCTGGCTTTGTTAAGCCTTGTTTTCCCAGGAAGAGAGAATATGAAGGATTTGAGCTGAACTGGACATTGTGAGCTCCAATGTGGAGCAGGAACTGCACAGGGAGCTGGACAAGGACCTGGAAGCTGTCTGCCTTTGAATGCAGGTGACAGTTTGGTGAATCCAGGTAGGATCTGGGACCACGGGAGGGGATCCAAGAAATATGAGAAACCACCCTGAGTCAAGCTGAAAGGAAACTTTACTAGGATAGTATGTACTGACTGAGAAATTGTAAATTTACTAGTGACTTAAGGGTGGAGGGTCTGTGTATTTTCTGATGATTGAATAATGAATGATGAGGGATGATTGAATGATTGGGTTGATTGAATGATAGATTGAGTAAATAATTGTACTTAGTGATTGATGATTGAATAAGTGACTAAGTTAACTTAGTGTGCCCCATGAGTGGAAAACTTTGTAGTACTTTGTAGAGTACTTTGTGTTCCTTGAAGAGGCAAACCTCCTTAAGGATAATTGAATGACTGAGTTACTAAATGATTGGTCTTTGTTGAAAACTTTGTGATCACTGTGGTGAAAACTATGTGATCATTTTCTGTGATGAGTTGTTGTGAATGCTATATTTTGATTTTTCTGTGATAAGTTGTAACATTGTGAATGCAGTATTTTGGTTTACTATGAATATTTTGCATTGATTTGATATAGAATAGAGTGTTCAGTATACTGTGCAATCAGAACCTTAAAAGCTGTTCATAGTAGCATTCTTCTGGGAATCTGCATGTGCTTGGCTTTACAGTTTCCTGCATTGGTGATGTCTGTGGACTTTATCTTAAAGGGGACGCTTGGGGTTTTTTGTGCTTCCACATTGGCAATGTGTATAGACTTCTTTGTTACTATGATGGATTTGGTTTGAATGAATGCCTTGGTTTCATCTTTGAGGAAGAGAGTCTGTTATATTTTGAGATTCAGCCCTGGAAATACATCTGTGTATTCATAATGGATACTATGGGTATTGTATTGGCAATATAGGTTTCCAAAACACTTTACAAATATTATCTCATTTAATCCCCACAACAACCTAACCCATGAGGTAGGTGCTGTTATTATCATTTTGTTCATGAGGAAACTAAGGTTTAGAGAGGGAGGTCAGAGGACTTGACCATGGTCATATAGACAGTATCTGAGGCAAGATCTGAACTCACATCTTCTTGACTCCAGATCCAGCACTCTATCCACTGTGCCACCTACCTAATATATAGATTTTCCTTTCATTGATTCATATATTCATTCATTCAATAAGCATTGATTACCTGTCTACTCTGTGCAAGATACACAAATCACAAATCATCCATATGATGTTTGGATGATTCTTGGGGTCAATGTCCTCCCACAGATCTACCCAGCGTGCTGGAGACCTTCCACTATCCTTTTCAATTTTGATGGGTACTAGTGCTTGAAATAATTTAAATTATCTATAAAATGTGTTATAAGTTAATAAAAAAATTCATAGAGGCATGTTAAGTAGCAGGTGTTTGTGGAAAACTGGGAAGGATGTAGAAGACTTTTTAAAGTTACTGTCAAATAGCCAGGAAGAATACATAATACACCTATTAGATGTTTTAAATCAAATGTTCCTGTACCATTTCTCCCCCCAGGTCACCTGTTACATTATAATCTACATTTGTAGGTCCTGTTTACCACCTGGCATTTAATAACAAATTCTGACACAATCATCTTCCAAACCTGATCTGAGTTTAGTTTGGTTGATTTTATTGTACTGGCAGGCCTAGATTGTGTTCTGAAGTCCAAAAATATTCCCATTTCATTTCAGAGGCCTTCATGCAGTTTCTTTGCTTCTCTCAAAATGTAACTTTCTTCCCGTCACTTGGTTTAATGCTCCACACATGTTTCCTCACTTAAACTTTGCCTCATTTGGCTGTGGTTTTTTATGTAGCCTTTGAAACCATTTCTAATGGAAAAATGCAGCTGTTAGCAAGATTTCCTAAAATGTACATGGAATTAATTTTCCAGGCCTTTCATTCAAGGACTGTGATGTATCTAAAAAGAAGATCATGCCAAGGAGTTTTAATGACATGGACTCAAAGGGGGAAACAGATTGAGTCTGTAACCCAGACAGAGAAAGGAAAGCAAAGAAGGGGGAAGAGAAGTAAGAAGTAAAGAGAATAAATGTGAAAAAAAATTCAAATAGATTCAGAAAGGGGGGAGGGAAAGTAAGAGAATAAACATAGGAGAGAGAAGAGAGAAGGAAAGAAAAATCAGTTCCTTGAAAATGCCAGCTAACAGGTCATACATAAAATGGTAGAAATCTGAAACTGGAAGGAACCTCACAAATTATCTTGTCCTTATTTGGGGAAACCAAAGGCCAGAGATGTTGTTAATTGTGCAAGATGATCCAGCTAGTTGGTGTAAGACCAGGGCTTATAAACCATATCACCTAACTCTGAAATCAGGCTCTTTCTACTAATATTATGTAAAACATTGTCTGCTACTGGACCCTGAGTGCTTAAGACAGGTCCAGGCTCTTCTAGCCAGGAAGAGTGTTTTATATTGGGTCATTGAGTTTTATAGCCAGCAAATTTAAATAAATGAATCATAGATAAAAGGAAGAATTAATGGTAAATAACAGGGCATTTAAAATATCACCACTGAGAAACATTGTTTTCCTAGGTATTTTCCCAGTATTGTGTTTTTATAGACACAGTAAGGTTAAAATCTGAAACTACAATGTGTGAAGTCATTGTAATGTGTGTGGGGGTGGGGGATGAACTTTTCCTACCCAGGGGACTGTAAAAACAGAAAATTCTGTGGCTCACTTCAGGCCATAAACACAAAGACTTTATTTGCCAATTCTTTCTGTTGCAGTTTTTCATCTCTTGCTTACTTTAAGCTCTCAAGACACATGATAAGATCCAAGAACTCATAGGAAAAAAAACTAAATGTATTTTTAATATGCTTGGTGTGTTTAGTGATATATTTTCCAGTGTTTCTCAGGGATAATGTAAACTGAAAATGTATGTGTAAAACATTTGTTACGTTATAAAATATTTAAATATTAAAATAATGGAAGAAGGTTCACAAGTGGGAACAATATAGTAGTGCAGGATATATTTTAATGGTTTACAATCTTTTACATATAAATATATTAATATTTATTTTTCCAAAAAGGCAAAATTTGTAGAATTTCCTCAATGTAGCACAAGTGAAACCCCTATGAGACTATGACTATTATATCATAAATCATTTATGCAAATAGATGCTAAATTTCTTTTTAGAAAGTAGTTTAAATGTTGAGTCATTGCCTTTCTTACAGATTCAGGATGAAAGGAGAATGACCTGCCTAAGGCAAGATAAGTAAGGTTCCCTTCATATTTTTTGAATTATGTGAAATAATTTGTGGGAAAATAGAAAAAAATGGAACCTCATAATATATAAGAGCAGGAAGGGACCTTGGAGATCATTGGGCACAACCTGCTTATGTTACAGAGGAGGAAACTGAGACCCAAAGAGGGATGCTGTGTGGGATGGTTAATGAGTGCAAACAGAATCAGGTCTGTTAAAGAGCTTGATGGGCTAATGCATTGGGTTAATGTAATAAGTTGAATTTTAAAAGAGATAAATATAATTTCCTATATCTGATTTTAACAAAAAGGAATTCACAGGTTCTGAGATTAGAGAGATCAACACAATGAACCACAATAGATTTCTGTACCCCTTGCTTTCAAACCTTATTTCCCAGTTGCATGTAAAAACAAATTTTATCATTTGTCTTTAAAACTTTGAATTTCATATTCTCTCCCTTCTTCCCTCCCCACCCACACTGAGAAGGAAAACAATTTGATATAGGTTATGCATGTGTAGTCATGCAAAACACTTCCATAATAGTCATATTATGAAAGACTAACTTTCTATTTCTCTTCCTATCCCACCTTCTAATTATCCTATTTTCTCCTCTGACCTCTTCAAAAGTGTTTGCTTTTGACTATTCCCCCCCCCCCATCTGTCCTCCTTTCTATCATCCCACCCCCACTTTATCCCATTCCCCCTTACTTTCCTGTAGGGCAAGATACCCAATTGAGTGCGTTTGTTATTCCCTCCTTAAACCACATCTGATGAGATTATGGTTCACTCACTTTCACCTCCCCCCTCTTCCCCTTCATTGTGACACATTTTTCTTGCTTCTTTTATGTGAGATAATTTATCCCATTCTCTCTTTCTCCTTCTCCTAATATACTCCTCTCTCACCCCTGAATTTTATTTTTACATATCATCTCATGTTCAACTCACCCTGTGCCATCTATCTATTTATCTACCTACCTATCTGTCTTTCTGTGGACTTCTTTCTTTCTTTCTTTTTTCTTTCTTTCTTTCTTTCTTTCTTTCTTTCTTTCTTTCTTTCTTTCTTTCTTTCTTTCTTTCTTTCTTTCTTTCTTTCTTTCTTTCTTTCTTTCTTTCTTTCTTCCTTCCTATCTACCTATCTATCATTTCCTCCAAATACTCTAATACTGAGAAGGGTATTATGAGTTACAAATATCAGCTTTCCATGTAGGAATGTAAACAGTTCAACTTTAATAAGTCCTTATGATTTCTTTTTCCTGTTTGCCTTTTCATGCTTCTCTTGATTTTTGTATTTGAAAATCAATTTTTCTATTCAGCTCTGGTCTTTTCAGAATGCTTGAAAGACCGCTATTTCATTTAATTTCCATTTTTTCCCCTGAAGTATTATACTCAGATTTGCTGGGTAGGTAATTATTGGTTTTAATACTAGCTCCTCTGACCTCCAGAATATCATATTCCAAGCCCTCCAATCCCTTATGTAGAAGCTGCTAGATCTTGTATTATCCTGATTGTATTTTCACAATACTTGATTTGTTTCTTTCTCCTTGACCTGGGAACTCAGGAATTTGGCTACAATATTTCTAGGAGTTTTCTTTTTGGGATTTCTTCTAAGAGGTGATCAATGGATTACTTATATTTCTATTTTTTCCTTTGGTTCTAGAATATCAGGTCACTTTTCCTTGATAATTTCTTGAAAGTTGATATCTAGGCTCTTCTTTTTGATCATGGGTTTCAGATAGTCGAATAATTTTAAAATGAGTTTTCTGGATCTTTTTTTCCAGATCAGTAGTTTTTCCAATGAGTTATTTCATGTTGTCTTCTACTTTTTTCATTCTTTTGGTTCTTTTTTTATAATTTATTTATTTCTTATAAAATCATTAGCTTTTATTTGCTCCAATCTAATTTTTAAGAAATTATTTTCTTTAGTGAGCTTTTGAACCTCCTTTTCCACTTGGACAATTCTGCTTTTTTAAGGCATTTTTCCCCATTGGCCTTTTGGACCTTTTTTGCCTTTTGGGTTAATCTATTTTTAAAGTGTTATTTTCTGGCATTTGTGTGTCGAGAAGCCTGCAAACCACCATAGTTGCTAGTGATTCAGTCTCCTGATGCTTGCTTTGGCCCTGCATGTGTTGGCATGGCCCATGCCAGACTGCATTCCACTCCCAGTATGGTACAATATACCTTTCCTGTTGGCCTTCCAGGCTGTCTTGAACTGGAAATGCCTGTCATTTTGTGGGTTCTATGGGTCTATAATTTACTTAGAGTAATTTTTGCAGGTATTTGGAGAGATTTGGGGAGATCTCAAGCAAGTCCCTGCCCTGTCTATAGTTACAACTGAATTTTTAATAAAGGACTAAGATAAAATAAGAACAAGAGGGATATTGCTACACAGAAATTTTTTGTGGAAAAGATGGTGATTGGAATTGGATTGGTAAACTGCAAATGTAGGGTTGAAGGCTGTTAAAAGATTCATAGCACCTAGAACTAGGAAGGTGATAGTTTCATTGTTCTCTGCCCAAATCGGATTAATTTTGGAATTTTATGCTTAGGTTTGAGCACCACATTTTAAGGAGGGCAAAAGATGAAGCAGATAGAAGAAAAGACAACCAAACTGATAGGGAACTTTGAGCTCATGTCATTGTAAGGATAAAGATTCAACTGAATCAGTCAATCAGCTCACTTGACTAAAAGTAATTAATAAAATATTATAACCCTTATAGTTTTGTCAGGTAAGAACATCTCTATTGACTCAATCAATCAGGCACTCAGTTACTCAAAGGACATTGGGCTAAGTTCATCCAGTTGGGAAAAAGTAGAATGCTTCTGGTCATTGCCTGAATTGAAACTACACTCTTCAGGAAGTGCTTTGATTCGGCCAATGAGATTGCATCACAATGTGTGGACCTTGTAAACAGTAGCAAACCACTTCTAAATCCCTGCATTTGAATGTCTAACCAACCCAGGGGGAGAGTTCAGTTCAGTCAAGCTTACTAAGTATGATCCTATAGTCTTTGTAGAAAAGTTCCTCAAAAAGGCTGGCTATAGTATATAACTTCACTCTCTCCTCTCTCTCTTTTCTTAACTCCTTAAAATCTAGCTTCTGATCTTATTATCCCACTGAAACTGTTCTCTCCAAACTTGGTGATGTTCTCTTGATGATTCTGCCAAATCCATTGGCTTTTTCTCTATCCTCATTCTTTTTGACCTCTTGGCAGTCTTTGACATTATAGATCACCTTTTCTTCCTTGTTATTCTCTTCTCTCTAGGTTTTTGGGACACCATTCTTTCTTGGTACTCCTTCTACATATCTGACTACTCCTTCTCTGTATCCTTTGCTAGATCCTCTTTCAGATTATTCCCTCTAACCAGAGTCACCCTCAGGTTTTAGTTTTCTTTTTGTTGGCAGAGGGTAGAATATTGCTAGTGCAGAAATATACTTTTCTTCTCTCTCTTTTTTTTTTTACTATTTTTCTTGGCAATTTTATACGCTCCCAAGGATTTACGATGGTCATTTTTATGCTTATGATTCCCAGATCTGCCTATCCTATTCTGAACTATCTGCTGACTTCCAAAATCACTTCTCCAACTGCCTTTCAGACATCTCAATTGGATGTCTAATAGACAAAAGTCAGTGTGTCTGAAATAGAACTCATTATCATTCTCCCTAAATTCTCCCACACCTTTCCTTTTACTGTAGAGGGCAAAACATCTTCCCAATCCCTCAGGCTCATGACGTAGGTATCATTCTGGTCTTCTCACTTTCTCTCCACCCCCATTCCCAGTAGTCACTATGTTGATCTAACCTTTGCGATATTTCTTAAATATGTCCCTTCTCTCACACTGCTGCCATTCTAGAGAAGGCCTTTATCACCTTGTGGCTGAACTATTATAACATCCTACTGGTGGGTCTGCTTGCTTTAAGTCTCTCCCCAACCCAGTCAATCCACCATTCATACACTAAAGTGATGTAGGTCAAATCATGTCCACCCCCTACTCAATACACTCTGGTAGTTCCCTATTGCCTTCAGGACCGCATGCAAAATCCTCTGCATGACATACAAAGACCTTAACAACCTAAGTCCCTCCTATATTTCTAGTCTTCTTATAACTTAATCCCAACATGTATTATTCAGTCCAGTGACACTGGCTACCTCGCTGTGACAAGAACAAGACAATTCATTTCTCAGCTCTGGGCATTTTCTCTGTTTCTCCCTCATGTTGGATACAATCTTCTGCTCTCCCTAGTAACTTCTCTGACTTATTTTAAGTCCTAACTAAAATCCCATCTTTTAAGAGAAGTCTTCCCCAAATCCCTCTACATTCTAGTGCCTTCCCTCTGTTGTTTCCTATTTATCTTGTATATAGCTTGCTTTGTATATATTTGTTGGCATATTGCCCCCCTACTCCTATTAGATTATAAGCTCTTTCAGGCCTAGGGCTGTTTTTTCCCTCTTCTTGTGCTCCAGTGCTTAGCATAGTACTTGGCACCTAGTAGGTACTTAACAAATGTTTTTTTTTAGTTGTAATAAATTTTATTTGTTTTCTTGTTTACATCATTCATTTTCATGAGATTTTTGAATTACAAATTTTCTCCCCTTCTTTCCCCTACCCCAACCCCAAAACAGCAATCCCACTGTAGAGCCCCTCCCCTGG
>CM053597.1:209100266-209111385 GCA_028646575.1 Pseudocheirus occidentalis | reverse complement strand
CCGTGTCTCTGATAAAGGCCTCATTTCTAAAATATACAGGGAATTAAGTAAAATCTATAAGAATACAAGTCATTCCCTAATTGATAAATGGTCAAAGGATATGAACAAGCAGTTTTCAGAGGTAGAAATTAAAGATATTTATAAGCATATGAAAAATGCTCTAAATCACTATTGATTTGAGAAATGTAAATCAAAACAGCTTTGAGGCACCACATCTCACCAGTCAGATTGGCTAAGATGACAAAACAGGAAAATGACAAATGCTGGAAAGGATGCAGAAAAATTGGAACACTAATGCATTGTTGGTAGAGTTGTGAACTGATTCAACCACTCTGGAGAGCCATCTGGAACTATGCCCAAAGGGCTATAAATAATTGCATACCCATTTACGCAGTAATACCACTTTGGGTTATATCCCAAAGAGATCATAGAAGTGGGAGGAAGACTCATGTACAAAAATATTTATTGCAGCTTTCTTAGTGGTAGCAAAAAATGGAAATTAAGGGGATGCCCATCAACTGAGGAATGGCTAAACAAGTTGTGGTGTATGAATGTAATGGAATACTATTGTGCTATAAGAAACGGGGAAGAGATGGACTTCATATTTACCTGGAGAGGCTTATACACACTGATGCTAAGTGAGAAGAGCAGAACCAGGAAAAATTTGTATACAATCACAGACGCATTGCATGTGTGACAACCAACTTTGATAAATTGGACGCTTCTTAGCAACACACACTTATAAGAAAACCCTACAAGTCTCAGGATGGAAGGAGATGTCTACGTTCAGAGAAAGATCTAGAAAGAATAGCGTTTAAATGGAGTCTGAAGCAATCTACATGCTATCATTGTTTTCCAAGTTTGATTTTGTTTCTTCTTTCCCCATTGGTTATAACCCTTCTATACAACCAGACTAATGTCCAATGTGAAAGTATTTGCAGATCCTATACTTGACTGGAAGCCACTGTGGGGGAGGGGTGGAGAGGGAGGGGAGAACATTTTAAACTCAAGGGATGGTAGCACTGAATCTTGTAAACTAAAAGTAAATAAACAAATCCATTTAATTAAAAAAAGCAATTATCCTTCTTATATCCATGAGCATGTGGAAGTCTGGGATAGACTGCTTCTAGCTATGTGTGACTCATTGCTCATGTATTGTGATATGATGAACAGTCTCCTTATTGGCTTCAGAGTGGGTGTTCAAAAGAGTGTCCTCTACAGCTTCGTGTGATTCTCTTTCTTCTGGTTGTGAGCTGTGAAGGACTGTTTTGAGTGCTTTCCTAACAGTTGGTGGGGGGGCAGGGAGGAGAAAGGCTTGTTCATCAGCTGTGATGAAACACGTGGCAGCTAAAGCTTAGGCAATCCTGAGCCAGGATTTGAACTGTTTCACTTGTATTTCCAGATCTTAGAAGAATGAGTACCTCTCCAAGGATGGAAGTGTTTGAGACTGGAGATAACCTTGTGAAATTTGAGGAGGTATGGAAGTCTTTGGTATGAACTAAAAGGAAGTGAGGGAGGCATCCTAGACAACCAATGCAGTACATTTGGGAAGGGTAACCACCAGTAAGATAATTGACTCAAAACTTGAGATGTTCTGGGAGTTGGTTTGGACAGTGCTACACTAAGGTGAAATACAAAATAGCTAATTAACTCTGCTGCCAATTGCTTTATTTTCTGATAAAGTGGATCAGCCTTCCCAGTGGCTATATCAGTAGGTATAAGTTAAGTTATGAATCCCATTTTATGAGATTTTCTCAAGTGTATGTTTGTGAGTATACTATATTTTGAGTACCTGCTTTTAAAATTACCCCTTTTTCTTTTTAATAAATAAAATTATCCCTGTGGCCCAGGATGGGGGTAAGAGTAACTTAATCATCTGGAGAAGAGAGTAGACAGTTTAGTTCCTTCTCATTAGAGTCAAGTCTTCTCCTTCCCCTGGAAGTGAACCCAAATTATGCACTGGTTCTAGAGCAAAAGTACCTCTTGGGGTGAGAACCATGGCCTTGGTCCCTTTGTGCCCAATGGCAGTTTCTCAAGGCTTAACATTTGTGTTAAGATATATAAACATATATGTGTATATGTGTGTATATTAACTTATATATGTTATATATAAGTTTTTCTTATTATTTTCTCCCCCATTGGAATATATAAACCATTGAGGGCATGGAGTTTTTCACTATTTTCCTTATATCCTCAGCCATTAGCCAGAAACAGTGCCAGAAGCATAGTACCTTCTTAATGATGAATTGATTGATTGCTTGATTCCACAACTCCTAGCACTTTCTTTCCCATGAATTTATTTCATATTTTTGCATGCATTTTAAATATATTCATTTATGTATGTGTTTAACTCCAATATAATACAGGTTCCTTTAGTGTAGATACGGTTTCATTTTTATCTTTAAATCTACTATGTGGCACTGTGCCTAGCACATAGTAGGAGCTTAAAAAGTACTTGCTGATTATACTTTGTGACTGAATTACAAAGTGATCTGGAGCAATGTGCTCTCTACCTTTTATTATCACTCATTCCACCACAGAAAATTTTTGAGCACACACTCTGTATATGCATATTTCTTTATTTACAAATTACATACATATGCTGCTTGTCACATACTATTTGTGTGGCCATGAGTAAGTCACCGGGCACTTTAATGTCTGGGAGTTTTCAGGTTTTTTTTTTCTCTCTCTCTTCCTCTGTCATCTCTTCAGCCATATTTCTGTGTTTCATTTTTAGATACATGTAAGTCTCAAAAATTATAAATTGCAGACTAATGATTTTTATCAATGTGGAGAATTTCTACACCTCAATAATTTATATTGATTAAATCGATCTTAAGTTTATATTTCTCCAACTAAGAGAGAGAGACAGAGAAAGACACAGATAGCAAAATAGAGATAGAGAAAGAGAGACAGAGTGAGACAAAAAGAGACAGAGACTAAGGCAGCAAGACAGCAAAAGACAGAGTGAGAAACAGAAACAGAAATAGAGAGAGACAAAGACAGAAAGACAGTGAGAAATAAGAGAGGAGAGGAGAGGAAAGGAGAGGACAAGACAGGACAAGACAGGACAGGACAGGGCAGGACAGGACAGGATAGGACAAGATAGAACAGGACAGAACAGGAGAGAATAGGACAGGACAGGACAGGAGAAGACAGGGCAGGACAGGACAGGAGAGGACAGAACAGAACAGGACAGGACAGGACAGGATAGAACAGGACAGGACAGGACAGGACAGGAAAGGACAGGATAGGAGAGAATAGGACAGGACAAGACAGGACAGGAGAGAACAGAACAGGACAAGACAGGGCATGACAGGACAGGACAGGACAAGAAAGAACAGTACAGGACAGGAGAGAATAGGACAGGACAGGACAGGAAAGGACAGGACAGGACAGGAGAGGGGAAGGGAGGAGATGAGAGAAGAGAAAAGAAAATGTTCATTTCAATTTGAGCCATATTGCTTTTAGATTGATGGAAACTTTGCCAAACAATTAAATAGATATATCCCTAGTTTATAAGAAAATGTAAATAGAAACAAAATTTCTGCAGTCATTCTTGTGAATTGTATGTCCTAAAACCCTTTATTCCCAGTGCTTATTGAATTGTTCTTCATAACTACAGCTTATTATTTCTGGACTAGGACTTCCTACTATGCTTCTCAACACATAAATTTTTTATAGTTTGGCTCTCCACTCTTAAATCCTAACTACCCTTTTCACTTCCTCCCTGTGTGTCCAGTTCCTAGCTCAGGGGAATGTTGATTTCCAGATTTTTCTTTCACTTTGTTCCAAGAAAATTCTGTACATAGCCACCCTCATATTAATCCTTATAGAAGATGTTTTCATTTTAACAGATCTATTTAAGAAAGGCAGGAGATTTATGCAATATAATTCTGAAGTTATCAAAATGGAATCAAGATGGAAATATTATTGGGAACAATATTCTGCTTTACATTTTTTTCTGCAATATATATGTCTGTAGCATCTGACAAAATTCCTGTGGATCCTCAATAAGTGCCAATTGAATTGAATCTGCATATGTACTCTTATATTTAATAAATATCATGTGCTCAGTCAGTCATGAAATATTTTTTATCATTGATAATAATTTTTTTTCTTGTGAAGTCACCTTATAACTGAGTTTTCAGCTGGGAAATTCAAGAACTAATCCAAAATATTACACTGTAAAATAGCTAACTCACTGACTAGAGACTTTGCTCCATCCTCAATAGACTTCCTTTGATTCACCTGAAAAGTATTATTTGAACAGTTTCACAGAGATCAAACTACAGATAAGACAATCACAGTCATAAAATCCTCTGCTGCTATCAATTCTAAGAAGCAAAAAGGGGAAGAATAAAATCTGAAATCACCATGTCAGTTGAGTCATAGGTTCCCAAGTTCTGCAATAGTAATCTTATAGAACAAGTCATTCTTTCTCTTGAGAGAAAAAGTGGGGGTGGGAGTAGAGGAATAAACTAGTATGACAGTAATAAAATGAGTGGAAAAGTTGTTGTTATTGTTCAGACATTTTAGTTCTGTCCAAGTCTCCATGTCACCACTTGGGATTATCTTGGGAAAGATACTGGAGTGGTTTGCCATTTCCTTCTCTAGTTCATTTTACAGATGAGGAAACTGAGGCAAACAGGGTTAAGTGACTTGTCCAGGGTCACACAGCTAGTGATTGTCTCACAACAAATTTTAATTCAAGAAGATGTCTTCCTGACTCTAGTCTTGGCACTGTACCACCTAAGTAGTAATAATATATAAATCATTCTAATGAAAAAATCTCATTAAACAACTTTGGGCATATTCCAAAACTTACAGAATTATTTTGAAAAATGCAGTATCTGCCTTCTAGGATTTTGCATCCTAAAGGTAAGCTCTCATTCTGGGTGATGCAGCAGTTTCCTGAAATTGATATTCTTGTCATCTGCCATAGTCTCCAACTAGATCTCTAGCACCTGCCTTAGGCATGCTTGGGAAGAGTTGCCTATGTCTAGTTGTCTCCCATTATGCTACTGTACCATCTGCCATTACTGGAGTGCCTCTGTTCCTCCTCCCATTTCTGTCTACCTCTCTCTTTGGGAAATATTATCACATCAGTTCAACTGCTTCTGGAAAGGACCCATCTTGCTTGTGATGGAATACTATTGTGCTATAAAAAATGATTAGGATACTCTCAGAAAACCTGGAAAGACTTAAATTAACTAATGCAAAGTGAAATGAGAACTAGAACATTCTACACAGTAACAACAATATTATATGGTGACTTACCATGAATAATTTAGCTATTCTCAGCAATATGACAATGCAACTACCCAAGACATTTCTGAAGGACTTATGACAAAGGGTGTCATCCAAGTCCAGAGAAAGAACCAGTGGAGCCCAAATTAAAATGGAACATACTTTTACTTTACTTTCTATATTTTCTTGTGTATTTTTTGTTTGTGTTTTCTTTTACAGCATAACTTACATGGAAATGGGTTTTACATCACAATACATGTAAAACATAGGTTAAATTGTCTTAATGAGGGACAGAGAGAATTTGCAACTCAAATTTGAAAAATGTTAAAGTTGTTTTTACATGTAATTGTGGAAAAATAAAATATTGAACTAATTGAAAAAAGAAAGTGTCCATCTCTCCTTCACTCTACATCTCCACTTACCATTCCTGTAACTTTACCCTTCATGAGTCACCATTTCCTGTATGTTATTTCATTATATTAGAATGTAAACTTCTTGAAAGCTGGAAGAGTCTCTTTTACATTTATATTCCCAGAACATAGCAGAGTGCTCAACATTGCCTTTTTATTCATTCATTCATTCATTCATTCATTCATTCATTCATTCATCCATCCATCCATCCATCCATCCATCCATCCATCCATTCATTCATTCATTCATTGAAATATTCTGACCATTTTAAATTGGACCAGATGTTGAAGTCTATATGCAGCAACTATTGGGAGTGATATTTCACTTTGCATTTTTCCTATTGGAAACAGTATTTTGCTTTTCATTTTTTTTCCTACAGTCTATATGACTGTAACATCTCACACAATGCCTGTGGGTACTCAGCAAATGCTAATTATAATGAAAATACCTCACGACTCACTGAGCATTTGCTATCCACTAAATATATGAGTGCACATGGAGATTCAAATCCCAGAAACCTGGAATTGTCAGTTACTCTTCTCTACAGACAGACCATTCTGACCTGTTTGACTGAATCTTCTAACTTGCAATGGCTCTTCAAACCATTTTGCTCCTTTGCATGTAGACACAGACTAAGGCAGACACAAAGAAGCGTAAAAGAGACTGAATAATAAATGTTGAATAGGTACAAAACTAAGGATAAATATTACATTTTCTATAAACCCAGGATAAATGCCTCTATAGAAGGATGAATGAGGTATGAATCTCCCATTGGGCAGGATAATGAATGGGGGAAATCACTTTGGAATTTGAAAAGAAAAGAGAAATTAAGCAAATGTGAATTGGGCCGAAGAGAAAGACGGGGGATTTTTTTAAAGGGAAAGCATCTAATTCTTTAGGGAGAATTAACTTTAATAGCATTTTCTAAGCTCATATCAAGGGTTGAATTTTTGTCCTATTTTAATTGTAAGCAAAAGTTAGGTTTAGTCAACATTTATGCTCTTTTATCATCTCCCATAGGTAGTTGCTAAGGCTAGTCAACTAGGTGCCCTTGGAGGACATGATCATTCCAAGGTATTTTGTAATCTGTCTTAAAGAAACTCTTTATATTTCGATAGCAATGTGGTTAACTGTTGTCACTACAAATGTCCATTGGTTATAGCATTACTCAATATTAAAGCTTTAAAACTTGCATAAAACTGGGCAGTGAGAAATACCATAGAGTATTGGACAAGTGATTTAAAAGTCTCTACTCCAGATGGGCATTTGAGCCTCTTTTTAGCCAAAGCCTAGAAATGAAGGCAGGAATAATAAAGAATGACCTAGTTCAAAGAAGGTAACCACATGCATCTTTCTGAGCTAAAGGGGGAAGGGCTCTTTGGGAGAAAAGTAAGGATTTTTGTGTCTGTATGTTTTTCTTTGGTACGAGCCTCTATGGCATCAGACTGACAACTTCATAAAAGGTCCTAATTCAACTCTTCTTTGAAAAAGTGCTTGAAAGGATGGTGATGAGGGAAATGGAAGGAATAAAGAATATCTTCCAAATGATGTGTTAATTTATTTTAGTCCAAAGAACAAATATCCCACTAGAAGAAGGGGATGATTCACTCCTCCCAATTGTAGCAAGAAACACTGTAAAAACACCAGGTTGGGGAGAGGTTAGAAGAAATTTCCAATCAATAATGAACTGACTTGCCAATGAACTTGGTCTCTAAAGTGACTCTGTCTGGAATGTTTGTGTTTCAGGCTAGACACAGAAGGAACACAATATAAACTAGCTCTGGTTAGGGAAATCAGAATGATGAGGTCCAACTATTCTCTTCATTTACAAAGGTGATTTATTATAGTTTTGTGAAATGATAGATATAACCAAGGGGATTCAGAGGAATGAGACAAATTTGTAGTTACTATCTTCAGATGATACACGTAAAATGTACACCCAAGTTGCATACTGTGGAAAGAGGACTCACCTTAGAGTCAGGAAGATATGGATTTGAGACCTGACATATACTGGTTGTGTGACAAAGGGCAAGACCTTTATCTTCCTATATCAGGCAACTTTCCATAATTGTAAATGAATAGAGGGTTTTGACCTCGATACTGGGAGGCTTCCATACCAATGAAATGACAGATCCACATCCTTCCTCTCTAAAAGAAAAAAAAAAGAACAAACCAATAAATGTAAGCAAGATGGAGGACTAGACATTTTCTCTAATCCCTTTGACTCTCATATCTCTCTGGAACATAAATTATTCACCAATGAAAAGTTTCAACTGTCACTATGATTTAGAACATCCAGAAACTTTTTTAAAAGATTTTTAAAATGAACAAGTTCTGTATAGAGACAAGATGCAAGTAGACACCCAGAGTTGAATGACTGTTGATGTATTTGGAACATGGCTTGGGGAGATTGTACTTCTGTGAAAGAGAAGCTTCAAGGTAGAATGAGCTTTTTTTTTTGGTTCCTCCACCATTTAGGAGGAAGTGAGGGCAAGGTTGAATGGAATGACTGATCTCTGGGTACTGACTTCCTTGATTTTGTCTCCTGAATCAGATAAGTTCCAGTTAAAGACAGTTCATATAGAAGCTCATGAGTAGCCTTTTCCCCAGGATGAGAACTGATTAAAGAACATAGGGAGATTATAAAGAGGAAGGAGGTAACTATGCATGTCCCCTAACTTACTTGATAACGAGGTATTGACTCAAAGCTCCTACCTCCTTTAAGCCAAGAGATGTTCTCCCTTTAGCAGATCACTAAGCAACCTCATGGGTGATGTACCACCATCAAAGAAGGTGCTGCCCTCCTCAAGCAAAGCAGAATCTCAGTAGCACAAAGGAAATATGATATGTGCCAAGAGACATCGCCATCCCAGATCTTCAAATGAACTATTTGTGCCTGACCTGTGGGAGAATCTTCTAAACTTTTATCAGACTGATCAGTCACAGCTGAACATACTGTACCTTGATCCCAACATCATGATGCCCTTGGTCCTCTTCAAGTAAGAAGGATGAACAACAACCCTTAGAAAGATCAAGAGGAGACTGACTATGCCTCACCTTCAGGCAGCTGGAGTCATTGCTGTCTTCCTATTCAAATTAAACGTTTCATCCACGCATTCCCATTGCTTATTGATTTTTTTATTACTCTTGACTGTTCTCCCACCCCCCCCCACCCCTATCCCCACCCCCACCTCACAACTTTTGTATAGTAGAAAATCTGGTGACCACTAAATCCTTGTCTGGTGAGATGTTTGAATCTCTGTAGAGCATCAGTTCTCAACCTGTGGGTTATGTTCCATTTGTAACAATGAAAATACATCTTGCGTATCAGATATTTACAGTATGATTCATAACAGTAGCAAAATTACAGTTAT
This sequence comes from Pseudocheirus occidentalis, assembly GCA_028646575.1. Lineage (NCBI taxonomy): Eukaryota > Metazoa > Chordata > Mammalia > Diprotodontia > Pseudocheiridae > Pseudocheirus > Pseudocheirus occidentalis. The sequence goes on along the minus strand of CM053597.1, from coordinate 209,102,350 downwards.
GAAGTAGCAACAAAAATAATTTTATGGTTGGGGGTCACCACAACGTGAGGAACTGTATTAAAGGGTCATGGCATTAGGATGGTTGAGAACCACTGCTGTAGAGGAACACAAGGTACATCTTTATTTTGTAACTAAAGTATTATCAAGGAAGCAAAAAAACAAACTCAGTGCATTAGAGGCTCTTTTAATCATATCCTTAGGTAAGCATACAGTTTGAAAAAAAAAGAAGACGTTATAAGCAGAGGAAATCATAAAACATATATATGTATATATATATATATATGTATATATATGATAGATACACAGATAGATGATTGAGAAATAATAATAATAATAGTGAACATTTCTATAGATCCTACTATGTGTCAGCAGTGGATTATTATCTCATTTGATAGATGATAGAGAAAAAGAGTGATAGATGAATGAAAGGTAGATAGATCGTAGTCAGACCTAGTAGAGCTAAGTCTTTGAGATAAAAAGGTAGGAATTGCCAAGGGGAATCCTTTCAAAGTTAATCACCTCCCCTCCAATGTACTACAATTTGGGGAACACAAGCTACCTCCCTATGTCTTACATGTGGCAAATTTCCCTGATCAACGCTACATATGCTGACCTAGTTCAAAGTCTTAACTAAGCATTACATAGAAACACGAATTAAACCTTCTAATAATTTCATGAAAAAGTTAGGGATAAAATTATTTTTTTAGTACATAACACACCACATACGCATATTCCCACACAACTAACAGTTAAAATTGTATAGCTCCAGCATAGAATCATAGAATTGTTAAGATGAGATAAGAATAATAATGAAATAAGGCATGTGGAAGCACAGAGTGTGAAGAGGAAGTTTATAGAAATAACAGGGATAACACACAAAAAAAGAAGAGCAATGGAGAATAATCTTTTACAGAAAGCTAGTGCTGTTAAGGCACAATGTAGAGGAAGGCACTCTAAAAATGCAGTTTCTTTCTAGTCCTGATACTTACTTTATCTATGACCTTACATGTATCATGTTACCTTTCTTGGCCTTAGTAAAATACAAGAGGTAACAAGAGGTGGTAGAAGGAATTGTTGTTTAATCCTGTCTCACCCTTTGTAACCCCATGGATCATGCTATCAATGGGGTTTTCCTGGCAAACTTTTCCTCATCTATAAAATGTGCTGAAGAACAAAATGGCAAACCACTCTAGTATTTTTGACAAGAAAACTCCAAATGGGGTCATGAAGAGTCGGACATGACTGAACCATATGAACAACAACTTCCTGACTCCAGACCCAGCACTCTAGCTTAAACCATCTAGCTACCTCTAGTAGAAAGAGTCCTAGATTCCAGATCAGGAGAAACCTGGATCTAATTCCACCTCCAACACCAAGCAGTCATTTAACCTCTCTGCATCTCAGCTTTCTCATCTATACAATGGGAGAAATAATGCTTTAGTACTTGCTTCACCGGGTTCTTGAATGGACTGAATAAAATAATGTGTATAAAATGTTTTGTCTGCCTTAAAACCCATATAAAATATTAACTGTGATTAAAATGAGGAAAGAGAACTAGGTGATCTCCAAAGTGCAGACCAACTCCAAATCTTGTGAGAAATGAAAACATCTTAGTTTATTCCTCAACCCTGAATGACTTAAATGGTTAATGGATAAAAGTATTCTAACGATGAATGGCTTTTTATTAACTTCCTGGGCTGGGGCAGAAAGGTGCGTACCACATGTTTTCTTCTGTTTTTATATTGTGGGAATAGAAGGAAGAATAAGAGGATAGGAACTCTTTCTTCCATTGATCTTTTCTCTTCTTTCCTCTCTTTTCTTCCTTCCTTCCCTCCTTCCTTCCTTCTCTCCTTCCTTCCTTCCTTCCTCCTACCCTCCTTCCCTCCTTCCTTCCTTCTTTCTTTCCTTCCTTTCTCTGTGATTTCATTTATATTTGGAAATTTTGATAGAGAATCTTCTTCAAGAGATGTTAGAGATTAGTTTAAGTCACAGAGAGGTTAAGCGCCTTTCCTATAGTCACACAGCTATTAAGTGTCAGAGTCAGGACTTGACTACAGGTCTTCCTGACTCCAAGACCAGTCCCT
>CM053597.1:209089386-209100166 GCA_028646575.1 Pseudocheirus occidentalis | reverse complement strand
CTCTCTCTCTCTCTCTCTCTCTCTCTCTCTCTCTCTCTCTCTCTCTCTCTCTCTCTCTCTCTCTCTCTCATTTCTCAAGTTTCTTTTAAGGCTACAAGGAAATCCAACACAGAAATGTTAAAAAAAACTGTTGATGAGGATTAGACAAGAAGGTGATTAAGGAAATAAGACTGAAGTTAGTGACAATTTCTAATGTTAGATGCTCCCCATCCTACAAATCTCTACATACCAACATGATCTAGTCCAAAGTTGAGAAAAAGCAAAACTTCAGAAATAAACCATCTTGGTCCTTCCTCTACTTGTTGCGGGGAGGAAGGGGAGCCAGGGAGGAGTAAACATCAGGGCAGTTTTAAGTAGAAGCAGCTGCTGCCTCTGGAGAATTCTGGGGATATTTTGTTTGTTTATTTAGTTCCAACTGAGTCATTTCTCAAGGTGGACTAATATTTTTAAATGATCCTAAGTTTTAAATCTTTACTTTATGCCTCTCTTTGGTAAGTCATTTATTAAGCTGAGTTTCAGGCAGTGCGAGTTAAGTATGTACACTGTAGATCGGAGTGATTCTCAGATGAGATGAGGGACTATTTCTTCAAACACTCTCCAAGTCATGTCAACTTCTGTCCATCCAATGAAGTTAATACCTTCAGGTGGCTCTGAAGCTGTTCTCTCTTCAATTCTACCTTGGATTCAAGGGAGGTGATTAGGAAAAAGGCCCTCTGTAACCTGCTCCATACCATAATTTTTATTGCCTTAAAACTGGATAAAATTTGTTAACACAGTCTACTCACTGTGTCTCATAGCTTTGGCTGCCCCAGAATCAAGAAATACTTTTGCATTACTTTGCATACTATTCTTTAAGCTACAGATAATGCCTTCAATTCTTTCCTAATCTCTTAAATTTTGGGAATACCATCTGTTTTTCTCCCATCAACAGATTCATTAAAATTGATTTACTCTGCTTACCATGTTTTTATATAGGATACAAAGAACTTTAGATAGATTCTACAACCCAAGTTCCTGAGATAAAGTTACTGAGATAGAGCCAAGGTTTGAGTAATATTATTTTAATTGCAATCTGAAGCCAAAAGGCAAAGTCTGAGTAAAGAATTGCTTTGATTATCATTGTTCCATGCTTGAAATGAACCATCATACTTTAGAAGAGAAAAAAAAATATCTCCAATGTGGGGTAGTTACAACAACCAAAAACAAGTTTCAACAAGCTGTTCTTGATCCTATGGCCAAAAACTACAGTGGATTGGTACTGGGGACTGTTTGAGTATGGGATGAGGTTTTAAATGTTTTTTTTCAAACAATGCTGTATTTGTCTGTCATTTACATTGGATAACGATGGAAGTGGACAGCTGGTCTTTTTTTGAAACAATGCCCTTTATAGGTACCATCCAGCTGAAGACAGATGGTAGCTTTAGTTTATTTTAAACCATCTGAGATCCAGATTTGCACACACAGTTCAAAATGGGGGAATACAATACAACTTGACTTCACTGCTGGAGGCCAGTTATTTTTTTAAATGCCATTGATTGTTTAATTTGAAAGGAGAAATAGGAGTTTATTTGTGTAGAATTGTATAACAGGAAGGGACCAAGAGAAAAAATTCTACATCATTCTATACCACATAGCTCAAACTATACTGAGCCACGTGTCTGGTCTTTTGAAAAAAATCTTTTTAGCACAGTAGAAACTAAGAAGACCTTTGATAGCCTATTCTGATGCTTAATAATCTGACTGTCAGGCTTCCTTTCCTTGTATCTATCCTACGTCCCTCAGAGCAGTAACTAGGTGGCACAGTTGATGGAGTACCAGTCTGGAGTCAGTAAAACTCATCTTCTTGATTTCAAATCCAAAGTGCAGTTTGTTAATATTGTCATCCTCTCTCCCTCCCCCACCTTCCCACACCACTGAATAAAGGCTAGTGTCTCTTAGTATTTAAAAACCTACACAACCCATCCCCTTCCTACTTTCCTAATCTTTTTGTTTTATTTTCACCTTCATGCAGTCTATGATGCCATTATGGTCAACTTACTCTTAAACGCAACATCACAGTTTTCCTTTCTGTGTTGTGGCACTCTTTGTCTTTTACACCAGGAAGGAGATTATCTCCTCTTCACCTCCACTTCTTAGTTTTGCTGGCTTCCTTTATGATTCACTTCAAATCTTACGTTCTTCACGAGGTCCTTCCCATTCTATTTGGAGTGTGTCTTGCATTTACATACTTTCTACTCCACAAGAACATGAGTTCCTTGAGGGTAGTTGATAGTGTTTTTACCTTTCTTTGTATTCCCAGTGCTTAGCACAATAAGCTGGAGCACAGGGAGGAAGGGAGAGAATGAGGGAGGAAAGAAAGAAGGAAGAAAGGAAGGAAAGAAGGAGGGATGGAGGGAAAGAAAGAGGAAGGGAGGAAGGGAGTAAGGAAGGAAGGGAGGAAGGGAGAAAGGAAGGAAGGACGGAATGAAGGAAGGAAGGGAGGAAGGAAAGAAGGAAGGAAAGAAGGAAGGAAGGAAGGAAGGAAGAAAGGAAGGAAAGAAGGAAGGAAGGAAGGAAGGAAGGAAGGGAGAGAACGAGGGAGGAAAGAAAGAAGGAAGAAAGGAAGGAGAGAAGGAGGGATGGAAGGAAGGAAAGAGGAAGGGAGGAAGGAAGGGGGGAGGAAGGGAGGAAGGAAGGAAGTAATGAAGGAAGGAGGGAGGGAGGGAGGAAGAAGGAAGAGAGGAGGAAGAAAGAAAAATGAAAGACAGAATAGAAAAGAAAGTATACATTAAGAACCTATTATGTGCTAGGCACTATGCTAAGTGCTTTCATATATTGTCTCATTTGTTGCTCACAACAAGCCTGAGAGGTAGGTCCTCTTATTATCCCCATTTTACAGATGAGCAAACTGAGAAAAAAAACACAGGTTAAGTCCAGGGTCACAAAACTAATAAGTGTCTGAAGTCATATTTGAATTCAATTTTTTCCTGACTCCAAACCCAGTGCTCATGCACTATACTACCTAAATGCCTTTAGTAAGAACTTAAATGCTTGTTGACTGCTGGACTGCCTGACTGCCTAATACTTGTGAACAGACAGTTTGAAACCAGTCACCTCTAGAATCTAAAATCTTTCATAGGCTTTTTTCATGTTTTCCCCCAGTGTCTTCTCAAGCAACATGGTCATCCAGATGGACAACGGTTTCCAAGAAATGAAGTTTAGATATCCTACCATTTTCCCTCTAAAACTAAAATTATTTTATGAATATGAAGTTGAAAAGAACAAATACTAAAATTTCCTCATACAAATAATAGTTAGCAAAAGAAAGAGACAGAGGCAGAGACAGAGACTGAGAGTCAGAGACAGAGACACAGACAGACAGAAAAAGAGACAGAGAGAGAGGAGACAGAAAATAAATTAACTTAATTCTGGCAGTTCCAACTCTTATTTGTTTACATCCCTTTTAGAACTTTATTTTAAGAATGTCTCATTGCTGCTCCTTTCCTAGTTGAAAGTCCTGCCTCATAAGAAGTTTAGTCAAACAAAGCACATCTATACATTGTCCTTATTTTGGAAATGTTTGTCTCAATGACTCTTTGCATCCATCTCTCTGCATCATCTGTCAGTCTTCTGGACTGATTGGCTATGCCATTGATCAGAGACCTTCAGTCCTTCACAATTCTTTTTCTTTATAATGCTGCAATCATTGTATACCTCATTCTCCTGATTTTGTTCACTCCAGTGTGGATTAGTTAGTATCCAGTTTCCCAGGCTTCTCTGAATCCCTCTCTTTCATCATTTCTCATGGCACAAAAACATAGAATTGCATTCACACACCATAATTTGCAATAATTCCCCAATTAATAAGCATACCTCTGTTCTTTCTAGTTCTCTCCAAAAGTGCTATTTTGTTGTGTGTGGGTGTGTGTGCATATAGGTTCCTTTCCATTTATCATTTTTTCTATGAATAACAGATAAGTGTTATTATCATGTGCCCCAGAAATTACTAGTAGCTTACAGTCCAGAAAAATGGAAATGAAGACAGTCTTTACCTTTTTTTCTACCATGGAAATCTGATAGTGCTTACCACAAAAATCTAACATTTAGAATCACTAACTTCAAAGAAGACACAAGACACTATTCTTGGCACATAGTAAGCCTTAATTAAAGCTTGTTGACTTACTGACTGTTCTGATCCATCTTTCTACATCATATACAATTCCAACTCTCAATGATTCAGGATTTATGACATTTTTCAGGGCCATATACTGCCATAACATGTTCAGACCAAGGATAGGTGTGAAAAATATTTGGAAGGTAGATTTTTAAGGAAACAGCAAATAAAACTATGAATCTAGGTACCTTTGAAGGATGCTGGTTAGCTCCAGGGACTTGTGTGGGGCCCAGGAAGATGCTGAATAGGGAGAAAGTAGCCAAGATGGAGGATTCTAAGTGATGAAGTTATCTACACTAACATTCTGCCTAAGCTTCATTTAGTACACGGTTATGGAATTTGTTCATTTTTTAAATACAGTGGAAACTTAACATTTAGAAAAGAAAATAATTCTATGAAAGATCAGTTTTGAAAAGCTATAAAATGCTTTGGGAAAAGAAACAGCATGTTTTTAAAAGACTATAAATTATCATAATAAAGTAAAACCCCAATCCCTTAAGTTACTGAATGTCTTCAGATTTTCTCATCTCCATCTTACACATTTGTTTTTCCTGAGCATATGTCCTATAAATAATATAACACCCAATATAAAAGCTGGCAAGAAATATGGCATATTAAATTCTTTCCAGTTTGCTTTCTTTATCTGTCATGTGTCTTAATGTGTTTTTATTAACTGTGATAATTGCTTCTTTACAGCTAATGATAGAATGGGACTGTTAACAATCAGCTTCCAAGGTAATTTTGTTTTAATCCTTTTCATTCCCCCAAACACTTAACTCTTATGTTTATGTTTTCATTCAGCTGGATGAAATGGGTTTGTTTTTCTGTCACCAAAGCTACCAAGTTCTACCTTCATTATTAGATGATAAATTCTCTAAGGTCAGGACCTATGTCATGATAATTCCTCTCTCACGGGGACCTTCTGTTGGCAACAGCCTTGATGTGAGTATAAAATGTTAGCTTAAAAAATATAATGAGATCTTCATCTGTAATAACAGAACCACAGGGTTCAGAATGAGGAAAATAATCATTCTCCTATCCTTCATCTTGGCCAGACTACATCTGTGATATTGTGCTCAGTTCTAGGGGCCACATTTTAGGGAGGAATCATAAGTGGAGTGGCCATTGATGTGAAGGGACTCAGAATTATGAAGGAATTAGGATATATTTAACTTGGAAAAAAAGATTTAAAGAAAATATTATCATTATCTTTAAGATTTGGAAAGGGAGGTAGATTTTATCTCAACACAGGAAAACTAATAGTTTTATCTGTGTAATGATAGAATGACGTGAACTGTTGCATGAAACAATGAACTTAGAGGTAGTATGGGCAAGTGGAAAGACCATTGGAATTGAAGTCAGAGAATTTGAATTAAAATTTTAGTTCTGCTTGATACCTGTGAATTTGTTTCTAACAGTTTCCTCATTTATTAAGGTCAGGAGCTGGCAGAATGGTTGCTAATGTCCAATATATGTTGTTTAGTCATTTTTGGTCACATCCTACTCTTTGTGACCCTACTTGATGTTTTCTTGGCAAAGATACTGAAGTCGTTTACCATTTCCTTCCCCAGTTCACTTTGCAGATGAGCAAACTGAGAAAAACAGGGTCACACAGCTAATAAATGTCTAAGGGCATTTTTGAACTCAAGAAGATGAGTTTCTGACTCCAGGAGCAGCATTCTATCCACTCTGCCACCTAGCTGTCTCTAACATCCAATACAGTTCTAGTAGACTCATGTTACTATTCCTGTAGGAGCTCAAGCAAACTACGAACTTCTCAGGAATATTGTATAGGGGATTCATAAAAGTTGGATTAGAAGGTATCTTGGATACATTCTAACTTGAAGAATCAATGATCCTCTTTGCTATAATTTCCCATGGTATCTAGGAAAGTAATCTACAAAGAGTAGACAGAATAGTTTTTGTTGTGGTTAGCTATATATAGTTGTAGTTGGGAAAAGTTTCTTTTTCATTTATTAAGGATTCTTCATTTTTGTTTCATGGGTTCTTTGGGCATTCTGATGAAGCCTTGTTGGATTTATTGTTGGACAGTATTTTAAATATACAAAATAAAATACATAGTATTTGTACATATACAAAATAAAATACATAAAGGAAACAAATTATGTTGAAATAAAGATCTTATTTTTCCCAATCCAAGTTCAAAGACCCATTGAAATCTATCCAAGGAACTCTTATTGTATTGAAGCTCTGTGGATCTCAGGTTAAAGATCTTAGGCGTCCCAATTTGGGATACTCATTTGCTCAGTCTACTGGATTTTTCTTTTTGTAGCAAATGCTGAGAGCTGTGAATATTTTTGAAGAGCCTTATTTGCTGTGCTTTTAATGTACAATTCAATGATTTGGTTGCTAGGAGAAAATGGGACAAAGGTCACCGATGACCAATGATTAATACAGAATGCAAATGAGGTCCTGGAAATGGGAAGTGATAGAAATAAATGTTCTCATTTAAAGTCAGATGTTTAGATTGAAAATTGAAACAGAAACAAAAAAAGTTCACAGGGCAGATTTAAAATTAATGACATTCTTTATAAGGATGACAGTGTATCATTGGCTAGGGCTCTGGATCATAAAGGAGCTAAAATAGCTTGTCGTCTTATAAACTAAAGAGAATAGGTCACTTTCCCCTGGGGGGTTGGGAGGGAAAAAGTGACATCTGAGAGTCAACAGAGGGCAGCAGAGAATAGCAAAAATCACATCATATATTCCCTGCAGGAAAAAAAAAAAGGTCCACAAGAGCAGAAGACCTCATCCTTTGATCATCAGTCGGCATTTTCCCAACCCATCATTTTCCTACATCTTCACCATTCACTCTTGTCTCCAGTGTTTGCATTTCAAATTTTCTACCCATCTTAGGTTTTCTCAACAGTTGTGTTTGAAAGTCATCTATTTTATTAAAAGCCCATCTTCCACCCCCCACCCCCATAGGAGTATATGTTCATTTTTTTGAAGAATAAATTTTTCTTGGTTGTGCTTTTTCTTTCACCTTTTGATATATAGTATTTGAAACTTCTTTTCCCTTAGGATATTTGATGCTTGATTTTATTTGATCCTAACTGTTGTCCTATGATATTTGATGTCTTTCTACCTGCTTGTGCTACTTTTTCTTCAAGAGCTCACAATATTCACTGATTTCTCTGGATACAATGGATTTAAGGCTTCTTTTAAGAACCAGTGGCTTCTTTATATTTTCATATGATCCTCTGGTTTAATAGTTCTGGGCAGCTTTCTTTCATTATCTCTTGAAATATTACATCTAGATTTTTTGTTTAGTTATGGTTTTCAAGGAGTCTGATGGCTCTTCAAACTCTCCTCATCTTACTTCCTAGGTCAGTTGGAAATTTGGCTTCTCAACTCAAAGATTGGTTTAAAAATTCTGCTGTTCAAGTTAAAGCATTTGTACTGGCTTAACTGTATCTGCTTTCAACTCACCTTCCCACTCAACTGTCTAGGGCTTCTACTGCCTCTGGCACATCCAGCTAATGTTTTGATGGGGACTCCTTAACTTTGTTGCAAAGAAGAAGAGGGGATGAGAGTTATGTTTTAAAAATGAAATAGCTGCCTACCTCATTGATTAGTGACCCGGGGGCAGGAAGTGGAAATGTTGTGGGTTAGGATACTAATGCAACTAGGACAGCTTGCGTTAAATCCCATACTTCCATGCCACTAACCTCAACTGTTGTGACTCAACACTAACCTCAACTGTTGTGACCTAAGTTGCTATGGAACAAGCCTGGGGCAAATTGAGATAACTGACCCCCAAATGGACTAACCTGGGACCCAGCTGTGGTCTTTTGGGGTATTGAGTTTATAAAGAGAGCACTAGATTTCTGACTAAGCTTTTAAGAACTCAGAACTTGTCTTTAGATTTCCTATCTCCTTGTAGCCTGTTTTGCCATATTTTAGGCTGATTTTAACTAACGGCTATGACATATGCTTGAATATGAAGAAATGGTATAACAACTCTCATGTTTAGAGTGATCCATTTCATCATCTAAGAGTAGTTTCTTCCGCCTCCCTTTCTCTGGATATCTTCTTTTCCTCTATTATATTGTCTTCTGTTGTTCTATTTGCATATATCTGGCGTATCTTGATGGCGTATAGACTATGTCACATTTCATCTTTAATGATGTATTTCAGGGTGAATCAAAGCACAATGTCCTGAGTTGAGGATGTCCTGGGTTAACTTTTGAGAAGTAGGTGGTCTAGATATTACATTTTTTTTTACCACAGATAACCTTTGGTCTATAGCCTATTGCATTGCATGAATTTTAATGTCTGTTGAATTGAGTTGAATTGAATTGTTTCTTTGGAATTTGTGAAATGATTTGAATGCCATTGTTAAGTGATTTGGGTTGTTGTTGGCAGTGGTTAAAGATTTTACGAACTATTTATATCTACATAGTCCTGGGCTTTGCCTTTTAGCTCAGGAATTTAGAAGTTCAATAAGGATTAAGAAAATGGAAGGACTTTGGTTTCTTTTCCAAACTTACTAAGTTCTTAGGACTCTGAAATTAGAATGGGTTCTGTGATTTATAAGGGTGGGTTTAGATGAATTCTGAAGCATCTAAAGCATCTTTTTCCATGTTGTAGCAAACTGAAATCTGGCTCACTTTATACTGTCTGCACTACTGGTTTCTTATTTTTAAACGGGAGAGGGAGGAAGAATTCACATCATACTAGACTTTTAGCTGGAAATTTGGCTTCTCAATTCAAAGGTTGGTTTGGAAGAGTTGTTCAAGTTAAACAGATTGGGCTGGCTTAACCATATCTGCTTCCAAAACCAGCCTCACAGAAGAAATTTCACACTTGCAAATAAGCCCTTATTCCACTCTTCAGGAAATCATCACTAAGTTAGTCTGAACAGTCCTGCTATTTGGGAGCCAGCCTTTGAGATAAATGCCAAAATAACCAGGTAATGATTCCATCAAACTCCTGGCTTTTTGTAAATATCACTGCATGGTGAGAACTCCTCCCTGGTTGTATGGAGAAGTCTATGTGGAAAAAATCATTGTAAAGATTATCACTGTATAGATTAATGGAAAAGAAAACAATCCAGGACCGTCTTTAATAAAGGGAGCTTCTGCTGTCTCCTCCCCTTGGAACTGAACTTACTAGTTGAACGTCACTCAAGAAGTATTGCTAGCCTGCAAGCTCCCAATGACATTCTTAGCTTTGATAATCATCCAATAGATAAAATGAACTTAAATTAAGGGTATTTAATAAAATAACAGAGTAAAAAGACAGGACCTCTAGAACCAGGGGTGTGCTGGGAAATGTTTAACAACTGGTTCTCTGGGGGAGGGGAAGTCTGTATGATGCACTTTTGAGTTTAATCTACATTATTAATACTTTGCATCAATCTGTCAAGTCTAGACAATCAATAAAACAACAAATTTACCTGTGATTTATAGTGTTTTGATGATTTCATGCAAATGTTCACATTAAAAATTTTACAATCAACTCTTTGTAAAACCAAGCACTAGCAGCTTTTTAGAAGAATGCTACTTTGAACAGTTTTTAAGGTTCTGATTACATAGTATAGTAAACACTCTATTCCATAACAAATCAAAGCAAAACATTCGCAATAAATCAAGGTACAGCATTCACAATATTACAACTTATAACAGAAAATCAAAATATAGCATTCACAACAGCTTACCACAGAAAATGGCCACATAGTTTCCACTACAGTGGTCACAAAGTTTTGAACAAAGAACAATAATTTAGTAACTCAAGCATTCACAAAATCCTTAATTCAATCAAAAAGTAAATAGTCCAAGTTTTCTACTCATTGGGACAATACTACATTGCAAACCAATTACTTATTCAGTCATCAATCACTAAGTAAAATAATTTAGTCAATTAATCATCCTTCATTATTCACTATTCTGTCTTTAGAAAATACACAGACCCTCCACCTATAGGTCACTAATAAATTTATAATTTATCAGTCAGTACGCGGTATCCAAGTAAAGTCTTCTTTCAGCTTGACTTGGGGAGGTCTCTCAGATTCCCTGTATTCCCTTCCATGATCCCTGATCCTACCTGAATTCACCAAACTATCACCTGGGTTCAAAGGCAGACAGCTCTTGGGTCCTCATCCAGCTCTCTGTGCAGTTTCTGCTCCACATTAGAACTCACAGTGTCCAGTCCAGCTCATATCCTCCACAGTCTCTGTTCCTGGGAAGACATGACTTAACAAAGCTGCAAACAAATTCAGAGAAGTACCATCATCAAGATCATGCTTCCTCAGTCTTCAGCAGCTCTGGCTGACCCGTGGGAATCCTTAACAGCCTCAGCAACTCCTGCTGGCCCTTAGAAATCCTCAATAATCTCAGCACCTCTGGCTCACCCTCAGCTCTGACTGGCTCTTGGAAATCCTCAGCAGCTCCAGCCAGTCCTCAGGCTCATCAGAAGTTTCAGCTGGTTCCCAAAGTCAAAAATCACTCCATCCAGGTTTTCAAAATGAAAATCATTCTCTCACACCTCCTAGGCTCCTCCTCAGCCTCCATGGAGCCTGCTCCAAGAAAATCTCTCTCTCTCTCTCTCTTTCTTTCTTTCTTTCTTTCTTTCTTTCTTTCTTTCTTTCTTTCTTTCTTTCTT
>CM053597.1:209049351-209088886 GCA_028646575.1 Pseudocheirus occidentalis | reverse complement strand
AATATCATATTCCAGGCCCTTTTATCCCTCAGTGTAGAAGCTGCCAGATCTTGGGTTATACTGACACTGCTTCCACAGTATTCAAATGGTTTTCTCTTGGCGGCCTGTAATATTTCTCCTTTAACTGGGTATTCTGGAACCTGGCAATAACATATCTAGTAGTTTTCTTTTGGGGATCTTTTTGAAGAGGTGATCAGTGAATTCTTTCAAGTTCTATTTTGCCCTCTGACTCTAAAACATCAGGGCAACATTCTTTGAGGATTTCTTGAAGGATGCTTTCCAAGTTCTTTTTCTGGTGATGGGTTTGAGGTAGACCGATAATTTCCAAATTGTCACTCCTGGATCTATTTTCCAGGTCAGTGTTTTTGTCAAGGAGATATTTCACGTTTGCTTTCTATTTTTTCATTTCTTTGTAACTGTTTAATAGTATCTTGGTTTCTCATAAAGTCATTACCTTCCACTTCCTCCACCCTAATTCTGAAGGAAATATTCTCTTCAGAATGCTTTTGAGATTTTTTTTCCATCTTTCAAATTAGACTTTTTAAGGCATTCTTCTCCTCATTGACTTTCTGGACCTCTTTTGCCATTTGAGTTAATCTATTTTTAACATGTTGTTTTCTTCAGTCAGGTTGTTGGCTCTCTTTTCATGATTTTCTCACATTCTTCTCATTTCTTTTCCCAATTTTTCCTCCACTTCTCTTATTTACTTTTCAAAGTCCTTTTTCAGATTATCTGTAGCTTCTAGGAATTCTTCAAGTGTCTTGGAAGCATTTGGTGTGGGAGTTTTGACTGTGTTGTCTTCCTCCCGTTCCATGCTTTGATCCTTTTTGTCCACAAAAGAGGATTTTAGAGTTTTATTGCTGTTCTTATTTTGCTTCCTTTTCCTCATGTTGGCCAGTCAATTAATTGGTTGGGTTTTTTTTAGCTTTTTGGAACTCTGCTTCCAGGGGGAAAAGCTCTGTCCCTAATCTCTGGGGTTTTCCCAGCTACCGGAGCTATTAGGGGGTTGCTGCAGCCCCAACCCACTTTGGCTTGCTGAAAGTTCACCCCAGGACCACCACTGAATACCACGATCTGGATCCAGGCCTCTCTATGCAAGACCCCTTGGCCCTGATCAATTGTCTCATCCCCACAGCAGGGTCTGCAGGCCAGGACCTCTGAAGCAGCCCAGTGGCAGCAGTTGTTGGTTGTAATAGACCTTCCCCCCACCCCTGCTTCCTTGCCCTGGGGGAAGATTGGCCAAATTCCTTTTCCTTCTCCAAAGTTAGCTTGAAAGCTTCTCTTTTACTGACCTTTCACTAATCCTTATTTTTCCTGACTTGATAAGTGTGAAGATTGCTCCAGACACTGTAGATCTTCTCTCATGTAGACTAACAATGCTGCTTGGGATGCTTGGCTCCTACTGCCCACCCTGAGGCCTCACCTTGGTTTTGGGTTGGGCTGGCAGTGTCCCCAGCCTGCCTCAATGAGCCCCTCTTGCCAAGCTGCCTTTAGCAAGAGAAGCGTTTTCTGTATTTTTGTGAGTTTGGGAGTCCTAAAATTTGTTTAGAGTCACATTTTATGGGTATTTAGTGTGGCTGTGTGGAGCTGCAAAACTTTGCTGCTTCTATGCCACCATCTTGGCTCTGCCTTACAAGTACATCTTTGATATAGTTAACATGCCACAAATAAATCTACAAAATGCAAATAATCTAGCTTTGGACAAACCCTTTCCAATGGATTATCTTTAGAAGAATCTGGATATTCTGGAAATAGATGATAATTTCACTGCTTACCTCAGAAGACTAATGTAAGGATAGTACTATGGAAATCTTAAAATGCTATCTAGGCTTGAGTTATCAACTTCCTCTTTATTTTCATCTGGTCTGTGTCATTGTAGAGGAGAAGACTGAGGTCAAGCAAGGGGAAATAATTTGCCTAAGACCTATTAATAGCAGAGCTCATGAAAGGCAAAGCTTGAACAAAATCCCAGGTCTCCTGATTCTCACTAATGTGTTATACAGCTGTTTGGTCAAGCCTGAATCAATTCAAGGATGGGCATGGATTATAAGATCATGGCTCTACACCTGGAAGAGACCTTAGAGTTCTTCTAGTCCAAACCTCTTGTTTTACAGAAAAGGAAATTAACATCCAATGGCAATGGAGGTACCCTTGGTTCCAGGCACCTTTCACCAAGGATAAATTATGGCAGGTCAGAGAAGAAAAAGAAAATGAAAGTTTTTCAGTAGTTAGCAATAGGTTTGCATAAAGGTGGTGAAAAGAACCAGGGTCAAAAGGGTATATTTATAGAAAACTAACAAAATGACAAATAGGCAGTTCTTCAAAAGAGCTTCTGAAAAATCAGAGGCCGTAGGTATAACCATCTCAGACAGTCATGGGTCAGAGAAGAGCTTTGGACAAGAGTAGAACCCAGAGGTGAAGACAAAAATTAGAGTCCAAGGCCAAAGCAGTAAATAATTATAATAGGAATGAGACAGGCAAGTCAAGACAACATAGATAGAATGGTTACAAGTACTTTGACAATTATTGTGTGCTCAGTTGTGTGTAAGCATCTCAAGACTTCATTTGAGGAGCCCTGTCTTGCCTCCTAGATCTTCCTAATGAGACATCACTAGGACTAGAACTGACCAGTCTCCTTTATTTTCCCAGTGGGAAACATCTGTGTCAGGGCCAGGGACTTTGCAAAAATAAGTCTTCTAAGAGATCTCCCAACCAATAAACTATGGCACAGAAGAGCTCCATGTTGGCCTCATTGGAGTTATCCCTCAACAACCAGTATCCTAGTGACTTATCAGGTTTAAATTTCTCTCGCTGCTTTACAAGTAGTAAAATCCCAACTACATTGCTCTTCCTATTCATTCTTATTCTCTTCCCATTTAACCTCAGTCTCAGTGATATTCAACACATTTTCTGTGAGATCTCTGGATTGGAGACCATATTTGAAATCTGCCAGTCCCCATCCCCCATTGGTATCACCCATTTCCATTGTGCTGTAAATAAATCCAGAAATGAACCTTTTGTCTTCATGATATGATGCATAAATAGAAAAGGGAAAAAGTCTCTAGCTAATAAATGTACAAAGATACTTTAATTTCTTTTTCAAGTTGGAAGCACCTAGGTGTCCCTGTGAATACAATGTTGGACTTAGAGTCATACACCTAAATTTTAATCCTGCCTCTGACACTTACTAACTTTATGAACCAGGGCAGCCTCTCCCAGGCTCAATTTCCTCAGATGTTACTTGGGGATAATAGTAATAATAGCAGTACCTATTTCCCAGGGTTTTTGTAAAGACAAAATGGTGCATTTGTATAGCACTTTGCATTTTATTATTTTATTTTAAAGCTTTTCTTTTTGTAGCTGGCAAAATCTCTTGCAGTATCGTTATTTTCCTTGTTAACTTGCTTAGATACCTATTAAGGATCGCTGAAGACCCCTGCCAATCCCATCAAGATTTTGCCAGAAGTGAGATGGACTCAGGTTCCCAACCTCCCATGTCTGGCCAGGCCAGGCATTTTTTTTCTCCTCATGGCCCTATTCCCACTACAACCAATATGTCTGCCATAAGTTCATTCAGATGTAGTCTTTCTAATTAGTGCCAAATATCTCAGGCCAGGCCTATCTAGGCCAATCCAGTGGTTAAGATTCACAATTAAAACATATTGAAATTCTCGTGGGCCATAAACGATACACAAAAAAGAAGTTTACTTATTAATTATAAGAGTAAATTATAACATGTCACTCATTCAGGTAGAAGAAGCTTCCTTCTGGTCTCCATATTCATCACAGTAACAATATTCTGATCAGAAAAATGTGTTGACCTGAATAACTGTGGTGTTTATATCCAGACTGACAAATGTTGGCTCCACAAAAGCTTATCATTTTATACACCAGATATTCAGGAAATTACATTAATGGCTCTAACCTCAGGCCTCCGGGCCAGTCAAAACTAGGGAATACTTTCTTTGGCCCTTAAGGAGAAATTTGTCTAGCCTATGTGTAACATATGTTGCTTAGTCATACTATGTAAATGAATGGGAGAAGCTATTCAAGATAAACTTATCAAACAATGAAAATGGCTCCCATTTCCAACAACTAGTGAATATCATCTCAATGGCCTGACCACTGATGACAACTGTTATGAATTCTAATCAAGTCCTCGCTCTCATAACATAATTTCCTTCAATGGGAATTACACCAAAATCCTCCCAAAGAATGCTATGATTTCTTATAGCTTTGAAATATTTTACTAGAAATTTACTTATATTCGGGTAATGTTTTATAATTTTCATTGTCTCTTTTGGGCCCCTGTGAAGTAATGTGACTAGTCCAGGATAACTATGTTTTTCCCAGGATGCTAAAAGAAGAAAAACAGTTAGCATTTGGTTGATGAGAATAATTATTTTTAAATTAGTAATTAATTACATTAATAACTAATATAATAAATGGATAATTAATTAAATTAATTAAAATAAGAAACTACCAGATGGAACAAGTTTCCATACAACAAACAAGCTTTTCTACAGATCTACACTTTTTCATGCTTATAAACACACACACAAATGTACTTGTATACGCATATATGTATATATCCACATGTACACATGCATGCATAAATATATGTACACATAAATACATGTATGTGCATATATTAATATAGAGATGTACATATAAATATGAGAGAGAGAAACTTAAACTGAAGGACTTCATATGGCAAAGATATTTCACAATGGAATAGTTATGATATACTGTTTTTTTAAAAACTGGTTATACTGGAATGGGTTTTTAAAAAGTTGCCTCTTATTAAAGGAAATTCTGGACCTTTGTCTAAAATAAAGAAAATTTTGAAATTTTGTATGTGTGAGAGGTTTAAATGTAATGCCCTGACTCGTGGATTACTCACATATTCACACCTGAACTATTTTCATTGGATTCCTTTGAAAAGTTTAATAAGCATTTGGTTTTCCTATAGTATTTTCCATTTTTAAGTTTTCTAGTTTTATGTATTTTTCTTTAGTTTCCTTTGTTCATTCCTCTCTCCCTATTTTCTCTATTTTCCCTGTGACTCTGTCTCTCTATCTTTCTTCTTTTATTCTTCCTTCAACCACTGTTTTCTTTACCAATTTTTTTAGAAGGAAAAATCCCTGATGTTCCTTTAATGGGCTCTCCCCTTCCTTCATCTTATTAAATGTAATGGAAATAGATGAATTCACATGTGTGTGTGGCCTCTAGAAAGGAACAAAATCCTGAGGTCAAGTCTGGGGCCTGGCTGGTTTTCTCTTTATGCAAGATCAGGGAGTAAAAGTGTTAATGTGATCTCATGCTTATAAAGGTAGTCCAGAATTCTTTCACACAGGTGTTAGGAAAAAATTTATACAAAGAGAAGTGATGAAAACACATCTGCTCCATTGCAATGAACCTGGGTGCATGATCAGCCTTCTAACTCCAGGACTCTACTCTTATAGCTAGGCAGAAGTTATGGTCAAACCATATTTAGAAATTCAGTTGAGATAAACATTACAACATTTAGTAGAACATAATCCCTTTGAGAGACTTTTAAAAAATCTACAAATCCCTAGCACATATCATAGTACTTTGCAAATAATAGGGCTTAATACATGCTCATTAAATTCTTTTGAGTTCTTGATTGGAATAACTGTTCTAATGCATGAACATGTCTCCTTTAGAACTAATAACTCAAATTTTTATATTGTACTTCTCATTAAAATGATCTCTTTTCTCCTTGACAAGCTTTGTATGGATGATGGGTAGAAAATTAGGAAACCTAGGACAATGGAAGCATAGATTTGAGACTAGAAGGATCCTTAAAAATCCCCTAGTCCCATTCCCTCCATTTTACATGTGAGGAAGCTGAGGATCAGAGATGAAAACTTACTAGTCCAAGGTCGCAAAGGTAGGAAGATAGAGTCAGAATTTGAACTCAGATCCTCTGTCACTAGAGTCGATGTTCTTTTCGTTGTCAGATATTGCCTTCCTTATTCTACTCCAAGGTTTGTTATTTATTAGCCAACTGATGACTGTCAATTTCCTTACACATAATGACTTAAGATGGATTCCTTACTGGTGATGGATTGAATCCAGTGTTCTTAACCTAGGTTACAGAACTTAAAAAAAAATAACTGCATTACAATATAATTGATTTTCTTTTTCATGTTTTTGCATTTAAAAATATTATTCTGAGAAGGGATCCATAGGTTTCCCCAGACTTGCAAAAAAATCTATGTCACATAAAAAGGCTAAGATCCCTCTGACTAAATGTTCTTTAAAACTGATTTGATCTCTAAGGTTCTATGTATTGGAAACAGCATTGGCCTATGATGTGAGAAATGGATTCTAATACCAACTTGGTCATTAACCACGGAGTACTGTATAAATAATTCTTTTTTCCTATGTCACAGTTTTTTTTATTGGTTGAATTGTTTTGAACCTATGATTTCATTGATGGAAAGAACTCTTTTTGGACAAATACAGAACAATTGTTTCACAATTTCGACTTGCCTGTGGTACTGAAAAGTTAAATGACTTGCCCAGTGTTGAAAAGCCGGTAGATGTCAGAAAAAAACAAAACAAAGCAAAACAAAACAAAACAAAACAAAAAAACTTGAAATGACTCTGAAGTTGGCTCACTATTTGTCATGCCAAATTATCTGACATGCCTTAACTCATTCATCTGCAATCTAGCAACATAATCACCTCATTTTTGCTTGCACACAGGGATGAAAGCATAAAGTGAAGTGATGCATAGTAATAACTTTATTCATAAAGTGATTATAATTAAAAAGTATTTTCACATATACGTATCAATATAATTTCTATATTTTGAGCATCTATACCCCACTCCTACCCACCCATAGCTCCTGCTTCCTGATCAACAGCAGTTAATATTTGAAACTAAAGCATTGAAACTAGAGAAAACATTTTATAGAACAGTTGACTCCCCAGGGTTAAAGTTGACCCAGGGTTGCTAGTTTAAGGAACTGGTTGAATTGGTAGACAATTGATGTCCAACATCCCAGGTAGTAATAGTATTGGTAATATCCTCATCAACATCATCATCCCCATTTTATTGAGGGAGAAAAAAGGATCCAGAGCAGTTAAGGTTACTCGGGTAATAAGGTAGAAAACTGGTGACATTTCAATTGGGTTATCTTTCTATCCCATGAGATAATGCCCCCCCAAATTAAAGAAGTATAACCAGAGAAAGAGCATGTTTGCTATGATATTTCTAACATGATAGCTGGCCAACATAAGCAGGTATTGCCATAGAATTTCCTTGAAATTGACAATAAAAGCATCAAGCATTTGGCCTTGCAGAATTATACACCACAATGGAGCCAGCCCTAGAGTTAGAGTGGGAAGACCTGAATTTGGGTCGTAATTCTGCTCATTCCTATTTGTGTGACTGGAGAAATCATTTTGTCTCCTTTCCCCTTCACCCATGAAAAATGGGGAATACCAATGTTTACAATTTGCTACCTCATAGAATTTCAAGGAGCAAGGCATTTTGTAAATCATAAGACAATATAAGTAGGAAGTATTTTATTATAATTAACTTATAGATATTTATAAATAATGAACAATATGAGTAAATATTATGAATAAATCTAAGCAAATTTGGTGTGGTTTTAAACATGCACTATTAATGATAATTTATTAGTTAATAATACATCTGTAAATTATGATAATGATCAACTATCTATCAGCAATGCAATATAGCCAACACATACTGGTTCTTTATAGGCTGTATTTGGCAATTTATAATAATTTGCCCTTTAATGAACTTCTTGATCTAACTTGGGAGGGAGGGAGGAAAAAAAAGACAGGCAGACTGAGTATAATAACTTAATGTGTTAAAAATTATTTATAAATGGCCAAGTCTAAACATTTCTTCTTGTGGTGAACATGACTCAACATCCTGATCCACCCACTGTCTAACTCTTTCTTTATTTTTCCTTTTTTTAAGGGGTCCAATTGCTGAATGATTGAAATATTCACAAAGCTACAAGCATGAAAGAAAATGGGCAGCCACAAGTCAACTGGGGACTAATGAATTTGGTAGCAGGATGATGGCCACAACCACACACTGTGATATTCACTGGGATCATGTAAGAGTTCTCAATTATCCTCCCAGTTTAGCGTGATGAAGTGATTCTTGTTCCATGTCATAAGAAATAGTAGCTCACATGTATGG
Source organism: Pseudocheirus occidentalis (assembly GCA_028646575.1). Classification (NCBI taxonomy): domain Eukaryota; kingdom Metazoa; phylum Chordata; class Mammalia; order Diprotodontia; family Pseudocheiridae; genus Pseudocheirus; species Pseudocheirus occidentalis. The sequence continues at coordinate 209,080,674 of CM053597.1, read as the reverse complement.
AATACTGAAGGTTTATTGATAATAATTCACATTCACATAATGTCTTCAATATTTATATAGTGTTTTTCTCAACATCAATAATATTGTTCTATATTTTTATTACATCATAATATATTTAGTGTTAATGTTACTTTTAGTCATTTATTAATAAATATTTAAGTTAATTTATGTTAATTTTATTATTAATTTATAGGTTTTTGTTATCTGAATACATAAACACTTTACAACTACTGATGCTCACAACAAACCTATTGGTAGGTGCTATTACAATGCCTACTTTACAGTTGAGGAAACCAAGTTCAACAATGATTAAGCGACTTGTCCAAGGTCACACAGTGTGTGTCTGAGGCCAGTTTTGAACTCATGTCTTTTCTTATGCCTTATTCCAAGTCCAGTAGTCCAACCATTGTATCACTTGGTTATCTATACAAGTTAGATAATATGAGTATTACTGCATTCATTTTATAGATGACAGCTAAGACAAGGAGATATAGATGATCTATCCAAAGTTTTGTAGCTAGTCGAAGTCAGGATGGGGAATTCAAATTTGGATTTGTTGACTAGGACCAATGCTCTTTCCATTACTGTACACTGGTGCCTAAGATTTATAGAATGCTTTCCTCATAATAGCCATGTGAGATAGTAAAGTGTTATTATCATATCCATTTTATGAAGAGGAAATTGAATCTCAGAGAAGTTAATTAACTTGCTTTTAATCACACAGCTAGTAAATTTCAGCATCAGATAAAAAATTTAATAATAATAATAACAATTGTAAAATGCTTAGCACAGGTCCTGGCATATAGTAGTTGCTATGTAAACATTAGCTATTATTATTATAAACTAGTTCTAATCCATAGTCTAGTGTCCTAGTATGATCCTTATTCCATTCCATCCCACCCACTAAACCCCAACTCCTATTTTAGTTAGAAGAATTCTCTAAGTCTTCTAATGCCAGGTTCAATGCTCTATTATCCCAAAGACTAACACATTTCTGGTATTTGTATAATCTTGTTTCAAACATTGAAATTCCATCACTTTGCAAGAATTCTTGTGAGGCATAAATAAATTAAGGTATGTATAGCATTTGATAAACATTAAATGCCATGTAAAGGGAGTTGTTGTCGTTAGTGTTTTTGTATTATTCTTCTGATACTAGTTCAATGAAAATCCAATAGAAATAGTCCCAGGATAGGTCACTATCATGCTATTATTCTTTTAAATTTCATATTAATCTTACTTTTGAGTGGATGTATAAAATGACTGATTTTGTGTAATTGAATCGAATGAGAAGGAAGGCTCAGTATCTGCAGGTTCACTGAATTCATCTTTGGGATAGTTCCAAAAGCGAATAGGATGACATGCTGGGGATGGTATGTAGTTCCTTCTCTTTCCATATGTTTTTCATTTCTGCCACAAGGTCCTTGTATTTTCAATTTTTTTCATTCCACAGCTTAAGGATTATGAGTATTCAGTTTACTGACGTTTATTAAAAACATTGTTCTAAAACTTTCCCATATGATTGTGGGCACCAATTTTTGCCTGTGATAATGCTCCAGGTGAATTATAGCTTATTTATTGAATTTTCCAAGATGTTATTGGAGTCTGTATTTGCAGCAGAAAATAGCAGTCTGTTATTTTATGAAAAATGGGTAACATTTTAATGTATAATTCTGGCCAGGTTGCTTCTTACAATGTAATCACAACCTGAAATAATATGTTGAAGACCTTCTGCTGTTTCCTTACATAATCTGCATTGCTTAATAAGATTAAACTTGAGGGTAACCTTTCTGTAAATTCTGTGACAATTACTTGATCTTGAATTGCTGTCATATGTCTCTCTTGTTCTGTGAACAAATCCCCACTATGCAGCCATTTACACTAAGCCTTTTTTTTCTCCTATTGTTGATTGAATTAATTTGGATATCACCCATGGGATTTCCTTTGGAATAAAAAAGTCAATACCTTTTGATTCCACCTTTATACCATAGCCTTTCCTAGGTTCCATCTACAAAACTACTTTTAGTTACATTAGTCAAATGTAAATACATGTACCTGTTATTAGTACTTACTGTTGTTTTGTAAAGTAATGTCTTTTTGTTCCTTAAATATTTCTCTAAGTTGTTTATATGGTGTTCTGAGAATTACTAGTCTCTTACCTTCTTTTTGATGAGGAAGTATGTATCTGTTTTCCTATAGCTGGCTTGGAGTGATGGATCTGTGTTTCCTTAAAATTCTATGAGTTTTCACTTGGTTACTTTATAAATCTTTTACTATTGATTTTACTCTTCTAAAAGCGTACATTAACTAGTATCACCTAGGTATTAATTGCTCTAAACGTGTCCTTAATATTAAGCTCTGACTATAGGATGCAATAAATCTTCTGACATATACAGCCATGCTTTTCTTCTTAATATCTTTTCTTACTGAAATGTCTTGCCTGGAGAAGACCAAGGAATTATAAGTATCAGCTTCTTCCACTGATTAAATTTGAACATTAGATTCAAGATCAAAGTCATCAGTCTGTATTTTTCTTGGCAAAAATAAGGAGTTTTCATTTGTTACCTCCAAATGACATTTGAATAATCACATCAGATAAAAGATTCTAGCACAGGAAGAATCTTTTGAATTTGTCAGTGTTGTTTTCATTATTTTTGGTGCAGTCCTATCACCAGATGTAATCTATGTAAATGGAATTACTGATAGGATATTTTGGGACAACTTCCTCTTCAAATTAGAAGCTATACTCATTTCGAATCTAGAAAGACAATAACGAGGTTAAGGCGTGTCAGAACTGTAATGGACCTCAATCGTCTCTTTAAATTTTATGTAAATTATTCTTGGCATTGTTGTGTTTCTGGAACATTCTAAATAGAGAATAGTTTTCCATCTAGAAATGAAATGCTCCAGAATTCTCATGATAGTTAGGTCTATTTTATATATTTCCCATGAATCAATAAGTCATTAGAGAGGGACTGAATAAAATCTTTTGTATAATCAATAAAAATTTATATGAATGTTATTTTGCCCAGAAGATTTGTTTAATTATTATGAAATCAATGGTATTATTGTATTATATTCCTTATAATCCTGGGACTTTGGGGCACATGCTTTTTGATCATTGAAAATATATTATTTTATAGTATTTTATATGATACGTGTTGAATGACTTGTATGTAGTATATGAACATGATGTTAATCGGTATTTAGAAGGTATCTATTCTCATATTTTAGTGATAAATATATGATACCTTCTGTTAAGAAAAATTGGATCAAGCTTGCTTCTGAGAATACGCTATTAAGATAGTTTGCTGGATATTCATGAGCCATTATCAAATATTGGAGCCTGTCTCTAGCAATATTATCACTAGTATTCTTCTTATTATGATTAGTTAATTCACTTCTTTTGGATGGGCTTGGATAGAAATGGTCCTGCTTCAAATCAGTATCCTAATATTATTGTTTTATATTTAAAATGTTGTAGACTTATGCATATATATACATGTATGTATATATATACATATATAGAATAAATACTTTTTGTGGTTGAATAAAAGAATTAAGAAGTAAGCAATCCTCCATTGGCTCATTTCAAGTACTCTTTGTAAAATTCCAGTAGCAGATGGGACAATGGAGACAATACATTCCTTTTTCTGTTTCCACAAGAATTTTATTTGCTCTGCATAGGTCCAAATATTTTGAGAGCTTTTCATGCCACCTAGCTTAGAGAGAATGGATATCTGGTATGGCAACATCCATTTAAAAAACATTTCTCTCAAGTTTTTATAGATTGATGTTACGTCTGGATGCTTCTTAGCAACTGTTTGGTCTGTGTTAATGGTTTCATTTCATTATGGTTAATTTCTTCAGGATATTTCAAAGTCTGCACTTGAAATATGGAGATTTGACATGTTGGTCCATGAAATACAGCTAATTTCTAACATATACACATCCATCCATTCACACACACATACATACATACGTGTTCATATACCCATATATTATGCCATATCTTAGTAGGTGCTAAATTTTTATAGTGAATACAGTTGTGTTACACAGTTACTACCATTTCCTTGCATGATCTACTTCTGTCACTAAATTTGGACTCCTTAATAATAATTCTTTTTAATTTCTGACATCAATAATGTAATCTCAATTTGTCTTCATTTATCCTCTCCTTCATTTATGCAGACAAATATGCATGACTTAGCTGTTTGTAAAATGCTTTTCTGTTAACATTATGTTGGCTGAGTTCATGTGGATATCACTCATGGATCTTAACCATTTCATAGGTTCTATCCAGAAGTAACCCTCTCTTGGTTACATTGGACAAATTCATTGTATCTGCTATCAGACTTTTCTATTGCTTGTTTGTCATATTAGCCAATCTGATAGTTGTGAGGTGATACTCAGAATTGTTTAATTTGCATTTCTTTAATCAATAGTGACTTCAAGCATTTTTCATCTGACTATAGATAACTTCAATTTCTTCATCTGAAAACTGCCTGTTCATATCCTTTGACTATCAGTTAGGGAATGGCTTGTATTCTTATAAGCTTGACTCAGTTTCCTATATATTTTAGAAATGCAATCTTTATCAGAGACACTAGCTGTAAAAATTGTTTTCCAGCTTTCTGTTTCCCTGCTAATCTTGGTCACATTTGCTTTGTTTGTGCAAAAACTTTTCAATATAATTTAATCAAAATTATTCATTTTGCATTGCATAATGGTCTCTATCTCCTGTTTAGTCAAAATTCTCTTCTTCTCCATAAATCTGTCAGGTAAACTATTCCTTGCTCTTAATTTGCTTATGGTACCACATTTTATTTCCCAATCATGTACCCATTTTGACCTTATCTTGGCATATAGTATAAGTGGCTGGTCTATACCTACTTTCTGCCATACTTTTTTTCCAGTTTTCCCAGCATTTTTTTGTCAAATAATGAGTTCTTATCCAATAAACTGGAGTCTTTGTGTTTATAAAACAGTAGATTACCATAGTCATTGATTACTGTATTTTGTGTACCTAACATATTTCAATGATCCACCACTCTATTTCTTGGACAGTACCAAATAATTTTGATTTTGGCTGCTTTATAATTCAGTTTTAGATCTGGTATGACTAGGCCACCTTCCCTTGTGTTTCTTTTAATTAATTGCCTTGATATTCATGACCTTTGCTTCTTCCAGATGAATTTTAATTTTTTTTAGCTCTATAAAATAATTTTGGTAGTTTTATTGGTCTGCTACTGAATAAGTAAATTAACATAGGTAGAATTATCATTTTTGTTATATTAGCTTGTCCTAACCATAAGCAATTGATATTTACTCAATTATGTAGGTCTGTTTTTATTTGTGTGAAAAATGTTTTATAATTGTATTCATGTAATTCCTGGGTTTGTCTTGACAAGTTGACTCCCAAATATTTTATATTGTCTACAGTTATTTTAAATGGAATTTCTCTTTCTAATTCTTATTGCTTGGCTTTGTTAGTAATAGCTAGAAATGCTGGTGATTTATTTGGGTTTATTTTGTATCCTGCAACTTCACTAAAGTTGTTAATTTTTTCTGTAGATTTTTTGTTCTTCTCTAGGGTTCCCTGAATAGACTATCATTTCATCTGCAATGAATGATAGCTTTGTTTCTTCTTTGCCCATTCTAATTCCTTCAATTTCTTTCCTCCCCTCTTATTGATAAAGCTAACAATTCTAATACAATATTGAATAATAATGGTGATAATTGATTTCCTTGTTTCATCCATGATCTTATTGGGAAAGCTTCTAACTTATCTACATTATACATAATATTTTCTTATGGCTTTAAATCGATTCTACTTATCATTTTAAGGAAAGCTCCACTTATTCCTATGCTTTTTTTTAAACAGGAATGGGAGCTATATTTTGTCAAAAGCTTATTCTGCATCTATTGAGATAATCATAGTTTTCCTAATATTGAACCATTCCTGCATTCCTGGTATAAATGCCACCTGGCCATTGTGTAGTCTCCTTGGTGATAAGTTGTTGTAATCTTTTTGCTAATATTTTATTTTAAATTTTTGCATCTATATTCACAAGGAAAATTGGTCAATGATTTTCTTTCTCTCTTTCAGCTCTTCCTGATTTAGGTACCAGCACCATATTTGTATCATTAGAAAGAATTTGGTAGAACTCCTCCTTCACCCATTTTTTAAAAATAATCTATATAATATTGGAATTAATTGTTCTTTAAAAATATGGTAGGATTCACTTGTAAATCCATCTGGCCATGGAATTCATTGGAAGCTCTTCCAATTTCTTTTTTTCTGAAATATGCTTATTTAAATATTTATTTCCTCTTCTCTTAATCTTAGTAATTTATGTTTTTGTAAATGTTCATGCATTTCACTTAGATTGTCAGATTTATTAGCATATAATTGGGCAACATAGTCCCTAATTATTATTTTGATTTCCTGTTCCTTGGTGATGAATTCACCCTTTTCTATTTTGATACTGGCAATTTGGTTTTCTTCTTTCTTTTTTAAAAATCAAATTAACCAAAGGTTTAATCTATTTTTAAAAAATAAAGCCAGCTGTTAGTTTTATTTATTAGCTCAATAGTTTTCTTAATGTCTGTTTTTACTAATCTCTCCTTTGATTTTCATTGGTATTTAATTGGGGTTTTCAATTTGTTCTTTTTCTAGCTCTTTTAGTTACATGCCCAATTCATTGATCTCTTCTTTCTCCGTTTTATCCATGTAAGCATTTAGAGATATAAAATTTCCTCTAAGAACTTCTTTGACTGCATCCCACAAGTTTTGTCATATTGTCCCATTATTGCCATTCCCTTTGATGAAGCTATTGATTGTTTCTGATTTGTCATTCTTCAGTCATTAGGCCAGTCATTCTTCATGATTAGATTATTTAGCTTTCAATTAATTTTTGGTGTATCTTTCCATGGATCTTTCTTACATGTAATTTTATTGCATCATGATTTGAAAAAGATGCATTTAGTATTTCTGCCTTTTCTGCATTAGATTGTGAGGATTTTATGCTTTAACATATGGTTAATTTTTGTGTAGGTACAACATAATTTTGAGGAAAGGGTTTATTCTTTTCACTCCCTATTCAACTTTCTCCAGAGTTACAGCATATATAACTTACCTAAAATTCTATTCAGCTACTTAACTTCCTTCTTGCTTATGTTGTGGTTAAACTTATCTAGTTCTGAGAGGTGGAGGTTGAGATACCCCACTCAATGTCTTCAGTCTTTATCTTTCCTTGTTCTACATTAAGCATTCTTTATTGATCAAGTCCAAATCCTATTTTTTAAATCATTGGTAGTAGATCCCATAGACTAAAGTGCTGTTAGATGTAAAATGACAAAACAAAAATACCTACTATTTATGCTCGTATGTTCCCCTAACTACTTTGAATTCTATCCCTATTCTCACTGGCATTTAAAATCACGGAAATGATTACAATGATTTCATTCTTGTAAGCACCACCTTCTAATACATAAAGATGATGATGATGATGATGATGATGATGATGATATAGCTTTTTATATAGCACTTTAAACTTTATAAAGCAGTTTCCTAATGTTCATTCATTTGATCCATACAATAACCCTATGAAATAGGTTTTATTGTTATCCTTGTTTTATAAACAAGGAAAATGTGAATAAGGCAGGTTAATTGACTTGCCCTGAGTCACACAGATAGTAAATGTCTGAAGCAGGTGGAGAACTAAGGTCTTTTTTTTTCCAATTTCTGTGCTTTATCAAATTAAATTATAAACTGATCCATGTCAGGTATTCAACCTTTTTGCAAGATGCAGTAGATTAATTCTATTTCCTAAAAATCATAGTAACAGAATAGAAATAATGAAACAACATGAAGGTCTATAATATTCTCTATGTAAGTTAGCTTCAGTGGTATAGATGAGGTTAAATAGATGCCATAGAAATATATACATGCTTATGTGTATTATATATATATATATATATATATATATATATATATATATATATATATGAGTGTGTGTATACAGATATAAAATGTGTGTATGTTTGTATATATAGATATGTGTATATATGTATACACACATTGTGCATATATACATGTATTTATATGCGTGCACACACCCACCCACCCACATGCACACACACATATATTTATATATATTTGGCAAGCCATATTGGAAAATATTTCATTGGTATGAGAGACTGAGAAAATCGGCTTGCATATTGGACTGGAATGTCAGTCAACAGGGACTAGAATATTAGACTGTGGTTAAGCTGGATGTATTCATAGCTCATTACAAATGTATTGTTAGACATATGCTTTGTTTATTTTGCTGTTATGAAAATCATAGAAGTTGAATGGTATGGGTTATTTCCACTAATCCTGAAGTCAGTGATCTTCAAAACTTGGATAGAAAATAGTAGGACCATAGCAGACATGTTTAATTGGCAGACAAACCAATATGCCCTAGCTATAATACACACAGTTAAGAAAGCATCTTGAATGAATTTTAGATCTTGCTATTGAAGTAAATAAATGAAAACTTTTAGACAATTGGGGTGGCCAGGAAGGCCTGTGGGGTGCACTGAGGGAGGTTTATAACTAGTTTAAGCCTGATACTGCATTAAGGGACATACATGTTTCATAGAGCAGTAGTGTCAAAAGACATTTAAGAGGCCATGGGCTCCAACCTCATATTTACAGATAAAGAAACAGAGTCCCAGAGAAGTGAATAGATTGGGCCAAGGTCACCAAACTAATTTCAGAGCCCACATCATCTGTTGCCTAATAGGCATTCTTTCTGTAATAATATATGACTTTATATCTGTCCAATTTGGAAATATGCAATCAAGTAGATAGAACTATAATTTAGAAAATTATTGCCATATAAATATTAGAATAAAAGATTCCTTTTTACATTTATTAATACAAATTCATATGTATGCATAATTTAAGAGCTTTCTTGCTTCTCCAGAGTATGTGGGATAATTTATTTAGGTTTGACTAAAGTGTTTCTCTAGTTTTTTTTTAATTAAAACTTTTTTAAAAAGTTCACCCTTTATAAATACAAATGTTACTAAGCAAGATAGGGAAGCTGGACCTTTGAAATGATGATGGAAACATATTGTAACTACTTATAAGTAGTTAGGCTGGAGGAGAAAGAGAAAATAATTTAAAAGTAAAATAGTCATGAAAGGTAACTACAACAATGCTAGACACTCCATCATAAATTAACAAATAAAATTAAAATTAAAATTAAATTAAAAGCTAATCTATGGGGGGAAATAATAAAATAGATTAACCTTTGCTAATTTGATTTTAAAAATAAGAAAACCGAATTGTATCACAAATAAAAAAGAATTCACAACAAATGAAAAATGAGAGAAATGATTAGAAAGTATTTTGTTCAAATATATAACCATAGAAATGACAATTTAAATTAAGTTGATGAATGTTTACAAAAATATGAAGTGCCTAGATTAATATAATAGAGAAAACAGAAAAGAAATTTGAGTAAGCCCTAAGTGAATATCCCCTCACACACATAAATCCACCCCAAACTGAGGAATAGATAAATAGGTGATTCCTATTAAGTACTCCTATTCTTATTAAACATTAAGCAATTATTTCTAATGTTACACAATTCATTTGCAGAAATAGGCAAAGATTTTTACCAAATTCCTTCTATGACACAAATATGGTCTTGACACCTAAACCAAAAAGAAGTGACCTGAATACCCTGTTAAATTAAAATATTATCACAAAGTCTATAGTAACATATCAAAAAGATTATATACTCCTGCTAGGTTGGATTTATACCTGGAATACCTTCAGTACTATGAAAATTATCCACAAATACATGGAAAGGTAGGTATGATGTTAGTAATTCCATAAAAATAACTATAGAATGTATAAAACAGAATACTGTATAAGAATACAATTTCAACATTTTTATTAAAGACAGACAATAATTGGAGAAATATTAATTGATCACAATAAAAACAATAGTGATTATGTTAATTGAATAAATTTTTAAAAATAGACCCACTTCTGTTATAAAGTACTAGAAAATAAAATAACAAATGGACAGTTTCATAATATGGATTGTATATTAAACCAAGAGCCAGCATTATATGCAATGGGTACAAATTAAATGTCTGTCACATGATTCTCAGTAAAGAAATTTTCATTATTACTACTAGTATTTGATCAGTGTTAGAAATTCTATCTATGGAAATAAGGCAGGTGAAATATTAAAAGAATAGGCACAAGCAAAAAATAAAGAAAATTATCATATTTTGTAGGTGACATGGCTCATTTGGAGAATTTTAGCTATGAATTGTAGCAACTAATTACTTGAGCAAAAGTTCTGGATCTAAAATAAATCTACATAAATAATCACCACTCCTGTATATTTAAAAAAAGATATAAAAAGTAATTCCATTTAAAAGAATTATAGAAAGCAAAATATAGTTAAGAATATTTCTACCAATACACTCAGGAATTTTATGAAAACCATAATAAAAGTTTTCATGAAAATAAAGGTAGCCAATAATTGGAGAAATATTAATTATCCCTAGGCAGGCTAAAACAATGTAATAAAAATTGTAATGTTATCCATACTAGCCAACTACCAATGCATTACTTTATAGAACTAGAAAAGATAATAAAATTCCCCTTCAGATAGGAAAGGGACTTAGTGGTACTGGATATCTAATTATACTATAAAGCAATGTTTATCAAAATGATTTGGTACTTAAAGAAATAGAGAGGTCTGTCAACAGAACAGATTCAATATTCAACATACAGAAGCAAATGAACTAAGTAGGCTGTTGCTAGATAAAATTAAAATGGAATAAGGATTGACTATGCAACAAAAACTACTGAGAAAACTGGAAAGCAATCTGGCAGAAATTAGGATTAGACTCATTCTCATATATACTGTGATAAGATTGAAATGGCTATATGATGACCTTGTGTTCATCCTCAGTGCAGTCAGTAGTCATATGTTTAATATCTGGTATCCAAAATTTTTTACACAATTCACTTTTACATTTAATCTGCAGCACTAAAACTTTTTTCAATCATTGTCTTAAATCTAGGCAATCAACAAAAATAATAAAACAAACACTGATTTGCAGCTTCTACAATGTCAATGCTCACATTTGAACATTGAAAAGTTGGCTTTCATGGGTCACTTTGATCTGACTCTGGCATAACTCTGTCTATAGCTGTCACCTCTCATGGTCCTTCAGTCTGTCCCTCTGGCTAGAAAAAACTAGACTTCCAAAATGCCCAAGTTTTTGATACAAAAATAGCATCAGTGTATCATGGAATTATATTTGAAGGGGACCTCAGAGGCCCCCTGGTATAACTCTATGTGGAGTTTATCTTCCAAATCCATCTTCCTTTTGGTTATGGTTAACATTTGCATTTTAACAAGGACCTACAATACCTTAAGTGAAAATATTAAGTAATACAGAAATTTTAAATAGGTCCAGTGAAGGAAATTATTTTTAAAGTGGTCATAATTGGAAATTTTCATGACTGGGACAAGTGGCCTTACATGTACTTGGGGGAAGAAATTAAAACTTGCTTATAACTCAGGTATGAAGTGGGTATAGGTATGACCAAAAACAAACAAAAAAAACTCAATACACGGAGGCAGATGCTAGTTTAAAAATGTTCATTGGCTGCTGTAAGTGGGAAGATTTGGACTAAAGTATAAAGAAAACCCACAGTGAGTATCCTTGGGGTCTAACTTCTCTCACCTGATGTCTGGAGCATTGCTTTTCACTTTCATTTTACTCACTCTAGCAATCAGCTCTCACTCAAACAGGGATAAGTTCCCAGAGATACACTATTGCCACATGTAAACTCTATCATCAGCCTAGAAGTATCCCTACTGAAAAAAATGTATCCTTTAGTATCCTTTACTTCCTACCAAAAGGAAGGATCCTACTAAGAGAAGTATCCCTTTCTTCCTACTCTAGCTCTTCACCTCCTCTCCAATATAGTTCCTATCTATACAACCAGTCATTGACCAAAATGTCACTTTCAGATCTAAAACATAATTGCTTACTTAATAAGGCAAAACTGTTTTTGATCCAAATACAACAAATAAATGCTACAGCTTCTTGGAGTTGCAGGTGAGAGTTGGGTGACAGGTAGGCACCAAAGACATATGAGCAACTCTGAAAAGGGCTCTGCAAGCCCTCACAGCAGAGGTGCTCATCCTCCTGAACACCTGATACCCAAATGCATGTGAATGATAACTCATTAATTAATGGATTACAATGTGCTATGCAGTTTATTAAACATTGAGAATAAAAATATAAGCAAGAAACCCATTTCTTGCCTTCAAGGAGCTTGCATTCTAATAAGAGGAGATATCAATAGTGGGTGCTAGACAGTTGGAAGATGGTGGAGAGTGAGGTGCAGGGTGGTGGGGTATGAAGTTGTGGAATGGTTTAGAAATGACTGGAAAGTGATGTGGATGTCAGTTCATAGGTCAAGAAGCATTTTGTACCTACTATGTGCTGGACAGCACGCTAAGTATGGAAGTGCAAGGAAAAAGATAATCCCAGATTTCAAGAAGTCACAGTCATTCAATAGAGGAGTAAAAAAATAGCTAGTATTCATATAATGCTTTTTTAAAGGTATGCAGAGTTAATATACTGTTACGGGTTTTTTATTCAGGTGAGGGTTATCTTTTTGGGTCAGGATGTATAGGGCTTACCTATACCCACCTCAACAGGCCTCGGGCATCCCCGGCTCCCATCTACTCTGGGAGAAACAGCTGCACAGAAAAACTCAAGACACAGGACTTGCTTCTAGCTTTTATTGAGAGTTCATCCTCTATCTGGGTGTGGCTGGACTGGACTGCCTCTGCCTCCGGGTAGCCTGTATTTAAGTCCTTTCTCCAGGGCCCCTTATGGCCCCTCCCCTGGCCATGCCCTCGCCACAGCGGCCAATGTGCATCACCCCGAAAGGCGGAGAGATTATCCTGCTTATTGTAAACAAGTGCAACCTTCACATTCCGCCCCCAGGTGATCACTGCACTCCTGTTAGCTGAGGATCACTCAACCCTTCACATCTCACGTGGAGTATCATCGACCCTCTTTAGGAGTCTCCACCCCAGGTGAGGTATCAGAGACCTAACAATATACATCATCTCATTTAATTCTCATAGCAACCCTGTGAAATAGTTGCTATTATTGTCACCATTTTACAGGTGGGGAAAGAGAAATAGGTGCAAGTTAGGTGATTCTCCCCAATATCACACAGCTTGTATATTTCTGAGGCAGGATTTGAACTTGGATTTTTCATACTCTAGTGACACTCTATGTATTGCAAAACCTAACTGCCTCACTTAGGCCTGGTTGTGGTTCTGGGCAAACTAAGGTAAAAAAAAAAACACATTCAGACCATTTATTAACATCTGATACTACTAAATCTCCTTCATTTCTATCTTTTTTTTTGTTAATTCCTGCAGGCTTCCAGAGATCAACACTTCTTTTCTGTGATATCAATGCTGCTGTGAAGAAACATTTAGCATTCCTTGCAGAATTCAAAATGTAAAGGACAAAACAGAAAGGTGGCCTACCTGGGTTTGGGAATTGTTGTATACTTTTTAAAAATTCCATGAAAGAAGAAATTCTTCCTTGAATGAGACCAACCTTGCTGCCTGCTATTTAACCAAGGGAAGAATGTTCCTTTTTATGCCTCCTAGAGGTTGCTTTTGGAAGGATTCAAGCATAAAATATAAATATTCTTCATCAGACCAATTCCTGAATATTTTGTTGACTCTTTCTAAAAATATTTCTGTTAACTAAAAATAACCCATATACACCCTGGAGTCCATGGTGAATGCATTATAAATAACATTAATGGAAAGAATTACCATTTAGACAAATACTTGTGTTGCAGCAACCACCCTGGCATACCCAGTATGACTGCTACCACAGGTTCTTAGATCTGCTTAATTAAGAAAGATAGTTTTTCAGGGGGTCAACAATCTTTTTTAATAACATTCATTAGTTCAGGGGAAAAGTCAGCACATTGAACTTCAGGGAAAATTGAAACAAAATAGTTGAGAAAATACAAGCAGAGAAATAAAGACCAACAGACTGGGCTTCTAACTGAGAAATTAGCACAGATCAACAGATAGATCCAGCTGTCTGACCAAGGCAATACATGCATAGTTACTATAGAGAGAAGCACCAACATCTGGGTTTTTCTTTTTTTTTCCTTTCTTTTTTTTTGGAGGGCAGTTGGGGTTAAGTGACTTGCCCGAGGTCACACAGCTAATGTGTGTGTGTGTGTGTGTGTGTGTGTGTGTGTGTTAAATATCTGAGTCCAGATTTGAACTCAGGTCCTCCTGACTCCAGAGCCAGTGCTCTATTCACTGTGCTACCCAACTGCCCCAAACATTTGGGTTTTTCAAAGCTGGGGTGGTGGGGTGCGGTGTCCTTAACAACTACTCAGAGTCTCATCTGGTCAAATCACAAGAACATTCTTCCAACGAGTGAGCCCCAAAGTAAAACGCTAACCTCAGAGTATATATATACACACACACACATATATACATATACATATACATATACATATACATATACATATACATATACATATACATGTATGTGTACATATACATATACATGCACATGCATATATATACACACATATACATATATACACACTCTGTATAACATATATTCTATATATACATGTATGTGTGTATGTATGCATATATATATATGTACACACACACACATACATATATCCTTTGTATAGCCAGAGGGCATCACAACCCTCCTGACTCAATGCCTAATTAAAAATTAGCAGAAGATCTAAGAGCCTTCCTTCAAACAAGTCTCCTCTAAGCAAGCTTCCCTTGATGGGCTCCACAGTGAATCCTATAAATTACTTGGGAAGCTTTTATATCCCATTAAACATCATAACTTGATGGAGCTATTAAGTGGAGATTTTTCCAAGCTGACATTTTGTCTCAGACTTCTTCATCTCAGACTTCATTTGAAATCAAATAAACCAAATATTGGGAGTCATGCTCATGTTTTGAAAATCATATTATTAAAATGTTATTTAAGTTTGCAATTATAACCTAAAAATAAATTTAAAATCATCAGTTAAAGCCAATTCCTAGGGATAGAGTCAAAGGTTCCCCTGAGAAAAGAATGAAGAGCATGAAGAGTATAGCAAGAATGAAGGGTGGCATGGCTTAAGAATGATCATAAAGCATAATTTCTTTAAATGATCAATTAAGTTTGTGTCCTTCAGTCATATCTTATTCTTAATGCAATTCCTATTGCATTATTAATTATAAATTATATGCTTGATATTTCTACCTTTCCATGTTTATTTTATTCTTATCCTAAAACATGGCCAGTCTTTGTGAAGATGCTGTATGATGGTGAAAAAATAGGTAGTGATTGAGTCCCATTTAATGATATCTAAAGTTCTGTCATATCTAATTTTATAATACCTTCCCCACAAATGTGTGTGTGTATATGTATATATATGTATGTATATGTATATGTATATGTATATGTATATGTATATGTATATGTATATGTATATGTATATGTATATGTATATGTATATGTATATACTCTGAGGTTAGCATTTTGCTTTGGGGCTCACTTGTTGGAATTTAATTTCCTTTGTGATCATCTTTCTTTTAGATTTGTCTTTCTGAAAAAAGGTACACTGAAGTCCCCACAATCATTTCTTTTTCTCCCCTAAATCTTTCTGTAATTCATTTTGCTTTTAAGTATTGTTAATCAAAGAACAGGCATTTATTATATACTAGTTTAAGTTTTGAAGGAAAAGTTATTCTTGGATATAATCCATTTTCCTTAACTTTTTAGTACATCAAATTCCAATTTTTACTTGTTTTTGTGGATGTATACTGATACTAATTGAAGTCCATTAGCCCATGATTTGTTTCCTCTTTTGTGTTTGTTATATATTTTATTTGACCTAGAATCTCTGGAATTTGATGTAAAAATTTTTTGGTTTCTTATTTGTTGTTCATCTCTGGTGGTGTCTCCTGAATTCTATTAATCTATACTTTGTCTTATAGTCCCAATATTTCTAGACAATTTTCTTTTTTTATTTTATGAAACAGGGTAGTCAATGGGTTTTACTTGTTTGATTCTTCACATTGCGTAGGAGATTGGTGACTTCCACAGTGGCATTCTGTACACTCAATTAAATGTCACTCAGTGAGACAAGTGCTTGATTTGGGGGCAAATAACATGACTCAAAATTCTCCCTCTACTATTTACTACCTGGTTGACTTTGGACAAATTGTTCCCCTCTCTGAAACTCAGGATTCCTTCTCTTTGAGCTATAAATCTCACTTTTCTACCTTATCTCAGGAAATTTATTATTGGTAAAACCTCATCATGCTTCATGATTTCATCAGCTTAAATATTGTACCTCATTATTGCCCTCTGTTCATTCTGATTGAAGGATGGAGCCATGAACTCCAAAACCTCCATTTAAGGAAGGAACTCAGCTCAAAACAGTTCATTATTTCTCATCTCACTGCCCTACATTGGGACTTCTCTAACTTCCCCCATTCCTTAATGTTAGATATCTTCCTTAGGACCTGCTGCAACCCAGCTTTTCAGTTTCTTTTCATGTCTTGTCTTTTCCTCATTAGATTGTTTTCCTTTTCCTTTTCTATTTTTTTTGTATTTATTTCCCAAGAGCTTATGTGCCTGGCACATGGTAGGTGTTTAGTCAATGTTTATTAATCGATTAGTTGATGTTAATCCCACTTCAGATTCTAAGTTTGCGATCTTTTGATCTTGCACCAAAATAAAAGTAAGAAACTTCCAAGAAAGTTAAAATGGAATCCTACTGTCAAAGTAGACCTACTAATAGGTGGAAAGAGAACAAACATAAGACTGATGACATCTAGTAGATAATCCCAACCCCTCTCAAGTCTTAAATTGATCAAGGTGTTTTTAAAGGCCTTTATTTTTTTAAATCTAAACACCTTTTTCTTGCATCTGCTCATTTGTCAATTTAATTAATAATACACAACCCAAAAAGTTAATGCTGTTACTATTAACTTTATTTTAGATTTTCTCCTATTTGCTAAGGAAAAAATAATATATTTAGCAGGAAATCATTAGTGCAAGTATTCCAGTCAGGTGAAAACACTAATAAGTAGGGCATTTTGAGACTTGAAATAACATTTGGATACTCACATTTATTTTATTCTATTCCTATTTTATTGTCTCTAATCCTCAGAGAAGAGTGAGTGTTTTCACCTTTAAAGATGCTTAAAAATCCATGAAGTCACTGGATTCCTATAAACAATTCTACAATAAACAATCCTACAAGCCTGAAGGGGTTTACTGAGTCTCTGAATGATGGTATTTTAGCCCCTTCTTATCTTGATTCTGTGAAATTCCTTTGTCAATACTATAGCTTACTTGAGATTTCCTCTTTTCTTAATCAAAGATTAGTACAGGACCCATTCTCCCTTTTCAAAGAGATAACCTCTTAGTGAGAAATTTATCTTCAACTTCAGGTTCATGTGAGGAAAATAATTCAGAATTGTGTCACAGAGAAGTTGGATATAAGACATACAGACCTAACACCTGAGTGGGGAGCTGATTATTGCCTGACAGTGGAAAGAGAATTATAGTCCTTTAAATGCAGCTCTAGATTCTAATTAACACATAATTTCTGGGAAGAAAGTGTAAGTGAAAACTGTTTTAACTTCAAATGGAGAGATTCCACAGTGACCACCAAAGAATATCAAAATGATTGAAGGCATTGCCTTCATCTGCAAGCCAACCTTCCTCTGTGGAGCTTGTGGCAGAATGAATCTCCCTTCTCCCTTTGGGTATATTTCTACATCCAGTCTGTGGCTAGTGAAGGGATTTCATTTACTCTGTCATTCCTTCTCACTTGCTACATTTCAACATGGGCTCTGTAGAAGAAAATGGATAGAGTACAATGTGTGGCCAGGCTTTCTTCTGCAGTTTCAGCAAAACTATTCCCAATACAACATACTTAGAAGAGCAAAGACAGTTCAGTAGAGGGCACTTTGCTAATTGTTTATGTAGGTTTATTACCATTTCCAACAATTATTCTAGCTGTTGGCTGAGAAATAAAATGTAAAATTGAATAGGTAAATAAATGGCCTTCTAAATAATAATGTCAAACAAAAAGGATTAGACTCCTCAATATATTCTGTGTTTATGGGATTTGAACTAGACCTTGAAACTTAGATTGTCTTATGTGATTTGGGAGGGTTATTGTTAGATTTATCAGGTGTCATCAGTATAATTTTGACTGCAAAGCTTTACAGGATTTTCTTTCAGTTCAACCTTAATGGCACTCAACAAATGCATTTCAGTTCAATCCCATTTCATCTAATTCAATTCAAAAAAAGTTTATGAAGATTCTATTGTGTGCCAAGTTCTGGGCTAGGCAGTAGAGGACAAACAAAACCAAGCTGGCACAGTGTCTTTCCCATCTTACCCTCATAAAACTTTCGTTAGTGCTTCCAGAATCTAAAAATTGCCCTTCATCTATTATACCACACTGCTTCTATATCAAATTGAGGCTTTAACATATATCCTCTATGTGTCAGGGCCCTCGATACATGACTTAACTAGCATTGGGAGTCCTTGGTTTTAAAATTTTGAGCTGAAGGTCAGAAACTGACTGGTTTAGAAATGATTTGGAAAAGGTTATTTACCCATAACCATTCAGCTAATACGCATGTGAACCCAAGTCTTCTTGACTCTAAAATGACTGCCTACTATGGAATACTGTATCCAGACCAAAACATTTAAAATACAAAATAGTACAGGATAAATGCATGGTACAGATGGAAAGCAATGCCATTTATTGGATCTTGGAGAGTGAAGAAGAGAATGAGTTACCGATTAAGGAGAATTTTAGGAAGGGTGCTAAAGAGCTAAAACATGTCCAGTAGTAGGTGACAGATCAGTGAGGGAACAAAAAAAATATGAAGAGTGATTGAAGGTAGTGAGAATGCCAAGCCTGGAAAAGAGAAAATATAGGGAAGACATGATAGTTTCATGCTTGGTGGTTAATTAGTTTGAGTGCTGGACTTGAAATCAAGAAGACCTGAGCTCATGAATATTAAGAGGATGCCCAACAATTAGGGAAATGACTGGACAAGTTGTGCTATATGAATGTAATGGAATGCTATTGTTCTATAAAAACTGATGAGCAGGCAGATTTTAGAAAAACCTGGAAAGACTTACATGAACTGATGCTGAGCGAAGTGAGCAGAACCAAGAGAACATTGTACACAGTAACAGCAACATGATATGATGACCAGCTTTAATAGACTTAGTTCTTCTCAGCAATACAATGATTTAAGACAATTCCAAAAGGTTTATGATAGAAAATTCTATCCACATCCAGAGAAAAAACTATGGAGTCTGAATGCAGATCAAACATACTACTTTCTCTACTCATTGCTTATTTTTTTGTAGAGGTTTTCCTTTTTGTTCTGATTCTTTTCTTTCACAATATGACTAATGTGGAAATAGGCAAATATGTTTAATATGATTATACATGTATAGTCAATATCAGACTGCAAGTCATCTTGGAGAGGGTGGAGGGAAGAGAAGGAGAAAAAAACAGTACTCAAAATCTTATAAAAGTGAATATTGAAAACTATCTTTACATCTAGTTGGAAAAAATAAAATACTATTAAGTAGAAAGGAAAAAAAAAGCCCTGAATTCAAATTCTGTATAAGACACTGACTAGTTGCGTGACTCTAGGCAAGTCACTTATCTTCTCTCAGACTCAGTTTCTTAATATATAATGTGGTGATAATAGCACCTATCTCATACTGTTATAATGACCAGATAGCATCAAATACTTGTTAAGCATTTTCAAACCTTAAAGCACAATATAAATGTTAGCTATTAGTAGCTGAAGGATTATCTTGTAGAAGAGATATTAATCTTTTTTTCTCTTTTTTTAAAATTTTTTTTCTTTTTGCTTTTTTGAGGGCAGTTGGGGTTAAGTGACTTGCCCAAGGTCACACGGCTAGTTTTTGTGTTAAGTGTCTGAGGCCGGATTTGAACTCAGGTCCTCCTGACTCCAGAGCCGGTGCTCTATTCACTGCACCACCTAACCGCCCTGAAGAGATATTAATCTTATTCTACTCAGTTCTAAAAGGCAAAATTAGAAACAATGGGGGAAGAGAAGATTTAGGTGCATTGTAAGGAAAACTTCCAAATTATGAACAAAAATGAAATAGTTTATCTTAGAAGTTAGTGAATTCCCCTTGACAAGAAATGATCAATTGAATCTTGGATGGCTATTTGTTTAGCACACTGCCTGGTATATAGTAGTGTCTTGCTAATTTTTGATTGCTTGTCACACTTCAAAATAAGAATTGAACTAGATGATCTCGCATAACCCTTTCAACTCTATATGTGTTATTGTAGGAGTGATGTAAAACTGATGAAAGTTCTACACCAATACCATAGGTCCATGGTAAATTAATAGGTCTGCATAGAGAAGAGACACACAGGATGATAAGGCATAGATGGGTTTCAATCTGCATCGTTGTGTGGAATAACCACATTAATGAGTCACTGGAGTATTGGAGATTCGTAGATTGGAGATACGGACAAATAATTCAACACCAACCTACTATTATGGCTAACCTGCTATTATTCAGTCTTTTCAGTGGTGTCTGACTCTCCATAACCACATTTTGGGGTGGTTCATTGTTGGGTTTTTTTTTGGCAAAGATGCCACAGTGGTTTGCCATTTCCTTCTCCAGCTCATTTTACAAATGAGGAACTGAGGCAAACAGATTTAAGGGACTTGTCCAGGGTCACACAGCAGGTGATTTTTCCTGATTCTAAGCCTGGTACTCTGTCCATTGCCCCACCTAGCTGCCCATGCCTACTATACCTCTCTCATTGATTAGTTAGATTTGTACCTAGAAACTGAACTATTGCAATATATAGCTAAAAATAACCCTCTATCCTTATCATACAAAAGAAACTAAAGTACAAAATATTGAAGATTTTTTTCTTCTTTTTGTTTTAGTAATTCCCCCCTTTATATCATCTGTCCTTTATGTCCACTTTTCTCTCCTGAAACTTCCCTCACTATAGGACAGACTCTCCTCATGTGACACCTAGACTATAGCAATCGTTCACATCTAGACAACTGTTATTTGGTTCCACTGTCTTATCTTTCCTCATTCCAATCCATCCTTTAGTCAGCTGTCAAATCGGTCTTCCAACGCTATCACCTCCTATTCAGTGAACACAAGTACTTCCCCATTACCTTTAAGTTTGAGCATAAAATTCTTTGCTTGACTTTTTAAAAGTTCTCTGTAACCTGACCCTCTCTTATCTTTCTAATTTTCTTTATTTTCTTCCACATACTCTACAATTCAATGACACTGTTTGTTGTTACTTAAACATATAACTATTATCTCCAAATTCTGAGTCTTCTCAGTGGCTAATTCCCATGCCTGGAGTTCTCTGCCTTCTCATTTTGACCTCAGTTGACATTCCACTATCTATAAGAAGTCTTTATAGGTCTGAACATATCCCGTGGATACAATATTTGTACATAGCTGTTCACTAATTATCTTCCTCATTAGACTGTAAGCTCCTTGAGAATTAGAGACTATTTTTTCCCTTTCTTTGTATCCCTAGGGCTTATCACAGTGCCTGGAACACAGTAGGTGCTTAATAAATGTAGGTTGACTGATTGACTCTCTTTCTAGATTGAATATGAAAAGAACAAAAAACCTCTAAAAATGGGGTAATAGAAATGTTACCACAAGAAGAAATGACTTGGATCAAAGATCACAGTTTTCACCTGCCATATTTATTTTCTTAAAATAATAAACTTTAATTCACTAAATAAACATTAATTGATTATTGTTGTGGTTATTGCTGTTGTTATTGTTGTCATTAATCATTTTAAAGCCTGGGAGATCAGAGCAGGTAGTGGAAAGATTATTGGACTGGTAGTGAAATGAATAAAAGAATTTCAAAGGTAGAAAGGGCCAAGCATCCACTACCAACTAATGCCCTAAAAAGAATCACTACTACAATAAACCCAAATGAATCACCACTACAATATGCCCAACAAGTAGCCATGAGGCCTATACTTGAATGTTTTCCAATAAAGACAACCTATCACCTCTTGGTGCCCACCCATATTTCCCTCTTTGCCCCCTCCTCCCCATGACCACCAACTATAATTTTAAAGCATTCAGAATGATTCTTTTGTTCTCTCTGTCTCTGTCTCTCTCCTCTTTTTTTCTCTCTCCCCTCTTTTCTGCTCCTCTTCCTCCTCCTTCTTTCTCTCTGTCTTCCTTTCTCTCTCTCTTTCTCTCTCTCTTTTTCTCTTTCTCTCTCTCTCTTTCTCTATCTCTCTCTTTCCCTCTCTTCTCCTCTGTCCTCTCTGTCTCTGTCTCTCTCTGTCTCTCTGTCTCTGTCTCTGTCTCTCTCTGTCTCTCTCTGTCTCTGTCTTTCTGTCTGTCTGTCTGTCTCTCTCTTTCTCTTTTCTCTCTCTTCCATTCATGCCAATTTTACCTTCTGGGGACAAACAAGACTGATTTATCTTTCCCATTATAGGCCCTTGAAATATTTGAAGACCTGAATTCAAATCCAGTTTCTTTCCTTACTAGCTAGGTAGTAAATTTCTCTGCATCTGTTTTCTCATCTGTACATAAGATGGAAAAATTACCACTTACACTATTTATCTTACAGGGCCAATGATACACAAATATGAGCTGTAACTAACCAGGCCATTGACCTTCACTGCCTTTGAATTAAAATGTCTGGGTTCAAATCCCACCTCTGATTCTTACTACCTGTGTGACCTTAGGAAAAACATTTAACCTTTTTATGCTTCAGTTTTCTCAAGTTTAAATTGAAAGGACTGGACAGATGGCCTCTGAGGTCCTTCTTAGTCTTAGATTTATAATTCTATGAACTTCATTTTTCCTAATACAGACTAAAAGTATGAGAAATTGTGTGGTTCACTAGAAAGGATATTAGATTTGAAATCAGGAGAGCTAGGCTTTCATCTTGCTTTGTCATTTATTACCTTTGTGACCTTGTCTTTGGGTCTAAGTTGCCTCATCTATAAAATCAGAAAGTTGAATCTAGTCAGAGTTATTTTGGCAAATGTTTAACAACTGATTTTCCTTCACCACTCTCAATTATACATAATGCACACTTTTAAGTTTAATCTGTATTATTTATACTTTCTCCATAACTTTCTTAAATCTAGATAAACAAAGCAATAAGTCAAGACCTGATTTTAGTATTTGCCAATTTCCAAAGAATAAATGTATGTACTGAAAATTTTAAAATTCCCTCTCATGAGCCAGTACAAGTGCCTCTAGCATAGCCCCAGATCTTATATCCTGTGTCACCTAGATTCTTCTACTTCTCAAGTATCACTTCTCCATTGAGTCTACCTCTCTAAGCCTTTATTCCTCACCTGTTAGGTGGTACACCCTCTAATGTCTCTTTGATATTTGACTCTATCATCTTATGATTCTGTGATCCTTAATTACCATTTTAATACAGTGTGCAGATAACACCTCCCACCAATAGGTGGCAATGGAACTCTTGAAAAATAACAATTGGAACAACCCAGGAAGAGCCACACATCTTGAATCACTCTAATTACTTTTCAATGGGAGATACCAAGATGTTAGCTAATATATGGATAGTTTCACCTCTGTTTTTCATCTAAACCTGGAAAACAGTAAATTATATTAAGATATAAATAAAATGACAGGGTAAATATCCATCTATCAGCTCCACATTTATTTACAGTATTTGGCCAAACATCTTCATTTGCAATAAAGAGATGGAAAATGGATATTGCAACAGGTGGGGGGGGGGAAGTATGCAGCAAAAAGGACTACATAAATTATTTCAAGATGGTATGATGTGCAAAGATAGAGATTGAAGAGACTCACTCAACAAAGAATCTCAGAAGGGTCCCAAAATATTGTAAAATACTCACAGCTACTCTATAAGAACATGAGGTTTCCTAGTAACATCTTTAACAAGTCTGTGAATTGATCAAAGTTTATACCCTAGAATTCTCTCCAAAGACGGAAAATAAATAGCACATTATTTGTTTATGTTCTTCTAGATTTAAAAGGTGAAAGGGGGGCCTTTTGCATCGCAGAGAGCTACAACTCTGGTATTTAGACTTGACAGATGACTAAGAAAAAAGATGAATAAGGCTAATAGTGGCAGCTCCTGTGGCTGTAAATGAGGCGAGTAAATCAAAGCTGCATGCCTCAGCATTCTTTAAGAAATGCAACAACTAAACAAATTATTCTGTGCAATTTAACTTTTTTTTTTGCCAAGAATGAAAAAATGGTATGCTTCATCTGATCATACTGTTGTTTGGCAGAAATGTGTCACTAGTAGAAGCAGCTGATGATTTATTAAGGAATCCTTAGAGAATGAAGAAATTACCTTGTAAATCTTAAAGAACTTTGAAAAATGAGTTATTATTAGGTCTAAAGTTCATCTCTCAGGTATGTATACCATCTGGTGAAGCAAATGGGTATGGGAGGGGTAGAAGTGTCTTTCATCCACTTCCCCACTACCAAAATTAATTTTTATCCATTTTGTTTTTATTTACTTATTTGTACAAAGGTTGTGCCCTTTCTCTTCCAACCCTTTCCACAAACATTACATTGTAAGTGCCTTGAGAGCTGCCTCTTTGTAAACCCTTATATCAAGCATAGTACCTGACATACAGTGAGCATTCAAAAACATTTATAAATTGAACTGGAATTCTTGGATATCATCTAATCTAACCATCATTTTTCAGATGAAGAAAGAGAGGAATATGCTTAGGAAATAAAAGGCAAGTTTACTTGAAAATCTCAATGTCAGCCTAGCATCTTTGCTAGGAGAATTGAAGGAATAGTGAGAAAAATGACTATTTAGGTATGAAAATAACACCTACTTTCTGCGGAACAAATTTGTGATCTTTTTGTCCCTTAGGAAAATCAGTTTTTAAAACATCTGGCTGTCACACATTTTAAATAGAGTTGCTACAGGAACTCATTTTTATATAGATTAAGGTCAACTACAGATCAACAGCACAGCGTAGGGCAAAGAACATTGGATTTCATTTCTTTTTTTTTTTTTTTTTGGAGAGCAGTTGGGATTAAGTGACTTGTCCAAGCTCGCATGGCTAGGTTTTGTTTGTGTGTGTGTTAAGTGTCTAAGACAGAATTTGAACTCAGGTACTCCTGACTCCAAGGCTGGTGCTCTATTCACTGGGCCACCTAGCCACCCCCCTCCCCCGATTTCATTTCTTGATAAGAGGATAATGTTAAAGGTCATAGAAAGCCCAACCTCACCTGTAGAAACTCTAGCAAATATCTGTAAGGAACTCAGAAAGACCAATGATAAAGAAAACTTAAAAGAAAGAGAAGAAAAATATTTCATCTAGTCCTAAGGGACCAGAAGTTGGGATAATATAAGAAAGGAACTACCCTGAGAAAAGCAGAGTAAACCAAAAATTATAGGAAACCAAGTGGAACCGAAGAAGGAATTATGCTAAGAAAGTTGGAGAAAGCTCACTGACATAGACCTGAAGTCCACCACTGCATTAGAAAGGAGGATAAAATCTGGCCCTCTATTCCTTAAAGCACTGGGAGCCTCAGCAGAAGACAAATCTATCTACTAAATCCTAGGCACCAGTGCCAGAAGTTTAAGGAAGCTGAAAGCAACATGAATTTCAATATTCTACTAGGGTCTATCAGAATCCCAGTAAAAGCTGAAACAAATTCCCAACAATGATAAGAGGATGAAAGCCACACAATGTTAAAACTAACATTGGACTAAATAAATAATAATAAACCAAATTGGACTAACATGAGACTAACACCAAATCCAGTGACTGATGCAGAGGATAGGACCAATACCAATCCCATCCAGATTGGTAGCAGTCAGACTACAGAGGACATAAGATCAATCAAGGTCTACTCAAACCAAAGAGTGCTAGAGGAAATTGTCTTGGGAACATAATCTAATCCTATAATAATGCCTGAAAATATGTGAAAACAAAACAAAATAAACATAAAATATACTTAAATAATATTATGGGTTAAGAGATGCCTGAAATAAACCTAGAAGGAGCAAATTACCTCACCAAATGCTAAGTCATTAGGGAATGAAATTCAAATATATCTTAGATACAAACAGAAGAAGATTCACTATAAGAAATAAAGAAAAATGTAAAAAAAATCAAATTAGAAATTAGGTCAAAGTTCAAGAAGAAAAAATGATAGTAGAATAAATAGCTTGGAACAGAAGATAGTAAATCTTACCCAAGTAGTGAATTCTATTTAAAAAAATGGAAAGGAACAAATAGAACTCAATTACTCCATCAGATAGCAAGAAATAATAGAATGAGGTCTCAAAATATTGTGAAGAAAATGCAAGAAAATGTAAGGTATCTACTACTAAAAATAAGCAACATGATAAAAATGTGAAAAGCAATAACTTAAAAATCATTGAACTGCCTGAAAATCATGACCAAACTAAAAACCAAGAAACCGTATTCCAAGAAATTGAAAAAAAATTTTCTAGAAGTATTAAAACTAGGTACTATATTACAGTCTCAGAATCAACATCCTGTTAGTCATTTTTGTTCTATAATTTCCAGTGTATAATTTCTTCTTTGAAGAAAACAATGAGTTGAAATCTGTCTTCCCTCTGTTGTCTGTTAACATTATCCCATCCACCCTAAGAAGCAGGTGCTTTTCCTTGATCCTCCTTTTTCTTATACCTAAAATGCTACTAAGGTAAAGGCTCACTATTAGACAAAAACTGTTGGGAAAACTGAAAAGCAGTTTGGCAGAAATTAATTTTAGACAGACACATCACAGTGCATAACACAATAAGTTCCAAAGTGATATATTCTCTAGATATAAAAAGTCACATCATAAATAAATTAGATGATCAGAAAAGGAGTTACTCATACAACATTTACAGGAGAAGAGTTCTTGACCAAGCAAGGGATACAGAGCATCACAGGAGATAAAATAGACAATTTTGACTGTGTAGAATTGTAAACATTTTGCACAAACAAAATCAATGCAATAGAAATTAGAAAGGAAAGTATGAGTTGGGGGGAAATCTTTGTAGCAAATTTGTCTGATAAAGGTTGAATATGCAATACAAAAAATTTATATAAACATATTAGTATACAAGTTATTTCCAATGGATAAATAGTCAAAGAATATGAAAAAGTTGTTTTCAAAATAAGGATGTCAAGTTACCAATTACCTGAAAAATGCTCTAAATCACAAATAAAGAGAAATGCAAATTAAGACAATTATGATTTCACATTCTTCATAGTGACAAAGATGATTAAAAGGAAAAATGACAATTGTTGTAGGGACCATGTAAGAAGAAGCACACTAATCAATTGTTAGTGCACATGTGAAGTGTTCAATTATTCTGCAAATCAACTTGAATCTATACCCCAAATCACTAAACTATGAATATCTTTTTATGTTGATGCCACCATGAGGCTTTTACCTCAAAAAGATCAAAGGGAAAATTAAAAGATCACATTATACAAAAATATTTATAGTAGCACTTTTTCATTGTCAAAGAACCAGACTCAAAGTGAGTGCCCAACATATGAATAATGTCTAAAAATACTTAAGTATGTAATAATATTATTTTATTACATGAAAATAAAAAAGCAATAGATTCAAATGAACTTGGGAAAACTTGAATGAACTAATTTATAGTGAAGTGAGAAGAACCAGAAGAATAACATACAATGACTGCAACATTGCAAGGAAAAACATCTGAGAGAGACTTAAGAACTATGATATAAGCAATGATCAATTTTAACTCCAGAAAACTAATGGTGATTCATGTTTCACATATTTTGACAGGTGTGGAAAAGTAAAAATATATTTTCAGATACAAACAATGCATGGATTTATTTTAGGTACTCTACTTGTTAGTTATAACAAGTTACACACATACACACACACATATACATACATAGGTTTGTTGGAAATCAAGGGGTAGAAAGTTTGTGTGTTTTTCTAAGAACTTTATTTGGAGACTAAAGTTAATGGTTGCCCCACGAGTGGAAGATCAGTGTATTGTGAATTGTTGATTGAATCTTTAATGTGTTCTTCTTTTGTTCCTTGTTCTAAATATTGTGACTTTCTGTAAATACTGTGCTAAATAATGTGATATAATATTGATCTGTGCATATGGTACTGAATCTTGATTTTTAATGGAATAAACAGTGTTCACTACTACTGTGAAATCCAAATACACTACTGTGTAATCCAAATCTTAAAAACTGTTCACAGTAGCATTCTTTCAGGAATCTACTGTTGATTGGCTTTACGTTGTAGAATACATGGAGATTACATACAGACATATATACATATACATATATACATATACATATATATGTGTGTGTGTGTATATATACATATATATACACACACATGAGCTAATTATAAGGAGGGGTTTTTTTGGAGGGAGCCAGAATGTTAGGGGAACTGTGGGAGATGATAAGTTTAAAAAAGGAAGAAAAAAAGAATGCCATTGAATTATCACAAAAAGAATCAGAAGAAAGCAGAAGGAATTTCAGAAGGAGACCCAAATGAATTGGGAAGTATAGAAAATGCCCTATTAAATTAAATTACAAATATGCAAAAAAATCAAATTGTTTATGCTAGAGAATCATGGTTTCATATTTAGAATTCTTTTCCTCTCCTTTGTATAGAGAATATTCATATCTTCTGATATTCATCTAATTCATAGTAATCAAAAGTAAAAATACAG
Source organism: Pseudocheirus occidentalis (assembly GCA_028646575.1). NCBI lineage: Eukaryota > Metazoa > Chordata > Mammalia > Diprotodontia > Pseudocheiridae > Pseudocheirus > Pseudocheirus occidentalis. The sequence continues at coordinate 209,051,786 of CM053597.1, read as the reverse complement.
TAAAATAAAATAATGAGATTTCAAGTCAGGAGATCTAGACAGAAATTCTACTTCTGTTACTTACTACACATGTGACCTGGAGCAAAGTAATTTCATGTCTCTTGACCTCAGATTCATTATCTGTAAAATGAAGGGGTTAGTCTAAATCAGTGGTGTCAAAGTTGCAGCCAACACTCTCTAAAACAACACAAACCAGATTTTGAAAAAGTATTTGATAAGTGTTGAATGAATAAATCCAGGAGAGATCATTTTTTTTGGCCTTTTGGAGGGCAATTGGGGTTAAGTGACTTGCCCAAAGTCACATGGCTAGTTTTTGTGTCAAGTGTCTGAGGCCGGATTTGAACTCATGTAATCCTGACTCCAAGGTCAGTGCTCTATTCACTGCACCACCTAGCTGCCCCTGAATGTAGAGTAAAGTAAAAAGTAAGAGTGAAGCAGTAAAGAATAAGTACAAAAGTAAAAGCATAATACAAGGCAGATAATGTTAATTTGTCGTTTTCTAAGTTAATATGCAACCCACTGGGATCTGTTTTTATTTGAGTTTGACACCACTACTGTAGATGACCTAAGGTACTTTGAAGTTCTAAATTCTATGAATCTATTATTTTGTGAAGATTATTCCCCCAAAACTTGACTTTTCCATCTGTTAAAGGTTTGAAGTATTTTACACATATATTTTCCTTTAAGGATCAGTGCTTTCATCTATATAGATTTCCTCCAGTAGAATAGATCATAACCCCTGTTCATTTAGGTAGAGAGTCTTTGAGAGTTAGGATAGGAAAGAAAATCCCTTACTTGCCAGTCACAGAATCTTGATGAATTTCTTCAAGGGTAACTGATCTGGTTATAAGACAGGTAACATTCAATCCATTATGAGAACCCATACCCAAAGACTTATTGGTTTGGAAGAATCTGCTTACCTCATATAATCTTAAATGGTCTTCAACAGATTAATCTTACTAAAGCACTATTTTTAAAGCACTCCCTCTTTCAAGAAACTCCAGTGACTCTTTGATATATAAAGAATGAGTTCATAATTTTTCATGTTGCATTCAAGACCCTATGCATGCAGCCCCACACTACTTTTTCAATATTTCCAACATATCTACTAAATAAAATGATGCCTCTAGAATAGTGTCTAGCACACAATACACATTAATAAATGTTGTTGGTGCATTCATTCTGATAGTGGTGTAATCATGACTCTCCAAGAACACCTTTTTTAAACATTTATTTTAAATTTTGGTTTTTTTTTCTGATTCTACATCTTTACCCATATGATACCCTCTGTCCTGAAAGGATCTCTCCTTTTATCTTTTCATCTTTAAAGTCAATTGTTCAAGGTTTACATCAAGTTTACTGCCTGAATCAAAACTTCAGTAGCCACCCTAGCTTTTAATAATTTCTCCTATTTCTGAATTCCTATATAATTTTTAAGTATCATGCGTTTGGTACCAAATATTGCTTGACACTATAACCTATTTGTGTAATCTCTTTGACTGGACTCAATGAATGGATTGTACCTTAAATGTCTGGCATGTACATATATACCAGGCACGCAAACATTTGTTGAATGATTAATGCACAAAGGTTACTAATGCACAAAAAGTATTAGTGTTATACTTCTAACAAAATTAAAGTAACTGCACTATCTTTAAAACATGCACTTTATGGAATAGAGGAAAAAGTACTGAACAAAAAATTAAGATCTCAATGCTTGATTCCCAGGTATGCGATTTATGAGTGGTATGACGTCAGGTAGAGAATGCCTATATATAATCATAAGCTCATAAAATGTTAAATGTTGATGGGATGGGGGGCGGAGCCAAGATGGTGGCATAGAAGCAGCAAAGCATCACAGCTCCCACACAAACATGCTAAAAAATCTCATAAAATGGGACACTAAACAGATTTTCAAGCTCCCAAACTCTCCACAAGACAGAAAGCACATCTGTGGCTACAGGCAGCGCAGCAGGCGGGGCTCTTCGCAGCAGTCTGGGACCCGTGGCTGAAACCCTGGCTGGGTCAAGCCCTGGGGCATCGGGCAGGGAGCCTCTGCTAGAGGAGAGCAGATTGGCTGCACTAGAGGCACAGTTACCACATCTATCAGGCCAGAAGAAAAAAAGACTGAGAGAAAGGTCAGTAGATTTTGCTAACTCGGGAGAAGAGCGGGTCCGGCCAAACTGCTCCCAGGGCAAGGAAGCAGTGGGAGGCGGCTGTGGCAGCAGGAACGTCTGAGAGCCACAGCGGCTTCCACAGGGCTGCTTCAGAGCCCTCAGCCTGCAGATAGCAGGGGGGCTGACGCGATCCATCGGGGCCAAGGGCTCTTGCGTTGAGTGGCCTGGATCTGGATCGTGGTATTGAGTGGTGGTCCTGGGGTGCGCTTTCAGTGAGCCAAGGCTGGGAGGTGGGGCCACAGCACCCCACTAAGAGCT
>CM053597.1:208961312-209048851 GCA_028646575.1 Pseudocheirus occidentalis | reverse complement strand
TCTCTCTCTCTCTCTCTCTCTCTCTCTCTCTCTCTCTCTCTCTCTCTCTCTCTCTCTCTCTCTGTCCTTTCTCTCCCTTACATTTAAAACCTTTCACAGTCTAGCTCCAATTTATTTTTCCAGGTTGATGACACATGATTACCCCTCACATACTTTATGTTCCAGTCCAATCAGACTACTTGTGGTTCCACATACTTTACCTTCAATCTTCATTCCTGTTCACAGGTTGTCCCCCATGTCTGGAATATTCCCTTTCTTCAACTCTGCCTCTTGGGATATCTAGCTCCCTTCAAGGCTCATTTCAAGTCTGTTTCCTATAAAGAGTCTTTCTTGATTGCACCTGAAACAAGTATTTGAGATAGATATAGATGGTAGATTATATACATATATATATATTTAGCTCTATATATAAGTCTATATGTATACACACATTTATATACATATATAGAATATTATATATTTTACATACACATATGTAATATTGTATTTATTACGTTTATGCTGTTTTTTTCTACCTATGATGTGAAGTGGTATGCTTTGCTATGGTGATGCCTGGGATGAGTCACTTTTCATTTGGGTGGCCCCAGCTCCTCTCCTTAGGCATCACCTTCTCTATATTTCCTCCCTCAGCTCCTGCCTCTCTAGATGATAACCTTTCCCTTCAAATAAACTTTGAAAAGACAATGAGAAGGGAAAGTATGGGTGAGGCACCACCTCTTATACCAGTCCAACCTTGTCGCAATCTCCCTCAAACAAAGCAACTGACTCATTTTTACCTAAACGGATAAAGTGCTTACTCATGTTCTCTCCATACAATGGGAAGTTTTAACAAATTGATAATTTTCTTTTGTTAAATTTAAGCGCCGATCTAGAAAAAAAATTTTAGGTAAAATTGAAACTACAGTTGTAAAATCTCCCTTTCCTTCCAATCTTTCCAACTCTTATTCTCTCTGCTGTATTTGTGCAAGGACCCACACAGATGAATAATGCAATGGTTAGCCATGGTTATCACAGTTAGACAAAGGACAGAAAAAGTAAACAAAGTCTTAAGAAATGGTGATTCAAAGAATAGGCATAACTTTCCTAAAAAGGGAAAGTGAAGGAGAAAAGAAAGTCTTCACTAGCCTTCTTTTCACCACTGAGAAGTTTCAGCAAACCTAGTATCTTCTCTGTGACACTTGACTCCCCACTCACATACACCACCCCCACCCCATATAGCCATCTTATCAACAACTCCATTGTCCAGGAACTGTGGCCTAGAATACTTAACCATTTGACTAAGACTTTAATCCTTGGGTCCTGCTGTCCAGATTGGTGATTGTCTCAGTATCCTACTACATCTAAGCCTCACTTGACTTTGTTCCCTGAGCCACTTTCTTGACAGATGATTCTATCTTCTTACCCTTTATGTCCCTCCCCACCTCTGCTTTCCAATTCTTGAATAATAATCAACTCAACTCTATCTTTTCTCCTGGAAAGAGTGCACCAATAGAATTCTCCTCTGGCTCCACTCACCACCCCAATAACTAAGATAACCCTCCCTGGTTCCTCCCACCCATATTTGCTATTTACCCCTATTAGAATGCTCATCAAAGGCAGATGATTTTCTTTATGTGTGTGTGTAAAAACAAACATATATTGTGCATGCATACAGACATATATGCAAACACACATACATGTTTGAACACATTATATGTACACATGTACATGCATTGCATACATATGGACATGCATGCCTGCATACAGACATACATATTATATATATCAGCTAGGTGGTTCAGTGGATAGAGCTCTGCCTGGAGTCAGGAAGACCTGAGTTCAAACATTGCCTTAAGCAATTACTAGCTGTAAGACCCTGGGAAATCCCCTTAACTTCTCTTTGCTTTAATCCACTGAAGAAAAAAAATGGCAAATCACTGCAGTATCTTTGCCAAGAAAACCCCATGGACAATATTGTCTTGCTGTGGTCGGCAACAAGTCAAACATAGCTAAATGACTGAACAACAATGTATATATGCATATATTCATACATGTTAAAAGAGGTAGGGATATATCTATCTATATAATATATAGATTGATATTCTTTCTTTCATTCATCCGTCCATTCATTCAATCATTCATTCATCCTCTCTTTATGGTTCACTCATTCTGCCACTGTCCTGGAGTCCAAGCTGAGTGCCTCCTGGCCATTGTTCTCTATCTCTCCATAGCTCCACAGGGGACCGGCTCGTTTCCCTAAGCCCTTGCCAATTGTGACAACATTAGCAATAGCTTCTCCTTCTTAATTGCCTGGGGCCCTACATGCTCCCTCATGCTGGCATGTGGATCCCTCCATTCACACTCTCAGGTGTGAGCTCCTCATTCATAAATCCCACCTCAGGAGTAGGAAGGGCTCATTTTTCAGTTGCAATCTAAGCCTGGTTTGTCACAGGATCAAGGCAGCTCCCCAGGAGATTGAATATGAGGACGCTAGAGTATTCTGTCTGCCAGTGTTCAGCACATACAAAGGACATAAAGAAAGCTTGTTGAATTCAGTGGAATTCTTTTCTTTGGATTCTGTTTTCCAGGACATTTGGGCTACTAGCAGTTATCTCTCCATTTACCAGCACTGTGCATTTGATCACAATGTCCCCGAAGTTTGAATTCAAACTCCCTGTGAGTAGAGATTATTTCATTGACAATAACAATAAAATAATAAAAATTTATAGTAATTGCTATCATTTACATAGCGCTTTAAGGTTTCTAGAGCCCTTCACTTATATTATCTTATTTGATCCTCCCAACAGTCTTGGGAAGTAGGTGCTATTATCATCATCCCCATTTTCAGATGAGGAAACAAAGGCAGACAGAAGTTAAGTGACTTGCCCAAGGTCACACAGCTAGTACGTTTGAAAGGGAATTTGAACTAAGGTCTTGACTCCCTGTCTTGTACTCTATCCACAATGCCAACTAACCCCAGTGCCTGGAATCCTGCCTGGAACAGTAAGTAATAATTAAGTTAGCACTTAATTATTTTTATTGATTGAATGAACAGCATCCATTCCCTATTGCAAGCCAACCCAGGTATTATTTCCCTGATCCCACCAGCCCAATACAGCCTCTGCCAACTTGGAAGCATTTTATGCTTCAATCATCATATTTTACTTTGTGTTATTTTCTCTCATTATATTATAAATTCCTTAAGGAGAGAGACTCCAGCCTGAATCTCCACTGATGTTAAAATAGGCATCAATATGCATGTAGTCACAGAGTCCCTGAAGGTCAGAGATGGAAGGTACAACATAGGCATCCTGTTCAGTTGCCTTACTTAACAGTTGGAGAAACTGAAATCCAGAATGAAGTAAAAAGTTGTCCAAGGTCACAAAGTAAGTGGCCCAGCTTAAGACAAAACCGAGATGTCTCTACGAAATGAGAATCTTTACTGTTCAACTTTGTTATTTCTTGCTTGTTTTGTGATTCAAAGAAATAACTCTTAAAATGCCATTGGAGTAACCCCTGGCAAAGAGTATGATAAATACACTTCTAAATTTGGGTAGTGTAGTAAAGAAACGGGGCGAGTGATCAGCTCTCTCTCTCCAGGCATCAGTTTTCTCATCTGTAAAATGGAGATAATAGTCTATTCCCTGTTTATCCCCACAGGGCTGTTGAGAGGATCAAAAGGGAAAATGCTCTAGAAATAAGAGATGTGATCATTAACTCAGCAGGTTTCTGGAAAGAGGTGAGATTTTTAGCTGCCACTAAAGAAAGGAAGCACAGTGTTTGAGCTATAGGCAGAAAAATAGCACATAAAAGCTTAACCAAGTGCACATAGGACCTGGATTCAAAAACTCCTTCCTCCTTCCCCTTTTTCCTTCCCCCAGTCATAGTTGCTCAAGGTCAGTCCTTCCAGCTTTGTTTATGTTAATACCTGGAGGTGTTCTGGAAAAGACTCACCAGGGATTGTCTCATGGAGTGATCTGAATGGATATTCCTCTGCAAAAATAAGCATGGACATAGTCTCCTTCTTGAGAATCTTCAGTGGATCCCTATTTCCTCTGGGATAAAATACAAACCCCTTGGCTTGGCATTTTAAACCATTCATAAGCAGGTTCTGGCATGCCTTTCCAGCTTTATTTTGCACTAACTCTTTATAAACTCCACACATTCCAGCCAAGCAGACTACATACTGTTCTGTGTTCTCATGCTGCCCTCTCTTACCTCCTGGCATTTAGGGAGGGCATACCCTTATGCCTGAAGAAGCATTCCTTCTACATCACTACCTGTTGAAAATTACTTTTATTTTCTCTCCAAAGCCCACCTTAGGCTCAAATGCCTCCAGGAACTCTACCCTGACTCTTCTCCTCCAAGCAAAAAGTAAGCTCTTCTTAATTTTTCTCAGGGCACTGGATCTGAATCTCAGTTTGCTCTTTGGACAACTACTTTACCCTACATTTCATTGTATGTATGCTATTACCCCCGTTAGATTTTAAAGTGCTTAAGGACAAGGACTGTATCCTTCCACTGTATCCCCAGTACCTAGAATAGTGTCGTACATAGAGGGGGTGCTTAATAAATATTTGTCTAATGAATTTTGTGGGATTAGAAATAAAAATGACTCCTTAAATACCACCTCAGCATGTAACACAATGCCTGTCACATAGTAGGTACTTTAATAAATACTTAACAACTTGACCCCTAACCATTTCTCCTTTTCTGCTGAAAAAAAAATCATACCTATGTCCATTTCTCTTTTACTATTATCTAATCTATTTGCTAATCTGCTGTGGTTTCTTTGAAAGGTAAAACAGTTTGGTTTACTTCCCACTTGAGATATTTCCTCAGTCTGAAATGTCTATGTACATGTGTGCTCCTGTTGAAATCATTTGCTGTGAAAGTAATATCCATCTGTCATAGAAGAAGAATAGTACCCTTTAGGGAGTGTTAAAGAAAACCCTGAAAATGGCAAAGTAAATGAGATGATATTAAAAAAAGCTAAAATACCACCAATGAAACTACCTGATCCAAGCAATTAATAAAGTATTCTAGGTAGAGCTGGTTTCATATGGTATGGAATAAAATAAAGTTCCAACATTCATTTCCTTTTACTCCTGATATCCACATGTAAATATCCAGAGTATCTCAAAACAATATAGTCAACTTAATTTTCTTCTTAGTGTGGTTAAAAATGATTCCTCAAATGACCCAAGTAATATAGGCACTTGCGATGTAATAGAATCAGATGGTAGAGATGAACTAGGTGGAAAGTTAGGAAAGGGAGAAGAAAAATAAGATGCCCAAGGTCCATAATGAAAGAAATCTGGGAGACAGACCCTGAGAAAGTAACACTATCCAGAAATGCTATTTTTTCAACTATAAGGTATATGAAAGAGATATCTCTCCACCTGGTGCTTTTCCACACTGCAATTATCTTTATTTCTTAACTTCAGGCAGATGCTGGCATCTTTCAAGGCAACCTAACCTGTCCTGGACTTATGCTGCACACTTGCCAAATCCTTTCTGACTGATAGTCTTCTCAGGAAGACTCCACTTGGGAGATACTATCATTTCCCATACATTTGCTAGATTTAAGAAGAATAAGGATTTAAAATGCAATCTCTCTTTGGAAAGACTGGAATTGAGTATGCCACATTGTTATACAGAAACTAACACTGAAATAGTCTCCCATTAGTATTTTTGGGGAAGAAAAAATAAAAACACAGAGTAGAGACAAAGGGTATCTGAGCTTAATATCTGCCTTGGCCCAGATAAATTATGAGGATAGACTAATCTCAACAAGAGGGGAGGAGGCAGCACAGAAACCTGTTTTGTGTGTAGGTGGAGGGTGGGGTCACACAGATATAATTAGCTGAAAGAGTGAATGGTTGCATAAAATTAGCCCTCTAGGGGTATCCTGCTGCCAAGGTATTGCAGATTTTAACTGGCCCATGGTAAAACTTGGAAGAAAGGACAATTTCTACTCTGCACTTAAGGTATAAAAGGGATTGAAAGGAAGAATAAATTAATGCAAATAGCTGACAATTGGCAGTCCAAACTAGGACTAAACTAAGTGGCTTCACTTTAACTGAATGTAAGCGCTGTAGATTACTTATGCCTATCTAAGTCAGGCACCAAACACTTCAATTATATGAAAATAAAACAAAACAGACTTTAAAAGAATTCCATTCCCTTAGGTCGTTTGCTGAGCCTCTGAAGGGATGCCAAGACTACTCATTTTTATAAAAGATCAGCAGAAAGGAGGGAAGGGATGTAAAATATTAATGCTATCATAATTCAATGTTCTAAGGTCTTTCTTCCACATTTTTAATCATTATCTTCTAAATTAGCCATGTTTCTGCCAACAAACTAAAAGATAAAGCAAAGAGATGTGAGAAGCATTATTATTACCTTCCTAATCCCTTAAAACACTGCTCATTACACTATCCTCATATGAAAACCTTTGCTATGAAAGACTGAGAAGATACTAAACATTTTATGGAATGCTATCCATCTCACATAGCAGCCATGTCATGAAGCTCTCCTCAAAACTTGGAGATTTAATTTAATTCAACAAACTTTTATTAAGCTCCTTTTAAGTACTAGTCATGGTACAAAAAGCTAGGGACGGGAAAAAATAGAAAAGGACATAGAAAGAAAGAAAACAGCAAGTATGTAGATAAGTAAAAGCAACATATATACAAAAGAAATGGAAAGTGATGTCTTCTTGAGGGAGAGAGCACTAACAACTAAGGAACTCAAGAAAGGCATCACGTAGAAAGAATCAGATATTCTAAAGGACAGATAAGAGGAATATCCATTATAGCCTGTCCAAACACACACAGGCAGGAGGCAGAATGTTATGTACAAGTACAGGTATGCTGGATGCTAACTAAGGAAAGTCAAGTGTTAAATTTTCAATATGAAGACCACCCCCCCATTCAATATCAAGGTAGAGTCAACCCATGCAGAATGCAAAGCTACAAAGAATAAAATTCTGAAGACACAAAAATAAATGACTCCAATAAAGAGAAATGGGGAAGCTTTCTAAAAGGCCAAATGGATATATACAAAGAACTACTCATCAATCAACTTGGATTTTTGCAAGGACAAATACAGAAAATGAAAGAGGGAAAATAATGGAAGATGAATACAGACATGTAACATGATCCTATAAAAATAATGTTGGGGTGGTAAAACTCAGAATGAACTGAGGCTGGACAGGAAAGCCAAAAACAACACCAGGACCAGTTTTTTTAAAATAGCTATATCAGGGGGAAAATATGAGGATTCAAAAAAAAAAAAGGCTAAAACCTCTGCTCAGTGTGGCTAGTAGCATCTTAATGGTTTTACTCAGCACTTTCCATGAATAGGTCATATCAGATTAGTCATTTCCTTTTGTGGTGGTTGTAATTGAATGGGTTCTTTAGAATGGTAGTTCAAGTTGCTATATTAATAGCTAGTTAATAGCTATAATAAATAACATAGATTTTAGTAGAGACATGACAAAATCATTCCAGTTACTCTTGTGAACAAAATGGTAAATTTTAGCTGGGCAATAGTATAGTGAAGGAGTTGTAGAACTAGTTGTATAGATGGGCCTATTCATTAGGGCTTCAGTAGCTCAAAAGAAATTATCTCAAATGATCTCAAAAGAAATGCACAAATTAATGGAGTGTGCAGAGACCTCAGCTTTGATGCAGTGCTGTTTAATATTCTATTAAAGACATTTTATCAATGGCTTTAATATTTTTATCAATGACTTTATCATAGACATTCATCACATTTGCAGATGATCCAAAACTGGGAGAAATAGTAATGTATTGGATAACAAAACTGAGTTCCCAAAAGAATGTGACAGTCTCAAATATAGGGTTAAATTTAATAAATTCAGGTTGATTAGGGGTATCTAGAAAGTGTTAGACTTTTATTTTTTTAAAAATCAGCTTTACAAGCATGCTAGAGGGCAGTTTGTCTACAAATGATCTTGGAGTTTCAGTGGAATTAATTATTAATGTGTCAACAGTGTGATATTGCAGCCAAAAGAGCTAATGAGACCTGAAGGTCTTTTTAAAGTTTTCAAAGCAGTTTACAAATAGAAATAAAGATAAAAATCTCATCTAGCCTCAAAACAGCCCTGTGATCCATTATCTTTTATAGAGACAGAAATGAAAGCTTAGTGAGGTTAAGTGACTTGTCTGTGGTCCCACAGCTACTAAATATGAGAGGCAAGGTTTAGGAGTCACATTCTATCTACATAATGCATTAAGCCTTTACATCCATTATTTCATTTCATCTTTAAAACAACCCTAGGAAGTAGGTACTACAATTATCATCATCCTTGTTTTAAAGATTCATAATCTGAGTTTTAGAGGCATTAAGTGACTTGAGCAGTCTCAAAGCTAACAAGTATCAGGAATGGGTTTGAAACCCAGGTCTCCCCAAGTTCAAGTATAGTACTCTGTTCCCTATGACAGTCTCCCTCTCCTTGAGAGAGGGAGACGATAATCCAGTTATATTTTTCTCTGTTCATACTGTACTGGAGCATACTGTTCAGCTCTGGGCAACACATTTTGCAGTGAATATTGGAAAGCTGAAGAGAATTCAGTGGAGGGCAACCAGGATGATGAAGGACATTTAGAGAATGATATTTGAACACCAGTTAAAGAAATTGGGGGACTTAGGGTAGAGAAAAGAAGACAGTGGATGTGACTGCTGTCTTCAAGAGGGAGAGAAATTAGTTTTCAAATCTGTCAATGAAGACCACAACTAGGGGCATGGACAATTGCCAAGAGATAAAGCATATTATTAGATATATTTTAGATATAGATATTAGATATATTAAAAAAATATATTATATTATTACTTTATATTAGAGGGAGGAAAACCCTAATATTCACAATTAGACAATAGTAACCCAAAATATGAGTGCCCTCTACAACATTACCAAAAAGTGGTTAACTTTGTAATAGGAAGATTTCTGGGGACAGATAGGTGGTGTAGTGGATAGAGTGCTGAACCCAGAGTCAGGAAAACTCATCTTCCTGAATTCAAATCTGGCTTCAGACACTTTACTAGCTGGGTGACCCTGGCCAAATCATTTAACCCTGTTTCATTCAGTTTTCTCACTTGTAAAGTGCACTAGAGAAGGAAATGACAAACCATTCCCATATCTTTGCCAAGAAAACACCCAATGGGGTTAGTAAAAGCTGTAAACGCTGAACAATAGCAGAAGACCTTTAGTGACAGGCAATTCCTTCTTTCCTGAAGCAAGTCATTTTATTTTTGGATAGGTCTAGTGGTTAGGAATTTTTCTTTTCTGTAAACAAAAATCTTATACTTACTATAAGATTATTTCCTAGGGGCCAGTTTTGGATGAAGGTGAATTTGTTATGAATCATGTCCAAACAAGTGTGAATAAAATCTTTATTACATGGCTAGTTCAGTTATAAGATAGTCCCAGAACAAGGACTCAGAGGACAAAGGAATAATGAGACTCTACTGTGCAAATTTTCAAGAAAACTGTAGCACCATGATAATCAGAAATTTACACCCATGTGAGATTTTGTGAAATGACTCCTAGCATGAAAAGTCCTTCTAATCATCTATAAATCACTTAGATATGCCCTATATAGTTGCATAAGGCACAGAGTCATAAAGTTCATACATTTCAGAAGTGGAAGGGGCCTCCATGGCCAAAAAGGCTAACTAGGACCATCTTATTGTGGTCCAAGAGGGAGAATTCACCTAGAGTGGCAGTTGGTAAATGTCAGAGGTAAGATTTAAACCCAGGTCTCCTTCACTCCAAGCCCAGCTCTCTAGGCACAATAACGTACTGTCTTTGCAAAGATGCTTAATATTAGCAGCTAAATATTAAAATGAAAAAACCAGGGTATCAGCACTTTATGAAATTGAGAATGCTACATAAATGTGAACAGTTGCCAATTCCATCATCATTTTAACAAAAACACTCCTTCAGGGTTCAAACCAGTTACTGATTTCAATTCAATTTACATATTAGAAAGACCTTATTTTTTCTTTATTTTTCTAGGTGATCAGCATAAAGTCATAAGAATTTCCAGAAGCATAAAGTGGTTGTGACATTTTACCAAACTAATTGATATGTACTGGATGAAATATTTATTAAAATATCCCACAATAGTGCATCAAATTAAATTGAGTAAATCCAGGAACTCACACTCTTTTGATTCACCTCTCAATCTACATAATTCAGACTTCCTCAGTGAAGCAATTGAAGCCATTTTCTCATGTGTAGTTTAAACAAGTATTCTGGCCATGCTTGGTTTATAGTTCAGGCCTCATTACCTACTTTGTAATGAAATTCTAGTCAGCAAACTCTCCTGGTATGTCATTTTGACATTCCTAAAGGCACTTTTAATTCTCTTAAGGGTGAAGTGTTCAGGCCACCAGGTAGAAGAAACCAAAAGGAGAATTCCTAATGTGGGCCTTGAAAGCTTTATCTAATTATTAATATCACTTTACTTTCTTTGTTTAAACTGTCATAAAGTTTTCTTTCTTTTGAGAAACAAAGGCAAAGAGAAACACTTTTTTTTAAGGATGTTGTAAAATACCGCAAAGATAATGCAATTGTCCTTTTAACAAAAGTGAAATAGTCTTACATGAAAATATTAGTGCTCACTCCTCAAATGATCTCACATTTGCCCTTCTGTTTATATGTTTTATTCCTCTAGTTGAATGTAAGCTCCCTGAGGACAAAGACTACTTTTGGGTTTCCTGTATTTTTTATCTCTGGATTCTGCTACAGTGATTTACATTTACATATTAATCATTTAGTAACTGCTCATTGGGTTGTAGTGGAGAGTGTTGAATCATTTTCAAGATTGGACTTAGTATTTAATCCATTTCATTATTCCAAGTTTTCTTCAATCTATCTATTTCTTAGTCTAGTTTTGGTATTAAGGAGGAGGAGTTAATTTATGTTTTTATTGATACAGGGATCTTCTGGAAGAGAAAATTGACTCTCCCAATCTAACTGGCATTCCCCATTCCATTTATAATCTTAGAGAATTACCTAAAGAGGTTAGGTAACTTGCCAAGCATCACAAAGCTAGTCTCAAAATCATGTTCTCCTAGTTTCAATCGCAGCTCTCTATCCACTAAGCCATATTGCCTGCTTTTAAAATTAAAGCAGAAAAATCTTAATTCACATTCAACCTGCATAAAAAGTAATATCTGATTATTAATTATCCAATAAGTTGTTACATATGAACTATCTGTTGTCATCAAAATTACTTTAAAAATGTACAGGACTAGGAATGAGTCCAAAATCTGAGTTCATTTGCTACTTGTTACTACAGTTACCCATTCTCCAACAGGGGGCAACTAGGTGGCACAGTGTATACAGTGCCAAGCTTGGAACAAGGAAGATTCATCTTTCTGTACTCAAATCTCAATGCAGACACTAGTTGGGTGACTTGACCAAGTCACTTAACCCTGTTTGCCTCAGTTTCCTCATACGCAAAAGGAACTAAGAAGGAAAATGGTAAACCCCTCCAGTATCTTTGCCAAGAAATCCCCAAAATGGGATCAAGAAGAGTTGGATACAACTGAAAATGACTGAACAATATCAAAACTTCCTAACTTCTAAGTTTCCCCTGGGAGGTCTTGTCCTAGCCCGGTAATACAAGGCAAACATTTAAAATGCTCAAATGGATCTATTCCTCTCAATAAAGGGCATGTTCCCTCCAAAGATGCAGATAGCAAGTCATCAAAGCTTGACCATTCTGGGAAAAATGTTTCTCTGTGTGTGTTCCCTTAAGTTTTCCACCAGGATCCACCCAATAATTTGGAGGATTTCTCAATTTTTCTTGATATTATAATGATACCATTGGAGCACTCAGTCTTTCTTTCTAAGGGTTGGGAGAGATTGGATAAATTAGTCTTCATCACCCCTTCCTCTTTACAGTCACTTAAAGTAAGTGATAAAATTCTATGACCTGGTACAATTAATCAGGTAAAAGCAATTAATCAATAACTTCAAATCATAGCATTTAGTATCCAACCAGTTAATTACAATCCTCTTCAATATTAGTGGTGATCAGCATTGAACTGGACAATTATTTGGATTGGCTGTGGAACCTATATAAAACCAAAGAACTAGTAGGAGCAAGTTCAGAGCCTGAGAGATTCAAACAGAGAAGAAAGAGCATTCCAACTAAAACCCACAGAAAGGATTGACTTGTTGAAGGGGAGTGGGCAGCCCCAGACCTTGGTATTAGTCTTAGTCTCTTCCCCTACTCCTTTGATTGGTGAAAGACCCCATGAAATTCACAGGTTCAGACAACTTCTCATCTTGCCATCAACAGCTTATCAATATCACTTTAATATCTGATGTCACTAGGAGTCAATGACATACAAATTAATGGCCATTCATAACTCTACAAAGAACCCAACAGAAATTTGAACCATTCCAAAGCAGGGCATCTTGAGTATTCCAGCAAAAATGTATTTTTGATACATGTCCTTTCTGAACTGGAGCTTACTTTCCCCCTGACTTATTTATTTACTTATGGAAGAACATGTTAACTATCTTTTGAAGGAAATTTTGATCAATTTTACCACCCCAATAAATACTGTTGTCTATAAAATATGGTGGGAAGCACAGTGTGTGGACTCATGAACTATATAATTACAAAGAAAACACCAAGTCCTTCAGAGTTAACTTCTAGAACACTGAGAAGAAATGAATCCAGCCTTGCTCTGGGGACCTGACTGGTCAATGCATGTGTGGGCTGAGATAGTTGCTCTACAAACATTTTAAGACTATTAATAGAACACCCAGGCTACCCAATGATTATTCTTCTGTCATGAGAAGAATCCATCTTCTTTTCTTGCTCAAACATTTCTTTGGCAACATGCTTTATTTTGCTTTTATTTCCTAATTTCTTGTTTGTAATAGGTTGTAACCTGATCACACCTACCATTTAATTCAACTGCTTCCATGGGTGATATTCAATTTCGCTTCTTCAGAGACATATGTATCATGACTTAAAGCTATATAAGAGCACCAGATGAACAGATGAATATTGGTATTAAAAAATGTGAATATTTGTTATGAGTAGAACCTTGGGTAATTTTCTAATGCATGTTCATAAAATAATCACAAAATAATAGAGACTCCCAAAACAAGTTTGGACACTTTTAAAATGGCATATAATCTCTTAGAAATCATCTGGTCCAACACATTCATTTTATAGATGAGACCTAGGATAAATGATTTACCCAAAGTCTCATAGTTATGTACAGGCAGTGTTGTGATTAGAACTTAGGCCTCCTGATCCAGGAGTCCTTCCATTATATCATCCTACCATTTTCCCAATTTATGTAAAAATAGGAAATTCAGTAAAAATAAATATATGCCCCAGGATATTTGTGTCAGGGTCTATGTGGTATCCTTTAGACCACTGATATGTACTGTATCTGCAGAGTTCTGATATTGTAACATGGAAATTATTAGCCAAAATTCTGTGGACTAGGGGAAAGCTTTTTAGATGAAGTTATTTTATCTGGAAAAATTTTCCAATATTATTAGATAGTTAAACTAAATCTAACACCGAAAAAGAGAAACTCTAATGTAAGAAAAACAAAAGGGAAAAACATATAATTTATCATTTGTCCCTTCCTCTCAAGGGAAATAAAAATGAATTTTTGCTATGGTATAAAAGATACTGTCATTGACTTTGTCCAGGTAAATTTATAGGTAAAACCTCTATTATGTCTAATTCCAATAGGTGTGTTTCATTTAACCTCATCATTTTACTTCCTTTTCAGAACAGGAGAATAAGTACAATTCTTACTCTTTATTTGCTGATGACACTTTCAAAACAACAAGAACAACCCAGTTTACTGAAAGAAAAAACAGCAGTTTTTTTTATCCAATAATTCCTAACAATGCCACAAAGCCCAGCATCATGGAGGGAATGATGCTTCTGAATGGTGGGTTGTAACAAAATTTGAGATTCTATTTCCCCAAATGGAAATAAATACTAATAATTTTTGTAAGCAGAGTTTCTACATTCATGGTTCCAAGTGCAGTCCTCTTTTAGTGTTCTATGCATTTGAAAATGCCCTTTTTTGGTATTTAAATCTGATGTAAAGAAGCATAGCTTTTTGTTTTTGAAGAAAGTTTAGCAAGGGGTCAGAGCCAAGATGGTGACATAGAAGCAGCAAGGTTTTTCAGCTCCCACATAGCCACCTCAAATAACCCATAGAATATGACTCTAAACAAATTTTAGGGCTCCAAAACTCACAAAAATACAAAAAACACATCTCTTGCGGAAGGCAGCTTGGCACAAAGGGCTCATTCCAGTGTGCTGGGAGCCAAAACAAGCCCAGCCTGAAACCATGGCCTGGCTCCAGGGCTGTCAGGAGGATCCACAGCTGGAATCTTTAGGAGAGTGGATCAGCGGCAGCTGTGGCAGTTTCCAGACTTATCAAGCCAGGAGAAATAAAGACTAAGTGAAAGGTCAGTGGAATTCAGCTAAATTTGGGGGAGAAAAGCAGTCCCAGCTGAACTGTCCCCAGGGCAAGGAAGCAGCAGAAGTGGCCGAAGCAGCAGCAGCCTCCACCTGGCTGCTTCAGAGCTACCAGTCTGCAGACTGCAGGGGGGCCAAGTGATCATTCAGAGGCTTAAGTGCTCTTGCATTGAGAGGCCTGGATCCAGATTGTGGTCTTGGGTGGTGGTCCTGGGGCGCGTTTTCAGTGAGCCAAAGCTAGTGGGGGCTGCAGAAGCCCCCAATAGCTACAGCAGCTGTGAAAACCTCAGCAATTTGGGACAGAGCTTTTCAACCTGGAAGCAGAGATCCACAGAGCTAAAAAATCAAGCAATTAATTGACTGACCAACATGAGCAGGAAAAGGATGCAAAGTAAGAACAGCAATCAAACTCTAGAATACTTTTTTGGGGACAAAAATGATCAAAGCATACTATGGGAGAAAGACAACACAGTCAGAACTCCCACATCAAATTCTTCCAAGAAGCATGAAGACTGCCTACAAGTCATAGATCAACTTAAAAAGGACTTTGAAAGCCAAATAAGAGAAGTAGAGGAAAAATTGGGAAGAGAAATGAGAATGATGCAAGAAAATCATGAAAAGAAAGTAAACAACCTGACTGAAGAAAATAACACCTTAAAAAACAGATTAACTCAAATGGAAAAAGAGGCACAGAAAGCCAATGAGGATAAGAATGCCTTAAAAAGTCAAATTTGCCCAATGGAAAAAGAATCTTAAAAGCATTCTGAAGAGAATAATTCATTCAGAATTAGAGTGGAGCAAATGGAAGCAAATAACTTTATGAGTAATCAAGATACTATTAAACAGATCCAAACAAATGAAAAAAGAGAAGACAATGTGAAATATCTCCTTGAAAAAAATGCGGACCTGGAAAATAGATTTAGGACAGACAATTTAAAAATTATTGGACTATTTGAAAGCCATGATCAATATGAGAACTTAGAAAGCATCCTTCAAGAAATTCTCGAGGAAAATTGTCCTGATATTTTAGAACCAGAGGGCAAAATAGAACTTGAAACAATTCACCAATCACCTCTTGAAAAAATCCCCAAAAGAAAACTCCTAGAAATGTTATAGCCAGGCTCCAGAGCAACCCAGATCAAGGAGAAAATATTACAGACTGCCAAGAAGAAGCAATTTGAATACTGTGGAAATACAATTAGGATAACCCAAGATCTGGCAGCTTCTACATTGAGGGGTTGAAGGGCCTGGAATATGATATTCCAGAAATCAAGGGAGCTAGGATTAAAACCAAGAATCAGCTACACAGCAAAACTGAGTATTTCCAGGGGAAAATATGGTCATTCAGTGAGGTGGAGGACTTTCAAGCAGTCTTGCTGAAAACAAAAACAGACAAGAAGCATGAGAAGGTAAACATGGGAAATAAATCATAAGGAACTTATCAAATTTGAACTATTTACATGTCAATATGGAAAAATGATAATAGTAACTTATGAAACTTTTCTCAGTATGAGGATAGGGGAAGGGAATACAAATGTGTGTGTATGTGTGTGTGTGTGTGTGTATATACATATGTATATCTATACATATGTCTATATAGGAGGGTATATATGCATATGAATATGTATCTGAGTATTTGTACATATGAGTTCATAGAGGACACAGGATCAATTGAATAGGAAGGGATAATACTTTAAAAGGTGAAATTCTGAGGTGGGAGAGGATTAGAATGAGAGGAGATAGGGAAACATAAAGAATGGGGTTAATTGTCTCATATAGAAGGGACTAGGGATAACTGTTACAATGGAGGGGAAGAACAGGAAGGCCAAAGGGTGGGGGTCAACTTTACTCTCATTGAATTTGGGTTAGGGAAGGAATGACATAAACTCTAAACTGGGTATCTTGCCACACAGGAGACTAGGGAGGATGGGGATGAGAGGTGGGATGATGGAGGGGAGGGAAGGGTCGGGGGGAGGGTTGCTGGAAGTACATACTTCAGTAAAGGGACAGGGACAGGGTAGAGAATAGAACAAGGGGGGGTGGCATAGGAAGGAGGAACATATAATCAGTCTCTCACAATATGTCCACTGTGCAGATGATCTACATAATTACACATGTACAGCTATTTATTCAATTGCTTGTCCTTCCAGTGGGGGTGGGTGATGAAGGAGAAACTGAAAGAATCTAGAATTTAGAGTTTTACAATCAAATATTAAATACATATATATATATATATGTAATTATTGTTATTATTAACAACATACAACTGGAAAGTAAGATATACATGCACTGGGGTAGGCAGACCCATCCTGCCCTACCAGAAAGTTAGAGGGGTGATGGAGGAGGACACAGGAGCGAGCAGACTGGAGGAGGGGCTTTACAGTGGGATCGCTGTTTTGGGGTTTTGGGTAGGGGAAAGATGGGGAGAAAATTTGCAACTCAAAATCTCATGGAAATGAATGATGTAAACAAGGAAATAACTACAATAATTCCCCCAAAAAGAGAAAGCTTAGCTCCTAGAATTTTACAGAATTACAGGAGCTTGAAAATACTTCAGAGTCATGTACGCCAAGTTACACCTTGACTAAAAACTCTTTCCACAGCCCAAGAATTCATCCCACCTTTCTTTGAATGCCTCTGTGTAGAGAAACTACTTCCTGAAATGGCCTATCTGGGCTAGATACC
Organism: Pseudocheirus occidentalis; assembly: GCA_028646575.1. NCBI lineage: Eukaryota > Metazoa > Chordata > Mammalia > Diprotodontia > Pseudocheiridae > Pseudocheirus > Pseudocheirus occidentalis. The sequence continues at coordinate 209,031,677 of CM053597.1, read as the reverse complement.
TCACATTGTAAAGAATTTTTTTCTTCCAATAAGCAAAAATCTGCCTCCCTTTTTCTTTTTAAGTTTTCCTCCATTGCTATAGAGTCTGAGCTATAGAGTAAAACAAATCTGATTTTTCATGAAATTTTCTTGAAGATGATTATTGCCCAAATCAGAGTTTCTCTGCCTTTTCATGAGGAGGTGTTACTTTTCATTTATGCTACATCCTTGACATCTTAGTGAGGAGGTTTAGGCAAGAAAGCAATTATTATAAGTCCCCTACATGTTAAGCAGCTAACTGAGGAAGGAGATTGAATGCTGGACTTGGAGTTGGAAAGTGTGAATCTGACCTCAGATCTTTAGTAGTTGGTTGATCTGAACAAATCATTGAATGTCTCTCATTATCACTTCTCTCATCTAAAAATGGTATAACAGTAGGACCTATTTCATAGATTTGTTACAAGTTCAGATGAGATATATATACATTATTTGTAAACCTCAAAGAACTAAGTAAACTCTAACAGTTATTATTAAGTGAATTGATCTGAGTTCTCTTGACAGTTTTTTTTCCTGCCCATTAGGAATTCTGGTAAACTATGAAAGGAACACTGGTGGAATAAGTGTGTCAATTGGGCTTGAAGATTCTTTAAGACTTTAACTTTTATCCAAAATTACCCGCAAGTTGATTGGGGTTTTCTGAGTTAGACTTTTATTGACATCAACAAATTGTAGGATTTTCCAGTTAAAGAAAGGAATAGAATTTCCCACAAAAAAATGAGTAATTCTTAATATTAGATGAGTTATTGATATTAATATCTCAAGCCAAGGTCTCTAAAGTTTTCTTTAGTAAGCATGGGGAATTCCATGAGATTGTAGTTTTTTGTTCACATTTAATTATAGTTTGATTTTAGTTTAGTGAAAATGTCACAAGTGGCCCATATTCCATTCCAGTGGTGCTCCCATGCAAATGACCTAAAGCCAAAATTTATGCCAATCTTAGCTTCTCACTGGTGCATCCCTAACCAAGTCTTCCATATTATGCAAAATGAATTAACTCTTCCTTTTCTGCTCAATATTTTCTGGGGCTTCCTTCATGTTTAGAGGCAGGTGTTGATGTCTGACTACACTTTTCATAGACCCTTTAAGCACTAACCCTAGAAAGAACCTAACTGATCACCTATTAAATCAGTTCCATTTTGTAAAGGACAAAAAAGATTAAGGTTAAGTGCACTCATTCTAAGACTACTACACAGTAGTTAACATCATCAAGTGATTCAGCATCAAAAAGGAATATTCTTATTTTCAAATATATTTCATTCATTTTGTTAAATATTTCCCAATTACATTTTTTAAAATGGTTAACCTTCATTTTTAAAACTTTCATTTCCAAATTCTCTCATTCCTCTTGCCCATCCATCACTTGAGAAGGCAAACGATATATTGATTATACATATAAAGCCATGCAGAACATAAGAAATGGATATTATTACCAGTAGAAATTGTATTAAATAAGATACATTACAATCTTTTTTGCCATACACCCCAGGTGAAATCTATATTTACATATACATACACACATATATACACATGTACATATGTGTTTATATGTCTGTGATATAGATATAGGTATAGTTACAGATATAGATATAGATACAGGTACAGACACAGATACAGATATAGATATATAAATATAGATGGAGATGGAGATAGAGATGGAGAGGTAGGGGTAGATGGAGAGGTAGAGGTAGAAGTAGGGGTAGAAGTAAGGGTACAGGTAGATGTAGACATAGATATAGGTATAGATAGAGATAGAGATATGTTTCATTAAAAGGTGAGCTCATGGAGAACAAGGACAATCTTGCTTTTCTATTTGTATGTCTAGTGCTTACTACATAGTGTTACGGTAAAAATAAGGTAAGCTGAGGCACAAAGTTCCAAGCATGATCAATTTATTAGTGAAGCTTGAATTTACCAATAGATAAGGTTTCGGCTTCCTCAGCAAAGCTAAGACTCCTCATAAGGGGGATAACTTTCTTTTATAATTATGGAGAGAAGAGAACAAAGAACAGGACTTTAAAGGCAGGAGACAGGGTTGTGACTGGTTAAAACAGTTCAGCTTCATGAATGGTGGAATCAATATGACTGGTTACAGAGTTAAAGTGTAGGGGAGAACATGATTGGTTCAAAATTGGTAGTTAGGAACTGGAAACAATTTCCTCCTTTCCTTCTATGACTAAGAAATGTTCATTGTTTGAATATACCTGCAAGGTTAGAGATAGTGTATCAGACTTCTTTGGATAATAAACCAGACATTCTTGAAAAATAGCTTGGTGCTGTAAAGATACTAGACCACATGCCCCAGTGACCACTCACATCCCTCAAGAATAGAACAGTTATTAGTAGAAGGACTGGATTTCTAAACTTAATTTATTACAGGCCAACTGAATTTCTGAATTAGGTTCAGAGATAAATAATCATAACTTAGCAAGTAACAGAACAAAATCATTAATTATCAATGGAATCAAGTTTTTCAAAAAGATATGTTTCAAGTTACTTTGTATCTACTCTGTAAATATTTTTATATACTTGTTTTTAAGCCTTCTGTTTCTCCTATTTGTCCTGGAGGACAAAGACTTTGCTTGCCTTTTTATTTTTATCCCCATTGCTTAGCAAAGAGCCTGATATATAATAAGCACTTAATATGTACTTGTTGATTAATTTATTTTAATTGTTAATTGTCCCATTAATTTCTTCTTTTAATAACTCATCTTGGATTGGAGGAGGTCCTGGGTTCTTGAGGCTATTGCAGTGGGACACAAGTGTCAATAGAGCTGACCAGTATAATCTTTTAGTACAGACCCAGAAAGATCTTGTAAATAATCTATAAATCATGCAAGGAACAGTCTAGATTCAGAGTTCATCAACAGAAGATTGCCCACTGGGTGATGAATTGTTTTATTGTAACTCATGAACACTATCCAAGACATGGGAAAGCTGCATTCTCTACAAGTGAAGAGAATGCCTCATAACCAAAATCTTGAAATTAAGAACTTTAAAGTACTGACCATTTCTGAAATGTTGACCCTTCAGGAAAGAATTGAATTTGTTACTATATAAAAGCTTCCACTATATTTTTCTGTCTTTCTTTTTCCAGGATGGAATAGGATAGGATAGGATAGGATAGGATAGGCTAGGATAGGCTAGGATAGGACAGGACAGGACAGGACAGGATAGGACAGGACAGGACAGGACAGGACAGGATAGGATAGGATAGGATAGGATAGGATAGGACAGGATAGGACAGGATGTGATGGGATGGGATGGGATGGGATGGGATGGGATTAGTATAATTAATATAATATCATGTAATGTAATGTAATATACTGTAATGTAATATAATAAAATATGATAACTAAAATAATTAAAACTAGGTTCCTCATACATGAATTTATGACTAAAGCAAGATTTTCAAGTTTATTATGATATTAGTCAACAATTCTTAATAATGCAATATAGAATACTGTCCAAGATATGGAAACCCAGCTACTGCAACTCCATGCAATAGCAGATTCCCAAAAGAATGTTACTACGAACAGCTTTTAAGGTCCAGATTACACATTGTAGTGAACACTCCATTTATTCCATAACAAATCAAGGCAAACATTCACAACAAATCACAATATAAAACATTACATCTTATCACAGAAAATCACAATATAGTGTTCACAACAGCTTAGCATTCAAAATTGCCACGTAGTTTTCACCAAAGTGGCCACTATGTTAAGAACAAAGAAATCATCTGGTTTCCCTAAGGAAGTCTGCCTCCTCACTCAGTCCTTCAGTCATCTCACAATACAGTAATCAGTCTTCCACTCATGGGGCAATCATAGATTAACTTAATCAGTCACTTATCTAGCCATCAGTCAGTAAGTATCATTAATCACTAAATACAATCACTAGAAAAATCACACAAACCCACCACCCCTTGGTGTCTAGTACACTTCAATTTCATCATGCATCCAAGGGGAGGCATTTTCTTCATCTTGACTCAGGGTGGTCTCTCAGATTCCCTGGATCCCCTTCCATGGTCCCAGCTCCTACCTGAATCCACCAAACAGTCACCTGGATTCAGAAGCAGACAGCTTGTCCAGTCCTTGGGACAGTTCTTGTTACACACTGAAGTTCACAGGGTCCAGCACATCTCAAACCCTTCACAACTTCTGTTGCTGAGAACTCAAGGATCAACCAACAAGACACAAGCAAGCAAAGTCTTATCCTGGTCATGTTTCTTCAGTCCTCCAGCAGTTTGGCTGTCCCTAGGACCCAGAAGAAATCTCAGTCTTTCAGGAGGCAGCAACTTCAGCCTTCACCAGATTCTAGTCTCAAGAAAACTTCAACTCAGTTCTCAGTCAGCCTCCAGATGCTGAGAGAGAAACTCTCTCTCTCTCTCTCTCTCTCTCTCTCTCTCTCTCTCTCTCTCTCTCTCTCAGTTGGCTTCAGTCTCCATGATTCTTCCTCCACTAGGAGCTGGCCAGGAGGAAAATTCTTTATTCTGATTATCTGTCCCTGGAACTCTTCTTTCACACACACACACACATACACACACACAAACACACACACACAAACACACACACACACACACACATACACGCATGCGCACACATGCACGCAAGTGCACACACACACATTGGCTTCCTGCCTCAGCCAACCTCCTCCTGCCACTTCAGCAACAGGAGGCAGAGTTAATACCCTCTCTCTTTCACATAGGAGACAGAGTTCACATCTTCTGTTTCTTTCACACAGGAGACAGAATTCACACCCTCTGCCTCTTTCACGGAAGTACTTAACCCTTAGTTACTAGGGACCAAGTACTTGCTAAATTAATTACCATTACAGCCAGGTGTCACAGTCCCTGTCACATGCATCTGGAATTTAATGAACTCTTGGAAGCATTATTAATACCATCATTTTTTGGAAAAGGAATGTGGCATATTAGAAAGAGTTCTGAACTTGGAGTCAGGTGACCTGGGTTCCAATCTTGGCTCTACCATTTGCTATCTCATCATTTTAGTTAAGTAAGTCACTTTAAGTTTCTAACTCTGCCTTCTGCTTTTTGAAAGGCAACTAGGTTTCAGAAAGGATAGAATATTGTGCCTGGAGACAGGAAGACCCAAGTTTAAATCCAGTCCCATATAATTATTAGCTAAATAATACTGGGCAAGTCATTTAACTTCTGTCTGCTTCAGTTTTTTCATTTGTGAAATGAGATGAATAATAATAGCACTTACCTCCCAGGGTTGTCATGAGGATAAAATGAGAAAATATTTGTAAAGTGCTTAACACATTGCCTGGAATTTAGTAGCGACTTAATGAATGTTTTCTTAAATTTTTAGTTAAATTTTGCACAATAAGTGGGTTAAACTGAGTAGTTTGATACCTTCTTTTTGCTCATGGAAAAGTAACATTCTTTGCCACGAGGAACTGATATGAGAGTCACACACTCATATATCATTACAAGGATAATTTTCATATAATTTTTCTTCCCTTAGAATGGAAGGGAGCTATCCAAACTAAGAGTATCCAAAAATATGAGGGTGTGCCCTTTAAGAATCACTGTTACTAGATGATTTATAAGGTTCCTTCTGGCTCTAACATGTCAAACACTGTGAAACTGAGGCCCCAAGATGACAGGGGACCTTCTCAGGAACACATAACTAACAAGTATCAGTGTTGATACTAGCACCCAATATTCATAATTCTTAATCTTTCAATTGTATTCTGTTCTCTTCAGAGAGTTTATATTAGAAAGAGTTAAACAAGATTTAATGCACACAGAAAGGTATGGGGAGCCCTTGGAATGGAACATATTAACATAAAATGGAAATGAATGTGTCAGTGCTGGTGGACAGGAAGTAAAAGTGTATAGAGTTGGCCTTGGTTCTGAGGGAAGTACTATGTTCTCATACTTTTGAAAACTCCTGTAAATATAGGTTGGTTTGTTCAGCTTCCTCACAGAAATATAAATGCAAATATAAGTATAAATGCTATAGATTTTACCCATCTCTCTCATCTATTTCTACGCATTACCTGGAAATAATCTGTTTGAAAAATATAGAGTGACCATGTGAAAAGGAGTATTTTTTTTCTCCCATTGATGATGACCTTTAAGGAGAAGTTACTTTTTATATAGGTCACACATTGCATAAAACTTAGAGCTTTCATTTTTTTCTAGTGAATTACAGGGCTATAATTTCATCTGAAGATGTCAACTTTCATTTGGATCCTTTAATGGAATTATTATTTCATAATTCATAGTTACTCTTAAGAGTTGAGGAATACCTACTTCCACAGAGGCTCCATTATTTGGAAGCAGCTCTTCCCAACAGTTTAGCAACTTCATAATAGAAATAGTATTTCTTCTTCTTCTTCTTCTTCTTCTTCTTCTTCTTCTTCTTCTTCTTCTTCTTCTTTTTCTTCTTCTTCACTTTCCAATTATTCTACCCACCATAGAACTTTATAACAAGAAAATACATTTAAGTAAAACAAGTCAAACCACCGACATTGAAAATGTATACCTTGGCCAAGTCTAATCCACAAACATTCTACCAAGAAGTGAAAGGTCTATTTCACTGTATCAATTTATGGAAATCATTCCAAATTTCCTGAATTTTACATATTAACCATTTTCTCTTTTCGATGTTCCTTCCTCTCACCCTTTCTCCTATTTCTTCCTTCCTTCCTTCCATCCTTAGAGAGGGAGGCACTAGGCCTTTGATTTAATTGGTATGAGTAATATCATCTCTTATGGTACAGTAATCTACTATTGCATTCATCATATACCACAATTTGTTGAATTAGATGGGCCCCCTCTTTAGTTCAAAATCTTTGCTGCCACAAAAAGATTGCTAATAATTCTGAAGAACCTTCACTACAGCTGTAAGCAAATGTGACTTGATGCATTGCCCTCTCTCACTCACACTGATCCTCATAAATACCTGTTGATATAAGGTGTGGGGGGAGGGGCACGGGGAATTAGTGACAGCCTTATATAAGTCAGTGTAAGAAGCAAGGGAGATAAGATAAGAAAAGCTAAAGTACAATTCACAGACAATAAGGGTCTCTGTTCCTTCTAAGTCTGGGTCATTTTTTTTTTACTGGGGATAAGTATAGAGATTAGCTTTATCATTTGTACACTTTGTGTATAATTTTCTTCATAAGTAAAATTTCTCACTGGTTGCAATAGGAAATAGAGTCTCCCCTGTGATTTAAAACAATAATCATTTCCTTTTAAAATTACTGGTTGAAAAGTTCATTATCATTAATTAAGATTTATCGTACCACCTGGTTGCAAAGGGCTAAATGGAGTCAGAGATGGGGGAAGGAAAGAAGGAGAAATGAATGGCAAAGATAAGATATAGTTTCAGTATCCGACTGAAAATCTCTTCAAACATAAAGTGACTCCTCAGTTAGAAAGGTGGTACTAATAAAGTGAATCAATCAAAAGACATTTATTAAGCACATCCACTGAACATGGCACTATGCTAGTCTATGAATCTGCAGATTGAGACATAATTCTTCCCATAGTTTAAAGAGTTTGCAAAGTACTTGAAAAATTTTAAAGAAATTAAATAACTCATCCACAGTTGCACAGCTAATATAAATGTGTCAAAGGTAGGATTTGAACCCTGGATCTCCTGACTCAAAGTTTAAAACTCTACTCACTGAGTATATATAAATGTGTGTATGTATGTGTGTGTATAATACATATATGTAAATACATATATGTGTGTATAATACATATATACATATATATTATATATACGTGTGTATATATGTAGATAGATATGTAGATATACACATTTACACATATGTAGATGTGAATCTTTATAAGAGATAATGTTACTTAGTGGATAGAGAACCAACCTCAGATTCAAAGAGGTTCTAACCCATCTTTAGCATATACAATTCTCCTTCCTCTAAATGTCTCAGAAATCTCTCTAGGACTAATTTCAGAGCAGGTGACAATGGATACGTTGATAGTTTTTCATTAAGAGATTCTTATACCAATGAAACCACAGATACAAATTCCTGGCTCCCACCCCCAACTCTCAGCTCTCCTGGTGTTTACGTTTCATCCATAGATTCAGAGTGGAAACTTTTGTTTAATTCATAGTCTTAGAGAGTACCTGGAGGCACTGATAGATTAAGGGACTTGTTCAAAGAGCTATGTGTTAGAGGAAGGCCTTCTATCTACTGTGCCATAGACAATATGGATACACAGGGAATGATAATTGGTCATACCAAGCAATGTACTTTAATGGATCTGTGATCTCACTGATGCTGATAAAGATCACAACCTATCTGAGCATTCTCATGTGGTGGGACTTTTGTGTATATCCTCCCATAAACCCTCTAAAGGAGTAGGATAAGCCAGAAGCACTCTTCCAGATTTCCTAGCATTATGAGGGTATCATTGCCCCACGTGGGCTATCTAATGGTTAATGATCCTTTACCCCTTACATATTATATAACATCATAGACACACACACACTCAAACATAAACTTAACAATTTATCAACAAACATGAACATTTTGATATACAAAGAACAAAGAGCATTATATGGAAAATCATGAATTTATACACAGTTAGTAGTGTTTTATTAAGTTTGGTAAATTGCATTTTAGTGAATTAAAATATATTAAATGTAACACTTCAGAACTGTCCTATTTGTGTCTCCTGAATTTTTTTTTGTTTTATCCAATGTCTTTTTTAACTCTTTTATTGGCACAGTTTTCTTTCTTTTTTTCTTTTTAACTTTCCCCTCCCCCATATATGTCTTCTCTTGTAACAAACTCCTTCTTTAGTGATCAGAAATCCCTTCAATAATGTCACTTCTTGTGATCAGTTCAGCATTTGGAATGTATTGCAACCTATGCTCGCTATCTGTCTTTCCACTGTGGATAACCCACGATTTTGCATCTTTAAATATTGAAGTATTCTAAGATTCGTGACCCTAGAGTACAACGGAAGAACATTCATATTTAAAAACATGTGATTTTTGAAATAGAAACAAACATAATTAAGAAATATAGAACCAGATACCTAGTAGATATCACAATTCATTATCATTCCCCTAAAACCCTCTTCTTTTGCAGACATTCCTATCACTAATGAGAGCATTACCACCATCCTTTTAATCCCATAATCTGCAGTCTTGGTTTTTTCCTCAAATCTACATTCTTATTGCCCTTGCATAGGCAATCAGTTGTCAAATGTTATAATTCCCACCTCCCCCCACAATATCTTCGCTTATGTTTCCTTATCTGTAGTAATACAAACACCACATTAACTTTCTACCCTTGATCTTTGTGATTGTCTTCTGATTGGTTTTTCTGCCACAAGATCTTCCCTACTCCAATCCGTTATCCATATAGCTTCCTCAATGACTTTCCTAAAGTGCAGTTCTGATCATGCCATTTCCCTACTCAATTAATTTCAGTGACTCTTTATTACCTCTAGGATAAAAAATAAACTCCTCTGACATTTGAAGAAAAACCTTTAAAACTTTGTTGTTTCTCAGCTCTTCTTAAATATTTCTTCCCTATGTATATTCTATAGTCTAATCAAATTAGACTAATAACTGCCATTTCATGTCCAATTTCCATGACTTCTTTGCCTCTCATGGATGGAAGGTACACCCTGTTCAATTATGTCCCATATCCTTAACTTCCTTCACTACACAGTATAAACACTACATCCTACATTGTCTCTTATCCAATCCCCTCAAAGTTTCCTCCTTTACCTAACCTGTACATATCATATACATATATAATAGGATATTATATATATTATATATAATAAATATTATTATTTCAGAAAAAAATAAAAGAAATCATAAATGAAAAAATGGGAAGGGGAAAGTCCCTGGACCAGAAAAGTTTACAAATGAATTCACTCAAACGTTTTAAATACTGGGCCTTCAATAAGTCAACAATCATTTATTATCTGCTATGTGCAACATACTGTGCTAAGCACTAGTGCTACCAAGAAAGGTCAATGATAGGCCCTGATCTCAAGATGTTTACAGTCAAATTAGAGAAACAGCATGCAAACTATGAACAAAGAAGTTATATACAGTATGAAATAGACATAATCAATGAAGAGAAGAGGCTAACATTAAGGGGGATCATGAAAGTCTTCTTGTAGAAAGTGAGATTTTAGCTGGAACTTGTGAGAAGCCAGGAAGCCAGGAGAAGAGATGAAGAGAAATAGAATTCTAGGAATGGAGGACAGCCAGTATAACTCCACAGAGCAGAAACATGGATTGTCTTATTCAAATAATAGCAAGAATACCCACATTACTGGATTAAAGAGTGTATTGAGGGACATACAATCAGCTTCTCACAATATGCCCCCCATGGAGATGTCCTGTGTAATTACACACGTACAGCCTGTATTGAACTGCTGCTCCTTCCAGTGGGAGTGGATGACAAGGGAGGAACCACAAGAATCTAGAATTTAAAGCTCCACAATCAAATGTTAAAACAAAGAAACATATATATATATATATATATATATATATATATATATATAATTATTATTATTACTAACCACATGTAACTGGGAAATAAGACATACAGGGACTGAGGTAGGGAGACCCTCCCTGCCCTACTAGAAAGTTAGAGGGGTGTTGGAGGACGACATAAAAGAGAACAGATTAGGGGAGGGGCTTTACAGTGGGATCACTGTTTTGGGCTTGGGGGTAGGGGAAAGAAGGGGAGAAAATTTGTAACTCAAAACCTTGTGGAAATGAATGATGCAATCAAAAAAATAAATTAAAATTTAATTTTAAAAAATGAGTGCATTGAGGGTGAGTGGTATAATGCACAAGAAAACTGGAAACATAGGTGGGGATCATGGTATAAAGGGTTTTGCATGCCAAACAGAAGAGTTTATATTTGATCTTGGAGGTAATATGAAACCACTGGAGTTTATCAAATCAGGGGAGAAGGTAAAGCGGTTAGATTTTTAGGAAAATCAGTTTCATAGCTGAATGTATATTGGATTGAAATGGAGAGAGAGTTGAGTCAGGGATACTCATAAGGCTATTACAATATTTAGGCATGTGGTGATGAAGGCTTCCACCAGTATGGTGGCAGTCAGAGGAGAGAGAAGGATGTATACAAGAGATAATGAAGGTAAAATAAACAAGACTTAGCTGCAAACTGCTTATAGGGGTGATGTTAGAGGAATGAAGAGTTGAAGGTGGTCCCTAGGTTGCAAGCCTGAGTGACTAGGACAGTGGCAACTTTGACAATAATAGGGAAGTTGAGGAGTTAGGAGAAAGATAACAAAATCAGATTTGGACATGCTGATTTTAAGATGTCTGTGGGGCATCCATTTTTGATGTCCAATAGGCAATTAGAGGTGAGAGTCTCAAAGTTATGGTTGGATAAATAGATCTGAGAATCATCAACATAGATATCATAAGTGAATCCAGTGTAACAAAAATTATTCTCAAAATGGGCAGATGCTAGGGAAGTTGAGGAACAATATCTAGAGGAGGCAAACTTCTTGATTCAAAGAGGAAATGATTGTCAAAACTTTTCAAGAGAAAGCAAAGATTCACAGGCACAGGGTAGAAAGAGAGGGACTGTAATAGTCCCAAAGCTGAAATGGCTTCTCGTATATTAAGATGCTTCACTACTAATCAACTGTCTCCACACTACAGGTGAATCCATCTACCTGAGAAAGCAAGGCACCTTGAGTGTGAGACAGTAGGGAGCATTTTCCAGGTGAATCAACTTACAACCACTGTTCCCACCACTATCTTTCCTCTAATGCCAGTGAAGAATGCTCAAGACCCTGTGAGACCTAGGAATAACCAAAACCATTATTTCTGTTTCCATATTGACCCCACAATCACTAAAGAAGGGCACCATCTTGGTGAAAAATGGTCCATCTTTCTTGTCACTAGTAAAACCAACCTACAACACAGCCTCCATTGCTAGACCATGCTTCCTTCACCCCCAGCTCACTTTCCAGACTTTTCCACTTCTTCAACCCCCCCGGGTATCTTCCACTCCCACATACACCTTTTCTAGCTTCCATTGACATGCAGTATCCTTCATTAGAATGACGTTTCCCTTCCCAGAGAACAGGGACTGTTTTGCTTTTCTCTTTTCTCTTCCTGGTGTTTAACATAATGCTTACTACAAAGTAAGTCTTCAACATTTTTTTTTAATTTTCATTCATGCATCCTTTTGTTTTGTGCTTTGTTCAAAACAGCCCCCTAGACTACAAGACATAACTGAACTCTAGTGATATGATCTGTTTTGAGGAAAGTTATTAAAAGACGTTGTCCTTATATCTGTCCTATAAGAAATGATGAGCTCAGTGATTTTAGAAAAATATGAAAAGACTTGCACAAAATAATGAAGCATAAAATTAGCAGGAGCAAGAGAAAATTGTATACAGTAACAACAATGTTATCACTTGGAAGGAAGGAAGCAGAAAACTGGGAAAGAATTTTTACAACCAGTGTCTCTAACAAAAGTCTCATTTCTAAAATATATAGAGAACTGAGTCAAATTCATAAGAATACATGTTATTCCCCAATTGATAAATAGTTGAAGAATGTGAATAGGCCATTATCGGATGAAATTAAAACCATCTATAGTCATAAGAAAATGCTCTAAGTCATTATTTTTTCTTTTTATATTAACTTTTATTTTTAGTTTATATAATTCATTTCCATGAGATTTTGAGCTATGCGATTTTCTCCCCATTCTCCCCTACCCACCACCCCCAAACATTGATCCCACTGTATACCCCCTCCCCCAATCTGCTCTCTCCTATATCCTCCCCCATCATCCCTCTGAGTTTCCAGTAGAGCAAGATGTATCTTCCTACCCCAGTGCCTGTATATACCATTTTCCAGTTGCATGTAAATAATATATATATATATATATGTGTATGTATATATATATGTATGTATTTGTGTGTATATATGTATGTGTGTGTGTGTGTGTGTATCTCTTCCTCCCTCATCACCCACTGGGGACAGAAACTGGAAAGACAAGCAATTCAATACGGGCCACACATGTGTAGTTATCCAGAACATCTCCACAATGGACATATTGTGAAAGACTCACTATATTTCCCTCCCTCCTATCCAGCCCTCCACTTGCTCCATTCTCAACTTTGTCCCTGTCCCTTTAAAGAAGTGTGTGCTTCTAACCCTTCCACCAAATCTGCCCTCCCCTCCATCATCCCCCCTTGGGAAGAGACATCCCCTTTCCTCCTATTGTCCTGCAGGGCAAGATACCCAATTTAGAGTGTATGTCATTTCTTCCCTAACCCAAGTTCCATGAGAGTAAGGTTGATCCATTCCCTTTTGCCTTCTTGTTCTTTCCCTCCATTTAACAGTTATCCCTTGCTTCTTCTGTATGAGATAATTAACCCCATTCTGTCTCTCCCTGTCCCCCCTCATTATATTCCTCTCTCATCTCTCAATTTCGCCTTTTAAATATAACCCCTTCCTATTCAATTGATCCCGCGTCCTCTGTCTATGTAAACCTGTACACATATATACACACACTCACATATGTATTCTTATGCATATATACCTTCCTCTACAGACATATGTGTATATATATACATACATACGTACACACACATATATGTATATACTTCACATTTATATTTCCTTCACTTATCCTCATACTGAGAAAAGTTTAATAAGTTACAAATATCATTTTTCCACGTAGACATATAAATAGTTCAACTTTGAAGAGTTTCTTATGATTTCTTTTCCATGTTTACCTTCTCATGCTTCTTGCATTTGAATGTCACATTTTCTATTCTGTTCTGGTTTTTTCCTCAAGAATGCTTGAAAGTCCTCCACCTCATTGAATGACCATATTTTTACCCGAAACATTATACTCAGTTTTGCTCGGTAAGTGATTCTTGGTTTTAATACTAACTCCCTTGATCTCTGGAATATCATATTCCAGGCCCTTTGATCTCTTAATGTAGAAGCTTCTAGGTCCTGTGTTATCCTGATTTTATTTCCACAGTATTCAAAATTTTTTCTTCTTGGAAGCTTGTAATATTTTCACTTTGATCTGGAAATTCCAGAACCTGGCTCTTACAGTCCTAGGAGTTTTCTTTTGGGGATCATTTTCAAGATTGGTGAATTCTTTCAAGTTCTATTTTGCCCTCTGGTTCTAAAATATCCTGGCAATTTTTCTTGTAAATTTCTTGAAGGATGATTTCTAGGTTCTCTTTTTGATCATGGCTTTTAGGTAGTCCAATAATTTGTAAATTGTCTCTCCTGGATCTATTTTCCAGGTCAGTGGGTTTTTTTCCAGGAAATATTTCACATTGCCTTCTATTTTTTCATTTGTTTCAATCTGTTTAATAGCATCTTGATTTCTCATAAAATGATTTGTTTCCATTTGTTCCACTCTAATTCTGAAGGAATTATTCTCTTCAGAAAGCTTTTGAGATTCTATTTTCCATCTGACAAATTAAACTTTTTAAGGTATTCTTTTCCTCATTGGCTTTTTGGGCCTCCTTTGCCATTTTTAAGGTGTTACTTTCTTCAATCAGGTTGTTATTGTGATTTTACTGCCTAATTCTCATTTCTCTCCCCCATTTTTTCTTCCACTTCTCTTATTTGGTTTTTAAAATCCTTTTTAAGCTCATCTGTGGCCTCTATCCACTTCATATTTTTCTTGGAAGTTTTTGATGTGGGAGTTCTGACTACATTGTCTTTCTCCTGTTCCATGCTTTGATCCTTTTTGTCCCCAATAAAAGGAATCTAAAGTTGGATTGCTGAGCTTGTTTTGCTTCCTTTGCCTGCTCATGTTGCCAATCTATTGTCAAGTGACCTTTGGGCTCAGTAGAAGTTTGCTTTCATAGAAGAGAGCTCTGTCCCAAATTGCTGGGGTTTTTGCAGCTGCTGGAGCTATTAGGAGGCTACTGTCTCTGCAGCCCCTGCCAGCTTTCGCTTACTGGTCACCCACCTCAGGTCACACACACTACCTAAGACCATGATCCTAATCCTGGTAGGTCAAGGCAAGTGCATTCAGCCTCTGAATGATTACTTGGCCCCCTTTCAATCTGCAGGCCTGGATCTCTGAAGCTGCCATGTGGAGGTGACTGCAGGGTTGTTGCTTCTGATGCTTCAAGCTCTGGCACAGTGTAACAGCAATCAGTTTAGTAGATACTTAGTGCTTAATAACTTAGGGCTAAGTATGAAAGGTGTGAGTCCTGTCCCACTGTTGAGAGGGTGTGAACTCCTCTGTTGACATGGAAGATGGGGATTGGTTGAGACAGGAGTCGAGTGTGTGTATATATGCAAGGATTCCAGAGACAGAGAGACAGAATTGGAATTTTCCTTTTGGAGGAAGCAGGATTGTCTCAGCATCTGGGAGCTGAGCTGATGGACTGAAGAAGTGAGTTGCAATTTTCCTAAGAGAAAGAGATAGAGAGATAGAGAGACAGAGACAGAGACAGAGAGAGACAGAGACAGAGAGAGAGACAGACAGACAGACAGATAGATAGACAGAGAGAGAGAGAGAGAGAGAGAGAGAGAGAGAGAGAGAGAGAAGAGTTTCCCTCCCAGCATCTGGAAGCTGACTGAGAAAAGAGATGGAGTTTCCTGAGACCAGAATCTGGTGAAGGCCACCCAGAAGGCTGATATTCCTTCTGGGTCCTAGGGCCAGCTAAACTGCTGGAGGATTAAATAAGCATAACTGAGATAAAACTTTGTTTGTTCATGGCCTGGCTGATCCTTGAGTTCCAGGCAAGAGAGGTGGTGAAGGGTTTGAGATGTGCTGGACCCTGTGAACTTCAGTGTGTGCCTGGGAGCTATCTACCTCTGAGGACTGGATGAGAACCTGGCAGCAGCTGTCTGCTTCTGAATCCAGGTGACTGGTAGATTCAGGAGGGAGCTGGGACCCTGGAAGTGGATCCAGGGAATCAGAGAGACCACCCAGAATCAAGATGAAGAAAAGACCTCACCTTGGAGGAAAGTGAGGTTTGCTGGACACCAAGGGGTGGAGGGTTTGTGTGGTTTTCTAATGAATGTACTAGTGATTAATGATATTTAGTAATTGGAAATCTAGATTAGTGACTGATTAAGTTAATGGTTGCCCCATTAAGTTAATGGTTGCCCCATGAGTGGGATATTGATATATTGTGAATTGATTGATTGATTAAGTGAGAAGGGTTTCCCCCTCAGGGAAACCAGATGATTATTCTTTTGTTCCTTGTTCTAAATATTGTGGCCATTTATTGAAAACTGTGTTGCCATTCTAATGTTAAGCTGTTACAGACACTATGTGACTTTCTGTGATAAGATGTAATGTTGTGAATATTATATTGTGACATATTGTGAATGTTTGCCTTGATTTGTAATGGAATAAACAGAGTGTTCACTATTACTGTGTACTCTAAACCTTAAAAGCTGTTCATAGTAGCATTCTTTGGGAATCTGCTGGTACATGAAGTTACAGGCAGTTGGTCAGACCCTCTCCCCCAAATTTAGTTGAGTTCCAATAACTTTTCACTTTTTTCTTGGCTTTTATGGATTGGTCATTCTGGAAACTGCCACAATTGTGGGTGATCTGCTATCCTGAAAGCTCCAGCTGGGGCTTGTCCTGGCCACTCTGGGCTAAAACTGCATGGGTCTGTCCTCTGCTCCCAGTGTGCTGTGATGAACCCTTTCCGTCCACCTGCCAGGCTGCCTTCAGTGTGAGCTTTGTTACTCTGTCATTTTGTGGGTGCTGAAGCTCTAAGATTTGTTTAGAGTCATATTTTATAGGTGTTTGAAGTGTTTATGGGTGAAGGTCATGGAGTTCTCCTGCTTCTATGCTGCCATCTTGACTCTGCCCCTCTAAATCACTATTGATTGGAGAAATGCAAAATGAAACAACTCTTAGGTACCGCATCACATCTATAAGTTTGCTAACATGACAAAAAAGGAAACTGATAAATGCTGGAGAAGATGTAACAATAAATGTGGGGGAGGGAATATATTGTTAGATTCCTTAGTAGGCATTACCCAAGGTCCACATCAATCAGTAACTTTCAGGAACCTACAGTTCCAAAAATTCCTCACTTAGTGGGCACATGAGGTATATTACTCCCTTTTGTACCTGCTCATTTGCATCTGGGTCTGGGAACAAGTATCATATCTGTGATTTTGGGAGATTAGGAATCCATGACAACCACCCAATTTGTGTCTTTCTGTATTACATCTAATAATTTCTGTGTTACATCTAGTTTGCCACATTATATGCAAAAGTTGTCATTCATAAGAAAACAACTTGAGATTAGGCTGGGTAAACTCTTGTTGGAACATGTATCTCTGAGGTAACCCTAAGACCTATTCTGTCAATGCAGTACCCAAGGAAGAAATAAATATCCTAAAAAAATTTTTTTAAGGTGGGGCTAAGGCAGTGATGAGCCTAAATACCAGAACCAAACCCTTTCTAAACATGCTAAAGGTTGAGTTCTTACCTCCTCAGTTGGGGTGTAGCATGCTTTGCTCCCAGCTCACGCCTTACTTTCCTCAAAAGGAACCCACCTGGCTGGGAAAGGGCATGATTCATGCTATGTTCTAAAAATGTAGCACAGTGCTGTGCTGGACTCAAGCCTGAGGGACCTCTGAGGTAAACAAATGAAGAGGCATGAGACAAAGGCCAAACCAGCAGTCCTAAGCCAGGCACTGTTTGTCAAGGATTGAATCAGGAAACATTATTGAGGTATCAGCAGGAAGGATCATGCCGGGGCATCAGCGGATAACAATTTGTTTCCCTGAACAGCTCCATTGAAGAGGACATCTATTCTTCATTATGCTTTGCCACCCACACTGCTCCTAGCTGAATTCTATTTGTGCTGGTCACAGCCTCCCACCATGGCAGTTCAGCTAGTTTAATGCCTTCTGGGGAGCACATCTGATGGTAGCCCAGGCAGCAAGAGCCAACAGCAATCTTAAGTTCTCAGTTCCAGGGAGGGCTCTGACTCTTCACTTCGTAGTGAAGGTGTCATAGGCAAATCACTATCTTGACGAACCTCTGTTCTACCATATGTAAAATGGGTGAGACAAGACCAGCTCTGCTTTTCTCTGTCATCCTCACATACCTTTCTCAAACTGACAAACCTCTCAGGAGTGTTGTGAAGAAAGTACTTTGCCAATTTCTGGGAATTTAAGTTCCTATCATCATGCTGGGGCAGCTGAGTGGCACAGTGGGGAGAACTCTAAGGCTGGAGTCAGGAAGGCTCCTCTTCATGAGTTCAAATCTGGCCTCAGACACTTAATCTCTATGGGACACTGGGCAAATGACTTAATCCCTTTTGCCTCAGTTTCCTTATTTGTAAAATAAACTGGAGAAGAAATGGCAGACCACATTAGCGCCTTTGCCAAGGAAACCCCAAGTGGGATCACAAAGTGTAGAGCACAAGCAAAAAATGATTGAAAAATTATCATGATAGAAATTCCTACTAGCACATGTAAAGATATTCTCTCTTTATCTCTCTGCCTTACTACTACTGGTATTTAGTACATTGTGGGTTTTAGTTTCCTTCCTTTACAAAGTAAAGGGGTTGGATAGGGTGGTATCTGAAGCCTTTTTAGTTCTAAATCAGGTATGCAAGAAAATAGATTGAAATAGGAGACAGAGTTCAAATTCTTTTTTTTTTTTTGGAGGACAATTGGGGTTAAGTGATTTGCCCACAGTCACATGGCTAATAAGTGTGTCAAGTATCTGAGGCCAGATTTGAACTCAGGTCCTCCTGACTCCAGGGCCAGTGCTCTATTCACTGCACCACCTAGCTGCCCCTGAGAGTTCAAATTCTGATCCTGCCATTTACTACCTGTGTGACTGTGGGCAAATCATTTAACTTTTCTGGGCCTTGGTTTCCTCAACTGTAAAACAAAGGGACTGAACTAAATGGTTTCTAAGATTTCTTCCAGTACTAAATCTAGGATCCTATAAAAATATAGGATCCTATGCAAGCGAGTGAGGCATCTAGGTAGCTTGGTGGATAGAACATTGTGTCTATAGTCAGAAAGACCTGAGTTCGAATCTAGCCTCAGACACTTATTAAGTGTGTGACCCCAGGCAAGTCACTTAACTTCTGTTTGCCTTAATCCACTGGAGGAAGAAATGGCAAATCAGCCAATTATCTTTGCCAAAGAAAACCCCACAGGCAGTGTTGGTGTGCCGTGGTCCATGGGGTAACAAAATGTTGGAGAGGACTGAACACCAAACACAAGCAAGGATACAATTCAGTGCAATTCAACAAACATTTATTACCTACTATGAACCGGGAGATTCTAAATAAAAACTGAAACAGTCCTTGCCTGAAGGGAATTTATATTCTAAAGAACAAAAGGAATTTGAATACAGATAAACTAAATAAAAATAATTTGGGCATGGAGAAAGAAACACTACCAACTGAGTTTATCCCAAAAGACCTTGTATAAGAGACTGTAATTGAGCCAAGCCCTGAAAGGAGTTAAGAATTCCAACATGGGGAAATAAGGAGAAAGAGTATCGCCGGTGTAAGGATAGAAGCCTATGCAAAGACACAAGGAAAAATGATTTAAGTGAACTTATTACTTATTTGCAGAATCATCTTCCTCTCTGAGATTCTTGCTTTGTGGATGACCTTTGGTCTTTGGCTCCCTCTACAAGCTGCACAAGGTCTCTGGAATGGGACATACCTGTGTGTCTGGTCACTAGCCCAGTGACCTTTTCAGGTCCTATTGGTTTGTTTGGAAGTAATTTCACATATGGTCTCCTCATCAGGATACAGCCCATTTATGATTTCAAGGAAAATGTTTGTTATTTAGATGAGGGAGAAAGAACATATGTGCACCAGGGAAATATTATCTCTCTACCTACTGTCTGGGAGGAGAGTCTGTCTCCCTTCCATCCTGGCAAAATTGTTTCATCTGGTTTGCCAAATATATTTATGAAACTGAATGTGAATCAATGAAGTCAGAACCAACTGTAGCTCCTTCTTGATAAGGCTAATTTGAATAAATTATTTTTCTGGTGTCACCTGAGATATCTTAAAATGAGAGTGCCTGCCACTTACCAAGTGAAAACATACTGAAAAATATAGTGAGGGAAAGGCAAGTCAGTGCCATCTCTGTGTCTTGACTTTCTAGACAAGAAGAAAAATGTTCCAAATGGGATGGAGGAGTAGATAATGGGTACAGTAGATGTCCATGGAGAAAGCTAAAGTATAGAAGATAGTTCTGTTATTAGGATACTCATCTCCAATCCTTTCTTTATTCAAGTAAGCTACTGGGGGCAATACATATGACCTTCCAAAATTTGACCCCAGCTACTTTCCAGTCTTATCATTCTAACCCATTTGCCTACTCCATGATCAGTCCTGATGATCTGCTTATATTCCCTACTCAATACAACAATAACTAACATTGTTTAAGCACTTAAAATGTATTAAAAAGTGGTTTTCCATTTTCTTCTCCAGCTCATTTTACAAATGAGGAACTAAGGCAAACAGGGTTAAGTGACTTGCCCAAGATCACACAGTGACTGAGACCAGATTTGACCTCAGGAAGATAAGTTTTTCAAATATTAAGCCTGGTACTCTATCCACTGCACCACAGAAGTTCCATAAATGATGAGGTTGACACATGCTATTCCAAAGCCAGCTCATGTTTGGAAGATTCCAAATGAAAGTATGGAAGACAAAACTTAATTGGGCTTCCTACAAAACTGAAGGTCTACAGAGCCATTGTGCTTGCTTCATTGTTGTATGCCTGTGAAACTTGAACAATATACCAGTGATATGCCAGGAAACTGAATCACTCCTAGTTGAATTGTCTTGGGAAGATTCTGAAGATCACCCGGAAAGAGAGGGTACTGGACACTAAAGTCCTTTCTTGAACTGAACTTCCAAGCATTCAAACTCTATTGCAGAGAGCACAATTCTAATGGGCTAGCCACGTGTGTTTGCCTAAAAGACTATTTTGTAGAGAACTCATAGAAGGCAAATGCTCACACAGAGGTTAGAAGAAGGGATTCAAGGACATTCTCAAGACTCTGAAGAACTTTGAAATCAACTGTGAGACATGAGAGACACTAGTACCACCCACTATGGTGTGCCCATACCAAAGGAAGGAGCTGTGCTCTATGAGCAAAGCAGAATTGCAGGAGCTTAAAAGAAATCGAGATGCTCAAATTTAGAGACATCTCCACTCCAAATGTTCATATGGGCTTACCTGTGGTAGAGCCATCCTAGCTCATATTGGTCTGATAAACCACACTCAGACACACTGCACCTTGACCCCAATATAGAAAAATCATTTTGGTCCTCTTCAAGCACGAAGGACAAAAACAAAAGAGGTATAAAGATTTGTGCCATATGTTGGGAAAAGGCAAAAACAGAAAATCCCTGACCTCCAGGAGTTTACTTTTATTGGGGAGAAGGGTTGCAGGACAACATGATAACATGTAAAAAAAAAAAGGAAACAGAAGTTATATACAAACTAATATAATCTCAAAGGAGAGTTGGGGACATTAGGAAAAGGCTCATGTAAGAGTTAGAACCTGAGCAATGTTCTGAAGGATTCTAGAAAGCTAAAGAAGGGGAGGCAACAGTGGGCCATTGCAAACATAGACTATACACACACATATACACACATATGTATGTACGTATGTAGGTATGTAGGTATGTATGTATAAAGGTCTGTGCAAAAGGATAACAACTGGAGATGAGCTATTATATACGGGGAACAGCCCTTAGTCCAGTTTCACTGAAAGGTAAGCATATGAAGGGGAAAGAAAGTGAAATAACTGGAAAAAAGGATGGAAGCCACATTGTGGGAGGCTTTAAATGCCAGGATGGAGATTTTGAATTTTTTCCAGAGGCAATAGGGAATTTCTGTGATGCTTCCTTCACCTGAAATCCACATCCCACTGAAATCCTGTCCCAATCCTAGTCATTCTTTAAGGTCCAGTTTTCCAATATACCTTTCTCCTCTTTTCCTCAGCCAGATGCTCAGGATGAATACAGCTTTCTATGCTTCTCAATGCACTTTCACATTTTAATTTATATCCTAGATACTTATATCTTGATCTACCTCAATAGTTTCTCAGCTCCATGAGAGAAGGGATGGTCAGTAGGTTAGTATTTGAAACTCCACAATTCCTAATGTCATACTTTGGAGATGGTAGGTGCTCAATAAATATGTAAAACATCACAAGTTGACTTTTTCACTAAAATAGCACCATAAGTCCAGTTATTTCTCTCTAGAACTGAATCAAAAGCCTATTTTTAAAATTTTCCTCTGCATTATATGTTCATTAGTAAATCTTTTGCCCCAAGTGAGCAAATTAGCACCTGACTTTATCTACCTCACAAGATTAGGAAGGATGATAGATAAAGTAGATGCTTTGCATGTTAGCCACCTTCCTAGAAAATAGCTAATTTGAGACTCAGGGAAGCCCTGATACCATGTGTGTTACATTTCAGAATATTTAGGTCCAGACTAAGTACCAAGGACCAGCAGCATGAAGTATAAACTTATTTGAGAGAAAAATTTACCAATCCATATATGGGAGGGAAATGTCCAAGGTACCAATGTGATGTTATTACTGAGGAAAACATGTAAAAACAGGAGGGGACACAAATTAGAAGGAGATGATAACTACAAACTGCCATCTGGGGAAATTGCATTCTGATTACTAATTCTTGCTAACTAAGTGCTAAGCTCTG
Source organism: Pseudocheirus occidentalis (assembly GCA_028646575.1). Classification (NCBI taxonomy): domain Eukaryota; kingdom Metazoa; phylum Chordata; class Mammalia; order Diprotodontia; family Pseudocheiridae; genus Pseudocheirus; species Pseudocheirus occidentalis. The sequence continues at coordinate 209,008,930 of CM053597.1, read as the reverse complement.
CTGTTTCTATGTTCCTGAAAGACTTCAAATGCTGACAGTGCAACTAAAAATACTGCATCCTTGCCAAAATGTCTTATGGCCCCATCTTAGTTAAGACTATGATTCAGGCTGTTTCAAAGATTGTCCATGGAGAAGGCTTGAACCAATGATAAAAAGTCTAAGGAAGAGTTACAATAATGAACCTAATTCAATATATGCAATTTCTTTTCTTTCTTTTTTTCTTCCAATTTATTTATTTTTAGTTTTCAACATTCTTTTCTCAAAATTTATAGTTACAAAATTTTATCTCTGTCTTTCCCCCACCTGTACCCCAAAATAGAGCCTACTGAATACCCCTTCCCCAAATGTGTTCTCTCTTATATCCTCTCCCCCCACTGTGTTCTAGCAGGGCAAGATACATTTCTATAACCCAGTGCCAGTAAGTGTATTTCCCAGTAGCATGTAAACAAAATATTTTTTTTAACATTTATTTTTGAAACTTTGAGTTCCAGAGTCTTTCTGTTCTTCCCTTCTCACCCACCCACACTGCAAAGACAAGCAATTCAATGTAGGTTGTACATGTGTAGTTAAACAAAAATATTTCCATAGTAGTTATATTGTGAAAGACTAACCATATTTCCCTCCGCACTATCCTGCCCCCCATTTATTCTATTTTCTACTTTGACCCTTTCCCTTTTCAAAAGTATTTGCTTCTAACTACCCTCTCCCCAAAACTGCCTTCCCTGATAACATCCCCCCTCTTATCCCCTTCCCCACTACTTTTCTGTAGGGTAAGATACCCAACTGAATGTGTATATTATTCCCCCCTTAAGCCAAATTCAATGAGAGTAAGGTTGACCCATTCCATTTTGCCTTCCTGCTCTTCCACTCCATTGTAACAGTTTTCTCTTGTCTCTTTCATATGAGATAATTTACCCTAATCTATCTCTCCCTTTTCTCCGGCTCCCAATATGTTCCTCTTTCACCACTTAATTTATTTTTTAGATATCATGCCTTAATATTCAACTCATCCTGTGCCCTCTGTCTATGTCTATGTATAAGCACACACTCACATATATATTTATACACACATATACCTTCCTATATGTACATATGCATGTACATGCATGTACACATACATGTACATGCATATGTACATGTATATGTATACAAACCCATATATCCCTTTCAACTATCTTCATATTGAGAAAAGTCTCATGAGTTACAATTATCATTTTTCCATGTACGAATGTAAGTAGTTCAACTTTAATAAGTTCCTTATCATTTCTTTTCCCTGTTTACCTTCTCATGCTTCTCTTGCTTCTTGTGTTTGAAAGACAAATTTTCTGTTCATCTCTGTTTTTTTTCATCAAAAATGCTTGAACATCCTCTATTTCACTGAATATCCATATTTTCTCCTGAAGTATTATGCTCAGTTTTGCTGGGCATGTGATTCTTAGTTTCAATCTTAGCTCCTTTGACCTCCAGAATATCATATTCCAAGTTCTTTGATCCCTTAATGTAGAATCTGCTAGATCTTATGTTATCTTGGTTGTGTTTCAACAATAGCCAAATTATTTGTTCCTGACTGCTTCTCTTCTCCTCGATCTGGGAACTCTGGAATTTGGCTATAGTATTTCTAGGAGTTTTCTTTTTGTTATCTTTTACAAAAGACGATTGGTGAATTCTTTCAATTTCAATTTTGTCCTCTGGTTCTAGAATATCAGGGCGATTTCACTGGATAATTTCTTGAAAGATGGTGTCTAGGTTCTTTTTGTGATCATGGCTTTCAGGTACTCCAATAATTTTAAAATTATCTCTCATGGATCTATTTTCCAGCTCAGTGGTTTTTCCAATGAGATATTTCACATTTCCTTGTACTTTTTCATTTGTTTGGACCTGTTTTATGGTATCTTGACTTCTTCTAAATTCATTAGCTTCCAGTTGCTCCAATCTAATCTTGAAGGAATTATTCTCTTCAGTGAGTTTTTAAAATTCCTTTTCCATATGGCAAATTTCATTTTTTAAGGCATTGGCTATTTGGGCCTCTTTTGCATTTCAGTTAGTCTGCTTTTTAAGGTGTTATTTACATCAGTATTTTTTCAGTTCTCTTTTGGTAGGCTGTTGACTTGCTTTTCATGATTTTCTTTCATCATTCTCTTTTCTCTTCTAAATTTTTCTTCCACTTCCCTTACTTAATTTTTAGAATCCTTCTTGAGCTCCTCCTTGGCCTGTGGAAAATTCATATTTTTCTTGGAAGCTTTTGATGCAGGAGCTCTAACTTTGTTGTCTTCCTTCAGTTCCATTCTTTGATACTTTCTTTCTCCATCCCCCCCACCCCCTGCCAAATGACTGTATGGTCTGATTTCATTTCCTCTGCTTGCTCATTTTGCCAGCCAATTACTTGACTTTTGAGCTCTTTGCCATGGTAGAACTCTGCTTACAAAATGGAGAGACCTTCATCCCAAATTGCTGGGATTTTTTTCAGCTCCCAGAGCTATTAGTTGGGCACCCTCTATACAGCCCCCACAAGCTCTTACAACTGGCCACACAACCCAGGACCACCACCCAAAACCTCAATCCAAATCCAAGCAGGTCAAATCAAGAGTGCTTACCTTCTGAATGGCCACTTGGTCACCCTACAATCTGCAGGCTAGGAGCTCTGGAAGCCGCCACTTGGCAGCAGCTGCAGCTCCTACTGTTTTGCCACTTCTTGCCCTGGGAGCAGAAGCTAGACCACACTCTTCCTTCACCCTTCTGTCAGAGTTCCACACTGACCTTTTATTATGTCTTTGGTGTTTATTGGTTGAGAATTCTAGAAACATCACAGATGCTGTTGATTAACTCTCTTGAAGTCTGCTCTGGCCGCAGCTGGCCAGGGCTGCCCTGGGGCTGGAACCTGGTAGTTTATGCAGGACTGTGCTCAGCTCCCAGTGAGCTGCAAAAGACTTTTCCTGTTGGCCTGCCAGGCTGCTTTCATCAGGAGACTTGTTTTTCTCTCACTTTGGGAGTTTTGTAGCTTTAAAATTTATTTAGAGTAATTATTTACAAGTATTGGAATTGGAGCTAAAGCCCACACCAAGTTTGTGCTTTTACACCATCATCTTGACTCTGCCCCCAATATATGCAATTTCATGCAGTTAAATAAAAAGTCACACATTTGGGTTAAAAAATCTATTTCCTAAGGGAGTGGGGGAGATTAGAGAGGTATAGCTAAACATTTTTAGTTTTTCTTTTTTTGTTTGTTTCAGGATTTTTTTTTGGTTTTTGGAGGTGGAAGGGGCAGGGCAGTTGGGGTTAAGGTCACGTGGATAGTAAGTGTTAAGTGTCTAAGGCTGGATTGTAACTCAGATCCTCCTGACTTCAGGACTGGTGCTCTATTCACTGTGCCACCTAGCTGCCCCCCTTTTTTGTTTTTTGTTTTGTTTGTTTGTTTGTTTGTTAGCTAAACATTTTTAAAGAAGGGGAAGGATTAGTGGACTACAAATTTAAAATGGACCAAAGAGGCAATGTATAGAACAACAGAGCTGAAAGTCTGCTGTGTACTCTTTCCTGGTCAAAACTCAATCTCATCTAGAATATTATGTCCGTTTCTGAATGACATGTTTTTGGAAGGATATTAAAAATCACATAGCTCTGACTTTATGATCTTGGACTAGTAACTTATCTTCCCCAGGGCACAAGTAAAATGAGAAATGTACAAATGTACAAAGTCAAGCACAAGCAACTCTCCAGAGGACTACTGCTGTGAATAGCTTTGAGGTTCTGATGACTTGGTATAGTGAGCTCTCTATTCAGCAGTTAACTAAAGCAAAACATTCACAGGAACCAAAGTACAGCATTCACAATGAAATAATATAACAATTTATCACTAAAGTGCCCACATAGTTTTAGACAGAAGCTATCATTCAGTTAGTCCTTAACTCAATCATCCTTAAGGGATACATAGCACAAAGTTCTCCCACCCCTAGGTCACATTAAATCATGATCTTGTCAGACAGCACTAAGTACCCAAGGGAAGGTCATTTCATTTTGACTTGGCTCCCAAATTCCATGGTTCCTCTTCCGTGCTCCCAGCTATTATCTGAATTCACCCAACTGTCACCAGGACTCACAGGTAGGCAGCCTCCAGCTCCTGTTCCAGCTCCTGTTCAGTTTGAAGTTCATGGTGACCAGTCCACCTCAAGCCCTTCAAAGTCTCTGTTCCTGGGAAGAGAAAACTTAACAGAGGCACAACAATATCTACATACACCAAGCTTAGTAGAATTATAACATTCACACACATTGCCAGCACTATCATCTCAATTCACTTTCTGCCTGTGAAATCAACACAAGTAAACAGACAGGGTGCATGTATCTGACAAAGTAGCACAATCAATAGATAGAATCCTTCTATCTGACAAAAAACAGATAGAGTCCTTCTATCTGACACAGTAACACAAACAACAGGCAGAAGGTTTCTGTCTGAGAAAGTATCACAAATGCAAATTAACACAGACAGAACAGACAGAGTTCTTGGAACCACAAATGTTCTCCTGCTCAGCTCTGCTCAGTCCCAACTTATGTTCCAGCTTTTATATGGCAGTTCTTCTTACTATTCCACCCTTCCTCTTGCATCAGCAAGCTCCTACCACCTTTGAATCTCAGTTGGGACTCAAAAGCAGTTGAAGAACTGAAATAAGGTGCTAAATAATGACTGAAACAGGACCCTAAGTACTCCTTTGCTCGCCATTACAGAGGGTTGGATTAAATTACTTGTAAGGTCCTTTCTAACTTTAGATTTCTGATACTGTGATTTTTTTAAAGGCCAAGATCACTTGATATTAAGAGAAGCTGAAAATGTTCATGTGAAGAATAAAATTAATTTTCAGTCATGGCTTAATGGGCTGATTTTTTTGGGAAGATTGACTATTCATATTTGTTAAAATGGAGCATTTCAATTAGAGAGGCTACATTGTCATAATATATAAGCTAGAAAAGAGAATTGATAAAACATTTTAACACAGAATAAAACAAAAGGAAGTACATAAGGTGACACAACCAAAGATATTTATTTTGTTACTACTTTGTTAAATATATATACATAAATGTTTATGTAAACATGCATGTGTTATATATGTTATATGTATACATGTATATACATATACCAGATAATTCTTTTCCACATGTATTTATTTTATTCTTAATTAATGAAATAAAAAAGCATTTCTATAACATAGTATAACAAAAAATAATTGCACATGAAACTTCAAGTCTACTATGTAAAACTTGCTATTCATTTAAAATATATAATAGTCATCATATAAATTTATTTTTTGTTTTTCCTTTCTTTTCTGTCTTCCTCCCCATTCCCTACCCTATAAATGATTGCCATTATATGCAAAAAGGAATACACACACACAATTAATCTATGCTTATTTCTTTAAAAAAAACTGTATGTAACAGCTTATCATTTCCTATGTACTCTTCTTTCTTGTTCTTTGTATATTGAAATGGTTTTATTTGCTTATTATTGTTAAATTGAAGATAATATTCACACCTACCTTCCAGGGGTATTATGAGAATAGAATGAGTTGTTTCTCAAGTGCTTCACAAGCTATTATTTCATGTGGCATCTAGGTGGGTAGAGAGCTGGACCTGGAGTCAGATAGAACTGAGTTCAAATTTGACTCTAGATACTCAGTAGATTGGTGACCCTGGGCAAGTCATGTAACAACTGTCTGCCTCAGTTTCCCTATCTGCAAAATGGGGATAATAAAAGCACCTACTTCACAGGGTTGTTGTGAGAATAAAAAGGGATACTATTTTTAAAGTTTTTTATGACCTTAAAGAACTATTAAAAAGTTAATTGCTGCTGTTGTTATTATTATTAAATTCACAATTTTGAGAAGAACATTAAGGGGAAGAGAGAGGGAATGTGGTAACCTATGATATGTGGCCTGCAGAGCATTACCTTTAATGGGCAACATGACATTTGGAATAAAAGTAAGAACTGGGGAGCTGATACAGGGCTCTCTCTCACACTTTAGGGCATTGGTGGCTTTTAGTTGCAATAAGACATGCACTATCTTTGAATCTTCTGGGACCAAGGGAAAAATATGCATTGGGATTAATTTAATTTAATTTTTTGATTAACATAAATCTATTTTCTCTCTCTCCCACTCTCACTCCATTAGAAAAAGAGAAATAAAATCCTTTCAATAAATCTTCATAATCAAGCAAAATGATTTCCTTCTTTGGCCATGTCTAATAATTAATAGTCAATAAACATTTATTAAGCACCTACTACATGTCAGGAACTGTGTTAAGTACTGCCAATACAAATAAGAAAAAGGGAGTCCCTAACCTCAAGAAGTTTATTGCATCGTGGGGGAAGACAAAAGGGAGAGAGGGTCGCCAGAGGATATGATGTTTGTGGAGTCAAAACAAGCAGAAAATATGGTTGGAAATGAAGAGCTGGACGTTCCCAAACCTTTAAAAAGGGGAATTTAGGGAGGAATTTATTCTGCTCTCTAGTCCTCTCATCAGAAGTAGAGAAGCAACTGATTGTACTGTTAGTTTATTCAGTTTTTCAGGGTTACAACTGAGTTGTACTGTCTTTTGTTTTCAAAGAGGACCATGACATCAGGGAAATGATGATACGACTTGCAGTTCACTTGCATTTGAGTGAGTGAGGGCTCTGCAAGATCACCAGCCTCACTTTCTCCTCCAGAGCCATCTAGATCCAGTGGCCTGATATTCATCAGGATGACTGGAGATGGCCCAGGATGTAATGGGAGACCCTGGCCTTTTTAGGGTAAGGTCTTTTCTGGTTCTCAGAGGGTACTGAAGAGATATCAAGTACCAAAACTGAGTAATTTTCCTGATGATGAGATTTATGGTGATGAATTGATCTCGTAGGAAGCATGTCCAAAAAAAAAAAGTCTCATCGTGCATCTTGAGTCCATAACCTCTGGAGGAAGGCAGCATGTTTCATCATGAGTCTTTTCTTCTCTTTTAAACTCCTCTTTGAGCTCAGTTTTGCTTATGATTAATGCTTTCTTTAATCTACCTTCTCTCTCATTCCCCCATTTTCCTACTCCCCTTTCTCTTGTTTCCTTGTTGAGTGAAATGAATTTCTGTACCAAATTCTCTCTGTCTCTGTCTCTCTGTCTCTGTCTTTCTGTCTCTCTGTCTCTCTCTCTGTCTCTGTCTCTCTCTCTCTCTCTCTCTGTCTCTGTCTCTCTCTGTCTCTTTATCTCTCTGTCTCTATCTCTTCTTCTCCTCTCCGGCCAGCTCATATGAGAATGAGATGTGTTATCTCTTCCATCCACACATCCCCTTTCTTCCTTGTTTTTCGAGACTCCTTCCTACGTGTGCATCCCAATTACTTTAGATAATCTTCATTTCTCTTCTCCCTCCCCTTCACAATGTGTTCCTCTTCCTTTCTCTTTCCATTATGCTTTTATGGTCATTAAAAAATATCAGAAGCAGCCGTAGGCCTTCTGTATGATTAGATTCTTTCTTTGATTTCTGATGATGAAAGGATTCTGAGGGCACATATATATATCACCTCCCCATATTAAAATGTAAATAGGCTATCTTTGTTATGTTTCTCTTGATTCCTATGTTTATATTTCAAAATTTCTACATACTTCTGTTCTTTTCATCAAGAATGCTTAAAAGTTCTCTTTCATTACAGATTCATTTGTTTCTTTGATTGTTTTCCCTTTGTAGGATTTATTCAGTTTTTCAGGGTAAATTAATCTTGGTTGTAAGTCTATATATTTTGCCTTTTGGTGTTACATATTTCAAACTTCCTACTCTTTTATAATTGTGGTTGCTAAATTGTATATTTGATTTCTTTGGGGGGGGGCTGCTTCCCACATATTTTCTTTGACCTGGAAGCTCTGCATTTTGCTCTAAAGTTCCTGGTAGTTTTCATTTGGAGATTTATTTTATGAGGTGAATGGAGAATTCCCATTCCCACTTTATCCCCTGGTTTCTAAAAGACTTGGGAAACTGTCTTTTATGATATCTTGAAATAGTATTATCTAGACTTTTTGTTAAGAAGTTCAATGATTCTTAAATTATCTCTCTTTGATCTGTTTTAGGTGATTTATTTTTTCGTAGAAATAACTCGTTTTTTTCCTGTTTCTTCAATCTTTTGATTTTGCTGGAATATTACTTAAGGAGTCCTTAACTTCTATTTTGTGTTAATTTTTTTCATTTAGTATTTTATTTTTTTAATTTTATTTTTTGTTTTCAACATTCATTTCCCAAAGATTTTGAATTACAGATTTTCTTCCCATCTCTCTCCTACCCCCATCCCAAGATAGCAAACATACTGAATACCCCTTCCCCCAATCTTCTCTCTCTTATATCCCCTCAATTTCTCCCCCAACCTTACTTTCTTGTAAGGTAAGATGGATTTCTATACCCCATTATCTGTATATCTTATTTCCCAGTTGTGTGTAAAAACAAGTTTTTAAACATTTGTTTTTAAAACTTTGAGTTCCAGATTCTCTCCCTTCTCTCCTCCTCACCCATCCCCACTGAGGAGACAATCAATTATATGTGTGTGTGTGTGTGTGTGTGTGTGTGTGTGTATTATCTAGGTTATACATGTGTACAAATGAAAGCATTTCCGTAGTAGTCATATTATGAAAGACTAACTATATTTCCCTCCATCCTACCGATCCCACCCCCTATTTATTCTATTTTCTCCTTTGACACTATCCCTTTTCAAAAGTGTTTGCTTCTAACTATCCTTTCCCATGATTTGCCCTCCCTTCTATCATCTCCCATCTTATCCTCTTCCCCCCTTCTTTCCTGTAGAGTAAGATACCCAATTGGGTGTTTATGTTATTCCCTCCTTAAGCCAAATCCAATGTGAGTAAGGTTGACTCATTCCCTTTTTCCTTCCTGCTCTTCCTTTCCATTGTAACAGCCTTCTTCTGTTTCCTTTATTTGAGATATTCCATCCCATTCTATCTCTCCCCCTCTCCTTCTCCCAATATATTCTTCTCTCACCTCTTAATTTTATTTTTTTATATCATCCCTTCACATTCAACTCGCCCTATTCCCTCTGTCTATATACATATACAAACCTATACACACATACATATATATATATATACACACACACCTATACCCACTTATACATACATACATATGTATGTATATATACATATATATGTATATATAACTATCCTCCTACTGAGAAAAGTCTCATGAGTTATAAATATTGTCTTTCCATGCAAATAGTTCAACTTTAATAAGTTCCTTATGATTTCTGTTTTCTCTTTACCTTTTCATGCTTTTCTTGTTTCTCGTATTTGAAAGTTAAATTTTCTGTTCAGCTGTGTTTTTTTCCTCAAAATTGTTTGAAAACCCTTTATTTCATTGATTATCCATATTTTCCTCTGAAGTATTAGACTTAGTTTTGCTGGGAAGGTGATTCTTGGTTTTAATCCTAGCTCCTTTGACCTCCAGAATATCATATTCCAAGTCCTTTGATCCCTTAATGTAGAGTCTGCTAGAGCTTGTATTATCCTGATTGCATTTCCACAATATGTGAATTGTTTATTCCTGACTGCTTGTAATATTTTCTCCCTGACCTTGGAACTCTGGAATTTGGCTATAATATTCCTAGGAGTTTTCTTTTGGGGATATTTTTCAAGAGGTGATCAGTGAATTCTTTCAAGTACTATTTGGCCCTCTGGTTCTAGAATATCAGGGCAATATTGCTTGATAATTTTTTTGATGATGGTGTCTAGGTTCTTTTCTTGATCATGACTTTTAGGTAGTCCAATAAGTTTTAAATTATTTCTCCTTGATCTATTTTCCAGGTCAGTGATTTTTCCAATATATTTCACATTGCTTTCTATTTTTTCATTTGTTTGGAGCTGTTTTATAGCATCTTTATTTCTCATAAAGTCATGAGTTTCCATTTGCTCCAATCTAATTTTGAAGGAATTATTTTCTTCAGTGAGCTTTTGAAATCCCTTTTCTATCTGACCAGTTCTGCTTTTAAAGAATTCTTCTCCTCATTGGCTTTTTGGACTTCTTTTGCCATTTGGGTTAGTCTATTTTTTAAGGTGTTATTTTCTGCTGACTCATTTTTCATTACTTTCTTGCATCATTCTTATTTCTCTTCCCAATTTTTCCTCCACTTCTCTTACCTGATTTTCAAAATCCTTCTTGAGCTCCTCTATGGCCTGCTACCGGTAAATATTTTTCTTGGAGGCTTTTAATGTATGAGTTATGACTTTGTTGCCTTCTTCTAGTTCTATGTTTTGATCCTCTTTGTCCCCCCAAAACCCTTCTATAGTCTGATTGAGCTTCCTCTGTTTGTTTATCTTGTCAGCTAATTACTTGACTGTTGAGCTCTTTGCCATGGTAGAATTCTGTTTCAAGAGAGGAGAATGCTGTGTCCCAAGTTTCTGGGGTTTTGCACAGCAGTTGTCAGAGCTATAAGGAGGGTACCCTCTCTATAGCTGTTACAAGCTCTGCCATGCTAGTGCTCCTCACCCCATGACCACCACCCAAGGCTACAACCCAAGAGGTCACTTATACCCCTACAATCTGTAGAGCTGGAGTTCAGGAGGGAGCCACAAGGCAGTAACTGCAGCAGCTGCCACCTCCACCACCCCAAGAGCAGTGGCCAGACCCCACTCTTCTATCACCCAGATCCAAGTGAGTTCCCCACTGACCTCCTACTTTTTCTTTGGGTTTATGAGTTGATAAATCTGGAAACTGCCATAGCTGTCAGTGTTACATTCTCTTGAATTCTGCTTTGGCAGGTCTTTGCCTCAAATTTGGGAGAGCAGGGCGCATGAGAATCTGCACTTTGCTCCCTTCTCAGTGAGATAGAATCTGTCAGCCTGCCAAGTTACCTTCAGTGGGAGATTTGTTTCTCTCTGTCACTTTGTGGGTTCTGTAACTCTAAAATTTGTATAGAATCATTTTTTTTACAGGCATTGGAGGTTGTTGGAATGGGAGCTCAAGCAAATTCCTGCTTTTACTCTGCCATCTTGACTCCACCTTTCCATGTTAATTTTTAAGGATTTTGTTGCATGGGTAAGGATTTATAGTTCTTATGTAAAACTGCTAATTATGTTTGCAATTTTTTTCTTTTGTAGCTCTCATTTGTTTTCCATTTTCTTCCTCTTAAGCTTTTATTTATGATAATATGTTTTGAATTCATACTTCTTCTCTTCCTGGAATTCTAGATGAACCTTACTCAAACTATGTTTTAATTTGAGCCTTTTTTGGGTTAGGTATTTTGGAGTCCATTCCACCCTTCTTCATTTCTGTCTTGAATGTAGATGTCACTAAAATAGTATTTTATATGGGGATTCTTTTTTTGGTTGCTTATTCTTTCAAACTACTTCCTGACTTCAGCCTTTTAGTACTCTGTGCACTTCTAAAGTGAAGGTCTGCTAGACTGGTCCTTGTTACTGCTTTCTTAAAGTATTGAATGCTGTTATTACAGAATCTCAGGGATAGCTCAGGACGTGGGCCTGAAAGCTTTGAATGTTGCCAATGTAGTTTAACTCACAGCAAAGTTTGGTCAATACCCTTCTGGTCTCAGTCTGCAAGGTTTCAATTGGATTTGGGTCTGAGAAACATGGCTATGGGTTTAGACCATTTAGAAATCCAGTAGACTGTTACTGGACTCAGCTGCTATCAACCAGCTCAAAACCCTCCACTTGTTAAGACCAGCGCAGGTTTCCCTTTGATTTGGGATTACTGCTCTTGTTATTTTGCCACAGGCTTCAGATTTTGGCAAGAGGTGAAACTGAAATCCCAGTGAATTGGTGGGATCCCAACTACACAGCTAATGCTTGCTTCTGAATTTGTTTTTAGTTCAGTACATAGCCTCAGTCCCACAACCTCTACTTATCCTGAAATGCCACACATAGGCATAGGTCCCTTCCTTTATTTGCCTTGGATCTGTGACCTAGAACTGGAGAGGAAGTCACAGATATGCCAGCTAGTATGTATACTTGTGCTTTACACAATATTATGTCAGGTTATGTCAGATTTGAGACCTTTGTGAACAGCTTTACCCTGTCCAGATGTTCTGCATAGTCATTTCTGGCTAGACCTTGCCCCAGTGTCTGCAGACCTTTCTGCTGCCCTGAAATGGAAAAAATTAACTCACTGTGATTTTTTTCTTGCATTTCATGATCACTGTTTAGTTGGGTACATTTTCTCACTCTCTGTGGAAGAATTGTGGCGGGGGGGGGGGGTGAAAGAAGTATACTTCTTCATGCAATTCTTCCGTCTTAACTCCACATCCAAAAATGTGTTTAGTGAGGCTGTTGCTCCCTTATATTTCTGAGCTCCCAGAATCATCTTGTTAAGAAAGACATATACAATTGATTTCACTCCTGGGGTATAGGTTGGAGCAAAATTGCTCTTCCATCTAGGAGATTCTCCAATTCAATGAACCAGATGTGAATGGATTTTAAATATTAATATTGTTTTGCATGCATAGAACTTATTTTGATATATAGGGATATTTACCTTTTTTAATATCTTACCCAAAAATCAAGCTATATTTTGTATCTGCATGTTTAACAACTATGTTCATTGATTTCAAGATCATTGTATCTAAGACTTGCTTAGTAGTTGATCATGGATTCAGCTCAACCAGCACTAATTAACTATTTCTTTTGAAGTTCCATGCTAAAAAAACTAAGCATTCTTGTCATCAAGGAACTTATATTCTACTGTAATAAAAATCTGTTATTGTATGTGGTGAGGTGAGTTTACATCATACGTATTTCTCAAAAGAGCCCTCCTCTCCCTCAGAGAACCATACCCTATAACAATGAATAAAAAAGAAGAGAGGAAAAGCAGTTCAACAAAATACCAGACAAAAAGTCTGGTATTCTACACAATATTCTGCATCCAAAATCTGCCACCTCTGCAAAGAAGTAGGAATAAATGCATACTGGTCTTTCCTCTTCACAGTTGTAATGGCAAGTAACGAAGTACTTAGCACCTTGTTTCAGCTATTTAATTATTTCGCACCTTGTTTCAGTTCAAGTTTCTTTTAAGCCTTGCCCATAAATATATCAAAGTTTTGTTAAGAAACAGAATTTGTGAACCCCACAACTTGTGAACCCCACAACTTGTGAACCCATCTTGGGAGGACATAATGACCATATATAAGGAGAAGCTCAGGCTGGAAGAGAGAACTGAGAAGAAAATTCTTGTGGTGGCAGAGTTGAGAGGGAGTAAACTTGTGATATTCTGGTACTCTGTTTGTCTGTTCTTTCTGTATTGATTTTTGCTTGTAATACATTGTGCAGAAGCCCTGGGACCTTACTGGAAGCAATGAAACAGGATTTTCTGGTTGTCTATTTTCAGAAATCCTGGAGGAAGGTTCAGAGGTCCTGGGACTTTCCTGATGATTTGTGTTGACCTCTTGGACCTTGTTTGTGAATCTGTGTTGATTTCACAGGCAGATAGTGAATTGATGATGGTGCCAGCAAAATTCATGAATGTTATTGTGGCCCTGTTAAGCTTTGTTTTCCCAGAAACAGGAATTGTGAAGAACTTAAGGTGGACTGAACACTGTGAGCTTCAGTATGGAACAGGATGAGGAACTGGGCAAGAAACTGGACAAAGAGCTCACAAGAAGCTGGATGAAGAGCTGAGAGCAGCCTGCCTTTGACTCCAGGTGACAGTGGGTAGATTCAGGCAGGAGCTGGGACCATGGAAGAGGAACCATGGAAGCTGAGAACCAGCTTCCATGTCAAGATGAAAAGACCTCTTCTTGGGTACTTAAGGTTGACAGAGAATATTATTATTTGCTGTGACCTAGGGATAGAGAACTTTGTGCTTTGTGTCCCTTAAGGAGTCCTGCTCTTTAAGGATGATTGAGTTAAGAACTTACTGAATGATATATTTTGTTTAAAACTATGTGGCCACTTTAGTGACAATTTGTTATGTCATAACATTGTGAATGTTTTACTTTGGTTTCTGTGAATGCTTTGATTTAATATACTGCTGCATAAATAGAGAGTTCACTATACTATGTAATCAGAACCTTAAAGCTCTTCACAGAAGCAGTCCTCTGGAAAGCGTTCGTGCTTAGCTTTACAATCGTGAAGCTTGCTTGTTATGATTTCAAAGCCTTCTGCTTTATTTTATTATTGTTATTTCCATTGCTGTAGACACTATACATATTTGTTCCCTGGTTCTGCTAACTTTGCTTTCTGTAACCTCATGTCTCTTCCCATGTTTCTCTCTGTATCCATCAGTCAGTCATTTTCTCAGCACAGCGATATTCTATTATATTCAAGTACTACAGTTTGTTTAGTCATTCCCCTCCTGACTTCCAGAATTCAAAACCATGCTTTAGCTGCTGTCTCACTCTGGATTTCCCTCAGGTTTTTAGGGTTTTCTGTCCCTGAAACATCCAACTCTCTTCATGGTCTTCTCACCCTGGAATATCCTTCTCTCAAGCAGCCCCCCTTCCCTCATTGATGAGTTTTTCCTGAGACATCCATCCTGTGACTGGTCCAGGCAAGTCATCCTCCACCCTGCTCCTGACTCTGTTCCTGACTTCTGAACTTCAAAACTACCCTATGACAATTAGCTTCAAAACCTACACCTCTACCCTCTTGTCAGTCTTCCTTCCTTCCTTCCTTCCTTCCTTCCTTCCTTCCTTCCTTCCTTCCTTCCTTCCTTTCTTCCATCACCTAGCTGCCCCCTTTCCTATATGTATCCTTTTATATTTAGACTGTAAATGGGCAGTCAGTTTTATAGTATTTGTCTTCTATGAACCATGCCAGTAATCTTTGAAACACTGTTTATGTGTCTGGATACACAAGAAGAAACATATATTGCATCACTGTACTCATTACCTGTATGGAAGCTGATATGAGTAATATAGATGTTTGATCATCAAAACAATGAAATCTAGTGATTTTTCTGGGTCTTTGTTAGTGCACAGGAGGTATAGACTTTACTAAAATAATTTCCCCCGTGGCTTACTGGGGACAGCAAAAGTTTAATTGTTAGAAGATGATGAGGAAAGAGAGAATTGTTCCCCACCTCCAGTTCTAGTGATTAATCACAAGGTGCAATCACAGATTACATTTTTTATTCTTTTTCAAAGTATAAAGATCTCGATCTCTCTCTGTCTCTCTCTGTCTCTGTCTCTGTCTCTTTCTCTCTCTCTATCTCTCTCTATCTCTGTCTCTTTCTCTCTCTCTGTCTCTGTCTCTGTCTGTCTGTCTCTCTCTCTCTCTCTCTCTCTCTCTCTCTCTCTCTCTCTCTCTCTCTCTTCCCATGCCTCTCATAAAATGGAGTAAGAACAATTGAGTGCATCCATGGATGAACCTTAAAAGACACAGTTCAGTGAGCTTTAGTCATTTTAGGTATGAAGCGGCAGATGGGGAAGAAACTCTTTGAGGAGTGGGAAAGAGGGAATTTTTCTTTCCGTAAGCTATGGCACCTAGCACTACAGTTACTTGCCTGAAAAGTGATACCCCATGAAGCAATTGAAGAATAATAAGTTGAGAGAGTTAGAGACACAGCTGATGGGTCAGAGAGATGCATTCCATTCAGAAACAGATACAGAGAGGCAGTTATTCTGAGTAGCTTCAAGGTGTGACCCCTGGCAGAGAAGAGAGCTAGCTATGTACTCATGAGAGGCAGTATCCTGAAAATCCAGCTAAGCAGTGTTCCCAACACATATTTTATGCCCAGGGGATGGCTTTAGGAAGTATCCATGGGAAAGAGGGCACACTGAATTTCTGACACTTTGGAATAGGGAATAACCTTAACCACTTGTGGTCCTTGCATGTGTGCCTTACTGGCACTGTAAGTTTCTTCTCACTTTTACCATGGATACCATATGTACTTATGAGAGTATATGTGTCAAATTTATAGAGAAAATGTTTGTAGCTACTGCTTTTACCATACATCATACTTTGGTATCGAGCCAATTGTATCTATTGTCTGAGTATCCACACTGGTGGGGGCTCATGAACTATAGCACTACAAGTACCACCACAAAAATTTGAAGTATTCTTGGGGAGTTAAATTAAAGGTGGCATTACACATGCAATCAAAATGATCTGTTTCGTCTTTTGGGATTGCTACTATCTTTTGTTATCTGTCAAAATATAATTGTCCATGATAACTGATCTGATTCTTTTCTATTAAAAATGATATGACATTTGCTATTTAGATCATCGATTTATTTTTAATTTATGTGATATATGGAATAGATGGTAGTCTAAACCTAATTTATACTAAACAAATTTTCCTAGCAATTTTTGTCAAAGAGGGAGTTCTTCATAAGTGGCTTCACATTTTCAAGTTATTGAGATAATTTTTGTGATTATTCTTTATTTTATTTGAGCTAACTGTCTTTCTGCCTGTTTCTCTGTCTCTCACCAGATAGTTTTAATAATTGCTGTGTTACTACATAATTTGGGTCTTGAAGTATTAATCACCCTTCATTTCTATGCTTTCCAAAAGTTTTGCTTAATATTCTAGATCTTTTGTTCCTCTAAATACATTTTGTTATTATTTTGTCTAGCTCCACAAAGTGTTCTTTGTTAGTTTGATTGGCAAAGCACTAAATCTGTACATTAATTTTGGTAACATTATTTTCCTTTTTGCATCAGCATGGTTCAGTCGTAAACACAATCTCTTCATATATGTAATTTTAAAATATTTATTTTATCTTGAACTTAAGGAATTAAACAAGCATTTCCATAATGTAGTAGAATAGGAAAAGTGATTGCACATAAAACTGCAAATCTATTATGTACAACTCGCTATTACTTTGAAATATATAATAAAATTATCACATAACTTTTTCCCCTTTTTTTCTTCCCTCAACCCTGTTCTGGAGATGGTTACCACTAACTGACAGGCATCCCTGCAGTTTCCAAGAACCTATGTATTCCAAAATCTTTATCCCTTCTTTTATTTGTCATTCTTCATTTTATTAGAAGCTTTTAGAAATATGTATTTATACAAGTATTGAGCATGACTTAGTAGAGTAATTCACAGATATTTTTGGTATAAAGAAAATGCTCCCCAAAAGTCCAGGACCTACTTACCCCCAAAGGAATTAATAAGGAGAAATTAAACTATCAAAAATGAAGTCATTGCAGGTAATTCTTTTAAAAAGTGCGAACAAGCCCCATAAGTGAATCAGAAAAGAAAGTAAGTCCTTGGACAAACCATGATTGAGTTTTCTCCATGTTAGTCATTAAGAGTCCCAACTCATTTTCTCCATGTTAATCATTAAAAGTCCCAACTCAGAGGCAGTGAAGGCAAGAATCAGGACTCAGGAAAACCTAGTTCATTATGCTTCAGATGGAAGAGTAGCCTTTTCTCTCCTCTTTCTCCATCGTCTCCCATTGGCCACAGCATTTAACTACAGAGCTATTTGTGCAGAAGACGTCCCATACTGCATTGGGGAATGCAACAGTAAAGAACTGTTGAAGGGAGCAGAAACACAAAATACATTCAAGAGAAATACGGACATAGAGATATAGTCACTTGAGGCAGGAAGCAACCTAAAGAAATAGGACCTCTGTCAGCAGAAAAGAAAATTGTCTACAGATTCAAGAAAGCTAGCACCAGCAAATAAGGCACTTTGTGGAAAGGTGCAGACCCTGTCATGCCCCTAATTGATTTACTTTAGAATCTGTGAAGAAACAGAAATCTATGGGGAGTGAAGTAGGCAATTATATCACTTAGCAACATGTGAAAGAAGGAGATTTACAAACAGAAATGGAAATAAACATCAGGTTTAAAATCACAGATAAGCTGATGAATGCCAACAGAAACTTTTATTACTTGTAGCGAGGTAGAGTATGTTAAGACTTTTACAGACATGTTTTAACTTAACTATAAGGAACACCTGGCTCAAGGAGGCAGACTTTTTTCCTGAGGAAAAACGTCTCCTTTGTGACAGACTTCACTTAAAATAAACACAAAGTTGGCATAATGTCTCCTTTCTAAATATACCACCCCCTCTCCGACCCCTCTCCCTCTGAGTATAAACATAACCAGTACAGCCCATTTCGAAACATCTGGTCCAAAGAGAGGTCCAAATTGGGAGAAGGCACTGAAAAGAAAGGAAAGCATGGAGAGAAAAAAGATACCTGTCCTGTATTCACTTTACTAATTTTCTCTTGGTTTCTTAACAATATTTATTAGTTCAAAAATATATATTAGGCTCATATTCTGTGCATAGTACTGTACTAAATTGGCAGGGATAGGACGTTTAGGTAAAATTGTAGCCCTGTCTTTATGGGGAATCTCGGAGAGGGATAAGACAGAAATAGATTACTGTAACACACATATTTTTGAGAGGCGCTATATGAGATCCTCAGGGAAGTTTCTTACATGTAAGAAAGGATCATGCAGAACTTCGTGGAAGAAAAGCAATTTTTTCCAGTTTTTAATATGTTCATTTAAAGTTTTTAGTTCCAAATTCTATCCCTATTTTGTCACCTTCCTTCCCCCTCCCTGAGATGGCAAGAAATCAAATATGTTAAATATGTACAATTATGTAAAATGTTTCCATGCTAGTAATTCCATACAAGAAAACTCAGATAAAAGGAGGAAAAAATGAAAGTAAAAAATGGCATTCCTTTTCTGTATTCAGTCAATATCAGTTCTTTCTCTGGAAGCAGATAGTATCATTCATCATTAGTCTGAGAATAGCCAAGTCATTCATGGTTCTTCATTAAAAAATATTGCTGTTAAACTGTGCACAATATTTTCCTGATTCAGTTCACTTCATTATGCATCAGTTCATATAAGTCTTTCCAGGTTTTTCTTAAATCATCTATCTTGTCATTTCTTATAGCATAATTTAAAAAAAAGAATTTCAACTAGATTTTAATGGTTTGTAGAAAAAATAACAGATCAATTTTAAATCTTTTTTCAATCTTTTATTCTTCTTTAATTAGTTGTAGCAATCTTATTTATACAACAGTGGGAAGGATCTTGAAAAGTAATCAGGGTTTTGCTGGCACTAGCTCAGACCTCCTGAGTGCCAATTGTTAAATATTCATCATAAGCATTCAAACTTCAGAAATTGGCAAATGCTACCGATCAAGGTTTGAGTTATAGTTTTGTTGATCATCTAGTTTTAATAATAAAGTAATGAAGGCAGTCTTAATAATATAGTTTAACCTTAAAAGTGTTTCCTGAATACATTTTCTTTTCAGAGTTCCACTTGTTAAACATTTACCGTCATAGACCTGAGTATAATCTATTCCCTTACCTGCAGCTTACTCTATGCTCCAGAGAGGTTGGTTATATAGGTTTTGACCTGAAATGATCCTTAGAAATTATCTAACCCCACCTCCCTTGTCTGACAGAGGAAAATTAAGAATAGAGAGGTCCAACTGACTTGTCCAAAGCCACACAGGAAGTAAGTAGCAGATCTGGGCCTGGAGCCCTGTTCTCCATGTAGAGATTCAGAGCTCATTACACCATGCTAGGATATTCCATAGACACACCCTCCCCCTTAGGAAAACATGCTAACTTAATAACACTCCTTTTTAAAACTAACACCAATCAATCCTACTATAATACAAGCTTGTCAGTACTCAACAGAAGGGACTGTATTTGGGAAGTACCTCCTATTTGTAATGCACTGGAAGCCCCTTTGGTGGATATCAAATAGAATCACAAAATCATTAAGTCTATTTGAATTCATGGAGTCTAGTTGGCAATCTAGTCTCTTGAAACTAGCAACTGAATATTTTTAAATAACTGATATTCCCACAGATTAATAATTGAATTAACATTTTCTTTACATACATATATGCCATACTATTTAGTGTACATATATTAAGCATTTATATTATTTGATTTTTATGATAACTTTAAGATTAATATAGTTTCTCTATTTCTTTTTAACCATGTCATTTTTTGTTAATTTTTTTCCTATTGCTTTGTCTGAGATCATGATTAGTGCCCATGTTTTCTTCGAGGTAATCAGGGTTAAGTGACTCGCCCAGGGTTATATAGCTAGTAAGTATCTGAGGCTGGATTTGAACTCAGATCCTCCTGATTCCTGGGCCAGTGCTCTATCCACTGTACCACCTAACTGACTCATGACCCAAGTTTTCTTAAGAGTTCACCTGGTTCATTGTAAATTCTTTCTCAAGCACTCCATTTTAATTCTCTGTGTATCTTTATATTTCAAATAACAAGTGAACAAATATTCAATTGGATTCTATTTTTAGTCTATTCCAATACCCTGTTTGCTCTATTCTAATACCCTGCTTAATGTTTGAGTTCATCCTATTCATACCCTCAGTTATGAGAGTTAATTGTGCTTTTTTTCCTCATTTCATCCCCATAACTTTTCCTCTCTTTCTTCTCTTCTCCATCTTCACAAAAAGAAAGCAATTTTTAAAAATACCAGAAAAGTGGAATAAATTTTAGGAATCTATAATTCAAGTGGTCTGATTCCCCTCCTTTCTCTACTCTTCCTAGATACCACTTATTGATTTTTATACTTTCCTGAAAATATCCCTTTAAAAAAATATCTGTCCTCCACAGTTGAGGATGATTTTGCTTGTAGGTATTTCTTTTTCATCTCTACCCCTTCTCTCACTCCCACATTTTGACTTCTCCATCTGTTTTCCATTTGAATTTAATACATTTCTACTCCAGGTTCCGTGTGTGTGTGTGTGTGTGTGTGTGTGTGTGTGTGTGTGTGTGTCTGTGTACTCAGAGTCAACCATCCTTTGATTGGGTAAGAAAAAAGTGAGGTTCATGGTATGACCACTACATCTATTTCCTTCTCCAATAATGTTGTTTGTTTGCATACTCTTTTTCTGGTTCATCCTAGTTATGAGAAATGACTAGTTCCATACCTTTTCCCCTCATTTCTTCCCTTGTGTATTCTTTCCCCCCACCATAAACTTTTTTCTCTTAAAATTATTAGCAAGGGGGAGGGGAGGGATTAAGTCAAGATGGTGGAAAAAAGGTAGGGACTTGCATGAGCTCTCCCACATTCTTCTCCAAACAACTGTAAATAAAGCCTCAGAACAAATTCTGGAGTGGCAGAAAACCCAAAAGGATGGGGTGAAAAATTTTCTAGCCCAAAACAACTTAGAGGGTCGACAGGAAAAGTCTGTCATACTGGGTAAGAATGGAGTTCAATATAGTCCAGGATGGTGGGCCCAGCACCAGCAAACCAGCAGCAGGCCTTGGGCAAAACTGAAACAAGCAGCAACATCACTTTCTAGATATCAGCCCGCAGGTATTAAGAGGGTTGGGCAATTTGTCAGAAGGGGATTACAAGGGTCCCTTTGCTGGCACTGGATCCTGCATTCTTATTGCATTACCTATATGAGGATTCAGGTCATAGTCCTGGTTTGCAGTTCCAGAGCAAGGAGAAGCACTAGCACACCAGAGCTTAGGATGGCAGGGGATAAGAATTCCTGGTCAAAATTCCAGAGAGGAAAAGAATGCTTGTGGTTACTCAGCGGGAAGGTATCCCAAAGAGATAAAAACAAAACAAAGTAAAACCAAACAATGTAAAAAACAAAAAGGAACAGCATGTATATGTACACAAATATTTATAGCACCTCTTTTAGAACTGGAAAAGAACTGGAGATTGAGGGAAGGTCCATCAATTGGGGAACGGCTAAACAAGTTGTGATAGACGATTTTGATGTAATACTATTGTGTTACAAGAAATAGTGAACAGGATGCTTTCAGAAAAATCCTGGAAAGACTTATATGAACTGATGGAAAGTGAAATGAGCAGAACCAGGAGAATACTGTACTGTAATAGCAATAGTAAATAATGATCACCTGTGATTGACTATGATGTGTTTTCTAAACTACAAAGCACTAAATATCCCTTATAACAATAATGGCCAGCATCTATCATGATGAAATCTAATAATAAACATATTTTGTACTTAAATATATATATATTTTTTAAATTGAATCTATATATACAGAATAAAGGAGCTATCATTCTTAGCAGCTAGGAGGAGCAGAGGCAAACCTCAGATATTTATTCAATGGGAAACTCAACCCTGAACAACCAGTGTGGTATGGCTGCTCCAAAAGTGAGCTGAGCTTTGCTTATTGAACAAAAGTTATGGGTCCAGTAAGGTTTCATATCAGATAGATAACAATAGGAATGTTGAATGATATTGCGTGACAAATTGTAAAAGGGACCTTGAGTAAAGGAGAAAGAACTTTGGACGTGGAACCACAACAGTAGTTTTAAATTCTGGTTATGTTACTTATTATTTGTGAAACTGTAGGGAAATGACAACCTCTCAGCCTCTGTTTCTCTTTATCTCTATAATGGAGTTAAACTTAATTTCTATAGTCACATCTTAGCTTCAAATGTGTAAACCATGAATGTCTAGGTCTATATATACTTAAGACTCTTCCAGTTTTGGAGAATTTGAAAAAAAAATGTTTGTATCGTACCTGCACAGACTGTGAGAGAGTCCAAGCCAATGGTCATGCTAAAATGAGGCACTGGATACATTAAGATTCAAAGATTAAAAGTTGATTAGCTAAAGTACTGAATAACTTTGATACAAAACTTCATAGAATACATGCTCCTTGAATGCAGAGAATTTCCATTTTTGCTTCTACATGCCCACAGTCAAGCAAGATAGCTATAGACAGCAGGCACTGACAAAATGCTTTAATGAATGAAATAAGTTAGCCAATAATTTAATATTTCATTCTTGACATCATAGATCCCAACTCAGGTCCTTAAAACTTAAAAAAAAATAGGGAGCAAGAAAAAAACCAGTATTTATAATTTATGGCTTGAACTGCATATGGTTGTCAGAAATTGGATATTTTTCTGTCCACAATATGTCACTTTAATCCACTCCTTCATGAGTCAAACTTTAGCTTGGAAAGAATAGACAGACTCATGTAATCAAAAGCAAACCTTTTAATACAAACTAACATGGCTATTCAAATGCCAAAACTGACACAGAGCTCTAAGTAGTAGGGAAAAATTGCTATTGGGACAATTTAATAAAACGGGTAGACATCTTCCAAAGGGGAAAAAAACACCACCACCTAAATACTGAGCTACTCATGTAACATTAAAGAACACAATATGTAATTCTGAAGTTTTAAAACAAAAGGTAGTGTAGTGAAAAGGATAGAGTGGGTGTAGCATTCTAGGTCCTTGGGTGTGGCCTTTTGATTGAGTCCAAGTTTTACAGAACAAATCCTGTTATTAAAAGGATTTATTCTGTGAAGTTTGGATTCAGTCAAAGGGTTGCACTTGAAGACCTAAAGGGCCAGATGTGGCTTCAAGGTCACAGGTTTCCCACCTCTGGAATAGAGAGATGACCTTGTAGTCAGAAAGAACTAGGTTCAAGTCCTTTCTGCAACACAATATCACTACATTATCTTTTCAGTGTCTCCAGGCACCCAAATTTATAGAAAAAAATACAAATCTGGTTGGTTAGGGCAATTTTCTTCTTTGGAAATTTCTGACAACAATGGACAAATCCCCCTCCTCCTGATCCAGTATGAAAACAAAGCTATAAGCCAAGAGGAAAACCAATGCATGTTAAATATGCTAAAACGAAAACCCATCTGTATTCTGCTTCAGGTGTATTCTTCAGCTTATTTGGCTTTTGGAGAGGGAAATACTGACAGACATTTTAAAAGAATATTGCAATCATTTAATGGATTAAAAAACTGTTCACCCCTTTGAAGCTTTTTTTTTCTTTTTGGCAGAACACTATGCAGCTTGATGTGTTAACAGAATGCTGCCTAAAATGATTCTTAAAGATCTAAACAATCCCATTATAGGACTCTACACACTGCTGATCATAGGAATGTGGACTGAGAGAACAAAATTTACTGCTGAATTTAGACTCATAGATTGTCAAGGTTGGAAGGAAAGTTAGCGAACATCTTTTTGAATCCACTCCTTTAACTAAGCCCAGAGATGGGACGTGACTTGCCCAAGGTCACAGAACCAGTAAATGGCAGTGATATATCCATGAGGCGCCACAACCACTAAATGAACAGAAAATTACTTTATACGGCAGCATATTATAACGCCTATACTCCTCAAGGCAGTGAGAATGAAACAGCTATGTTTTCTTTGTAAAAAGAACCTTCAAAAAAAGGGGAGCATAAAACATTGCTATCATGAGAGGCAAGTTTGACTGTGTATCCTTGGCAATATAATTGCGAAAAAGAAATCTATAAATGGATATTTGCTTTTTCAAATCAAGGAACATTAGAATTAGAAAGCTATTTTCCTCCAACATATTAGAAAATGACTTTATCACTGATAGAATTAGCACTTTGTGATGGTTTCCTGTTCAGGAGAGAAAATACTGGGGACAGAAAACCACATAGAGTTAATAAGTAGGTCCATGAGCTGAGCAGGAGAATGCGTTATATTATTGCCTTCAGGAAACCAAAAAAAGCTCTTTTAATGACCTCAGAAATCTCCCTGAAACAAAAGCCCTTCTTTCAAATACCAATATTCTTATGGTTTTACATTAACTGTAATTCATGTGATGTGCCTCCAAATAGGTCTCTCTATAATCTCCAAGTAATTTTAATTGAAACACACTCAAAGGGCAGTGGAGAGGCTCAAGGTGGGTCTTGGCAGGCTGGATGCAAAAAGTTACAAATGAGGAATTAAGTCGGAGAAATGGTAGAAAGGATTTCGCCAAAGAAATGCACAGGCAAAAAAGATGGGCTGGACACGTGGTGGAAGCAAAGAATAACAGACAGATATTGGTGGTATTCTTTTGGTGTCATGAGAAAACAAGGAACATCATAGAATATTGGGTGGATTCTCTCTGGCGAACTCATAAGAAGACATGGGCAAGGATCACACAGGAAAGTCAGGCATTCTGATCGTTAATTAAATGATCAGAAAGATTACCTATATTAGTAAGAACACCAATTTGACACCCAGTATAGAGAAATTTTCTTCTTCTCTTCATCAGTGTGACCTATGATATCATACAGAGCAAGGTAAAGGATTTGTACACATTTACCAAGATCACTTAATTGATCTGATGTCAAAAGACATACTTAAAAAAAAATAAGAATATTCCAATTAGTACACTTAATAATGTTTAAATTGAGTGGTCAATTGATTTAGTATAGGTGTGCAGTTAAAACCTGTGGTAATTTAAGAGGCTACTTTCAGCTATGGACCACATGAGAAATCTTGATTAATAATTCCATTTGAACTCATAAAATCAAAACTCTTTTGGAAAGGACAAAGAAAACTTTATTTTCCTAATCTTAGTGTAGATCCTTGGTGTTATCATTGATCCAAAAGTTTAAAAATGTGTAAGTGAGGAGGCAGAACTGTATTAACTTAGGGGATGAATCAGATTTTTAAATTTCATGCACTGTGGAATTAAATTTTTAAGTCTGGGAACAATCCTTCACAGCGAAATTCATAATCATGGAATAATACCCCTATCAATATCTGTCATCACATCTGGCAATAATGAAGACAAATTAACAGCAATATTTAGAATATCTGGAAATATGATAAGCTGAGGCATGTAAAATCCATTCTCTGCACTTAGTCCCTGGTGGTTTTTTAAGGAAGTATCAACTTCCTGCCTTGCTATTCTAGTGTCTAAATAAAAGGGGGAAGGTTATACTGCAATCTGGGTGCCAGGTTTCTGGCTTATAAACAACAAAATTCTAAAACTCAGTTCCATTAAGCAGGGAAACCTTTTGCTTCCAACTTTTCCTCTGAAAAGCATTTGTATAATGTGTACTAGGCCAGCAGCTGCTTTCCATTTGGTTTCAGAGAAGCCTGACAAGAACATAAATTTGCACCTTCAAAGTACTAAGGCTTAAAAATGTGTATGTGCTGTACTACTAACTTTTTTTGGCATTAATATTAATAGGTCTTTGGCAAGAGGCTTGATTTTTGAACTTAAAAAAACATCAAGAATTTATCAAACAAAAACAAAAATCATGATTTTTGAAATTATCAAATTTAATGAGTTGCTTCCTTTAACCACTTCCACCTACTGAAACTTTTTTTGTAAAACACATAATTACATTCATTTTTCACGTCATCTCCTTTCCCTGTTTCCACACCCAAATACTTGTTGTCTAGTCATATCTGATTCTTTGTGATACCAGTTAAGATTTTCTTGGCAAAGAAACTGGAACGGTTTGCCATTTCCTTCTCCAGCTCATTTTAGAGATGAGGAAAGTGAGGCAAATAGGGTTGAGCAACTTGCCTAGGGTCAAATTGCTAGTAAGTATCTGAGGCCAGATTTGAACCCAGGAAGATGAGTCTTCCTGCCTCCAGCCCCACTGATAGAAATCAAATATTTTAAATGAACCATTTTCCTTGATTTGTTAACTAAATCTTCTGATGGTTTTAAATGCTACTGTTAGTATTTGGTCTTTAGCACAAGTATACTATTAGCAACAGCATCACCTCAGAACTCTAGGAAACCATGAAGAACCCTAATGGTGAATGTGCAAGCACAGAATCATTCAGGTAAGGCGTCTCGTTCAAGAGATACCCTATTCATTTAGAAGAGGGAACTAGGTGGCACAGTATTGATAAAGTTTTGGGCCTGGAGTCAGGCAGAGTTGAGTTCCTATCTGGCTTTGTATACTCCCTAGGGGGATCCTGGGCAAATCAATTAACTTGTTGGCTTTAGTTTCCTCATCTGGAAAATGGGGATAAAAGAGAAAGAAATGGAACACATAACCACTGTCCCCTACATAGATGTAATAAAATGATGAATGTAAAAGTGCTTTTAGAAAAGTAAAAAAAAAACAAAAAACTGTACAACACAGGGTGTTGGGGTACAGCTTAAACTTGTCATAAATGCATTGGGAGGATAGCAAAGTGCTTTTGGCCATTTCTGCTGTCTTACTACACACCCTTCATCAACAAACCTCTATCATGTACATTCAGAGACTCATTAATGTAGCAAATATAATATTCATTCATTTGTGAGGTGGAAAATATTTGGAATAAAAATTGCTAAGATGAGTTCCAAAGATTTAAGTTAAAAAGCAAATTTTGTACAGTAATTCCTATTTCTTTTTTATCTGCATGGACTTTGGGACCACATGGACCCACACTTAATTACATGTCCTGTGTGGAAAAAATGATTGAGCCACCTCCATTCCAAGAAGGGATAAGACTGTGCTATTTTTTAAAAGGCTTTAGTACTAATTTTCAATAAAAAAGAAATCTGGTGTTATAAAAATACATAAAATAGTCATGATATTTATACCATTAATTTACAAAAGATACAATTTTGCATAAAACAAAGCTATAAAATAGTTTAAAATGATATTCTTATATGAAAGTTATTCCCTGTATAAAATTTTATGACATTTTTGGCAGTTTTTAAAATTTGTATAAATAGGCATTTTGGGGTATCCTTTAAAAATTCAGTTTCCTTTAAAGTCATAGGATTTTCTTTCTTTTAAATAAAAGTCTGCTTGAGGTAGTGTTTTAGAAGTTTTCTTTGGTTCCACTCAATAGTTAGCACCAGTGCAGCTATGTGTCCAGGGTGTAAGACTGAAAAGTAGGAGTCCTATAGCCTTCCAAGACCTGTTTATAGGTATGCGTGTGATTTTCTCCTTGAAAAACTGTCCTCTCTCTCCCATCTTCTTCTAATTCAGAGGAAAAGTCCTGGGAGTCCTGAGAGTTCATATGCAAAGTTTTTGGCTGTCCACAGCTTGAAAAAGCATCCAGTTGAGGCTTCCCAAGAGGCTTTCCAAATGTTCCTGTAATGAAGAACACATGTAAACAAAAATTATTAAGACAATAAATTCTCCTACTGATGCAATATGGCTCTGGATCATGGAACTCCATGACCTGAGAAGAATCAAAATTGTGGGTGACTAAACAGGAAATGAAAAGGTGTGTGTGTGTGTGTGTGAGTGTGTGTGGACACACAACAGATTACCAGTATTGACTCACATTAAAAAAATGCCGTGAGAGGTAAAGACAAGGAGGTGGGATAATTAAGTATCAAGAAAGACACTCAAGGGGCGGCTAGGTGGTGCAGTGAAAGGAGCCCTGGCCGTGGAGTCAGGAGGACCTGAGTTCAAATCCAACCTCAGACATGTAACACAAAAAAACTAGCTGTGTGACCTTGGGCAAGTCACTTAACCCCAACTGCCCTACCTTCCCCCCTCCAAAAAAGCAAAAACAAACAAACAAACAAAACCAAGAAAGACACTCAACAGATAGAAAACCCAAGTACTAGACTAGCCAGAATCCTTAATAAATGAAAAAGGGTGAACAGAAGGCTTTAAGCATATTGGGAACCTTTGTGGAAGAGAAATGAAAGGAAAGGGTGAGGAAGCCTAGAGTGCTTGGGATCTGGACTAGTGGAAGAAGTACTTAACCAATGAAATCCTAGATCCATCTACATTTCATCTTTACATAACCCTTTACAGTTTACACATACAAAGATTCCAATTGTTTAACTTCCCAAATGTCTTAAATAGGAATTTTCAAGGACTCTGCCTCTGGTGTGATTATCCCCAAGTAGAGAGTCAATATGGGTGGGGTACCTACATAGTGGAATTTAAGAAATTAGGTGTGCTTTTCATACCCCTTTACTCCCACCCACTAAATGAACACATATTTTATCTTTTCTCATCTTCCATTAATATTTGACTAAACTAAAAACACTAAAACCTACATCTTACTGCCTCCTGGTTGCTGGCGTTTAGCTCCGATGGTCTTTTCTGCCAGAAGGGACCCAAAATTGTCTTGCTTGCAATTCTTGCTAGGTAGACACGTTGTTTTCCACCCTTCTTCTGTGGGTTCAGTTATTAGCTACTAGACATCCCAAACCACAGTCATGCTGTACACTCGGCTCCACCCCAAAGCACTCTGTAGCCCAAAACCACTTTTTCCACATGGCTGAAGGGCTGAGCTCCTAAGCCACTCCCTGAACTCTCATCTCTTTGGGGATACCACACACAGTGCTTCCCAGAAAATTCCTAAAAGCGGTCTCTTAAATCTAGATTAAGTGTATAACAGAGTAAAAAAAAAAATCCTCTCCTTTGAATCTGCCTAAAAGAATATTTACACTATCATAAATGAATTTATTTCTCCACAAGGAAAAATCATGATGTGGCAAAAGGCATGCTAGATTTACTATTAAAATCCCGGTTCTTCTTCATACTACCTTTATGATCTTGGACAAGTCACTTAGGCTCCTGGAACCTCAGTTTCCTTAGATCTCAAATGAGCAGTTTGAATTAGATGCCCTCTAAAGTACCTTCCAAATTAAATATATCATTCTTTTTCACAAGTCTGGCATTTAAGTTTTTTGCTGTTTTCCTGGCACATAAGCTAAAGGCATTATTCCCCTGATGGTTTAATTCAACTAAGACACTCACCCATAAAAGCATTACTGGATACAGTAGATGATGGTTCTTGGATTGCATTAAATTCCACAGCATTTTTGCTTTGAGACAAGCTTTTGATCCCAGATCCTTCATTTTGAATATAGATAGAGTTGACTAATTTGCTCATGGGAGATGGCATTCCAACACTACTCGTATTTTGGTCACAGGATTCCTCCGATGGATGGGAACATGGGTAGCACTCTTTTTTCTTTATATAAGTAGACTCATAATGATCCAAGCAAGCAGTTCTTGGGTCTGGGTTGCAACCTTTTTATATGTGGGGAAAAAAATACACCAGAGAAATTTCAGTTCTGAGAGTTAGCACTACGAGGGATTCCATGGAGAGTCACGAGAATCCAATTTTGACTTGAGCTCGCAATCTACGTACCTGGGCGGTAGGCATCAAAAGAATCAGAGCCATAGGCAGTCCCCTTCAGATACCCAGTGCCTGTCGTCCCAAGGTAGTGGCATAAGAATGGATCTGTGACACCTTCAATGTCTGTCTCACTGCTGTTATCCATATGACAAGTGCCTTGAAATCCAAAAGATATGTATCATCATTATCAGCAGCAGCGCAGCTACTATTTATACAATATTAATATATAAATTATATAATTTATATAATTCTTATCAAGTGCTAGGCACTGTGCTTGATCCTCACACAAACCATGTGATGTGCAGATGAAGAAAATTAGGCAAAATTAGGGGGGGAGGTGGTTTTTTTGTAAGTGACTTGCCCAGGGTCACACAGCTAGTAAGTGCCTGGGGCCAGACATGAACTCCTCAGATTTTCCAAACTCCAGCCCTGGTATTCCATCCACTGTACCACCTAAATCAGTCACCTACCTACAAATAAATATTTTCCTAGCTGCGGGATTTTTTCCTCCCAGATAAAAAGATAACATTTTGGTTATCATAAATAATACCTCTGTGGTATCTTTGGGGTAAATTTATGACCACTTCTTGAAGTCAAAGAAGAATGATAGGATGGGATTGTTAAGTAAGTTAGCACTGATCGTAGATTTAGAGTAGGAAGAGGTATCACAAGACATCTAGCACAATCCTTAGTTAAGCAATCTGTTCAAGGTCATGGAGGGTTCGGTGGTAGGACCTGAACCCAGATCTCCTTACATCAGGGTCACTGTACCACCCACCCTGTTTCCTCTGTTGAAAGCCAAGTCAGAATTAGTTTTTTTTTCTTATTAAAAGAATAATACTAATCCAGTGAATTAGTAAGGGGGTTGATACTTATTAGCACTTCCTCTAAGATGAAATATGAAGGCCTGGGTTTGGCACATGGTCTGGCCTTCCAAGTCTGGCCCCAGCCTACCTCTCCAGATCTATTACTCATTATCCGCCTTCACCCATTCTGTGGTCTATCCAAACTGAACTATTTTCCATCCTAGACATACACTATCACATCTCCTGTCTCTGCATCTGTGTGTAGCCAGTCCCTTAAATTTCAAATTCTCTGCTTCCTTGCCTCTGTCTTTTATCATCCCTCATTTCCTTTCAG
This sequence comes from Pseudocheirus occidentalis, assembly GCA_028646575.1. Lineage (NCBI taxonomy): Eukaryota > Metazoa > Chordata > Mammalia > Diprotodontia > Pseudocheiridae > Pseudocheirus > Pseudocheirus occidentalis. The sequence continues at coordinate 208,978,041 of CM053597.1, read as the reverse complement.
CTAAAGAGCAACCACCACCATGACACCTTCTGGGGCACCCACAGAGACTCATACCTCCTCTTTTCTGAATTAACTTGCATTTGTGGGGTATATATTCTGTATTTATTCATATGTGTACATACTGTCTTCTTCTAAAGGATGGCAGCTCCTGGAAGGATGGGATTGCTTTATTCTTTATCCACAGTGTTTACTACACAATAGGTGCTTAATGCATTTTAGTAACTGACACTCTTGTTTAAACAAGCAATAAATAAAATGTGGTCACAGCCTAAAAAAGATTTAAGATGATAAAACTAGGGACTTCTCAGCATTGCATGAAGGAAATCAAGTTCATTTAGTCTACTTGTCTTGGTGTAGATGGACACAATGAAATACTTCCTAATAGAGGACGGAACAAGATTACGTAACTCAGCTTTACACCAATGACCTTGGGCTGGGTATAAATTTCTTTGCTTCAGTACTTGGCAAAGAATTTAGTCTGACATCCATTTTTATTTCAAAATACCTACCATTGCTGTCACGTTGTAAAAGATAGCCACCCCCTGAAGATGTGATAAATTGGTGATGGCTCCCATTTTCTGATGAGCCGTACCCATCCTGTCTTTCAGCTAATGTTCCCTGGGATGACAAATAACTTGGAATATCCGCTGGTAGATTTGTTTCATCTGTGATGAAAAAAAAATGCATCAGGAATTAAAAATACTTATTTTACATGGCATCATAATTATAACATAATGTGATATTATATTATATATATAACATACATATTTATATTACTGTAGAATTATGTATTATAAGTAACACATTTAAAATACCAAATATGGTTATAATGCCTGTTAATCTCCCTCTGAACAACAGTCAATATTATTATGATTTCTAAACTTTTAAATATAGGTTTAATGAAATGAAGATCTAGTTCTTCTAACAAAACTGGTTTCGATAAAGTAATTCTCTCTTGAGCAAGTAAGAGCTATGATTATTTAAAGAAAAGAATCTGATTTAAAAGTTATCCTTAAAATATCTCACCTAATCAGTCCTCTCCCTGAAATAATGCTAAATCAAACGAAGACTTTCCTTTCCACACAACATAAACTAACAATACAGGATGTAGATGTCCAATAAGCCAAAATTAAATCCCCCCAAGAAAAGATCACGGAAGAAGTTTTATAAAAGACTTTGTTCTTATAACATAGAGACCCTCCTATCTTCTGACAGCAATGGCAAAAAAAAAATTATTACGCTGTATTTCAGCTTGTGCTTTGAAATGTACATGAAAATCAAACACAAATGCATTTTGGGCTGGGGGCAGAGGAAAGGATAATGGGAATAATGCTAATTTTCACTGAGCATATTTCTACAGAGTGAAACAAATGAGTCACCCTTCTGACTGAATGAGACACAGAGATACACAAATATATGTTGGGAGAAGAAAATTACTCCTGAACCACAGACACAAGACTGCTGTACCTGGTGCCAAGCTTCTATTTACGCACCTGTGTTGGTAATGCTGCAATCTTCATTTCTCCTCCTTGTGTGGTATATGATGACCACCCACACTAAGGAAGTGCCCACCACACAGCAAACCACCGCTATGATCACAACTCCCACGGTGGTCCATCCATCATCATCTAATGACGGAGCAGCATTCTGGGGAGAATCACAGGTAGGAGTGGGAATTACACTAAGACGCACATTCCCTCTTTCTGTTCCAAGTGTGTTAGACATTTCACAAGTGTATTTCCCAGCATCCTCCATATCTGTGTCCACGATGATCAGAAGCTGATTTCCCGCAGCAAAAAAATGCCGTTCTGTTACAATTAGAGGACTGTCATCTTTAGTCCAGTTCAGCTTGGGTGGGGGGCTCCCACCAGCAATGCACTGTAAGACAGCCGTCTCCCCTTTGGTCACAGTTCGATCCAATAATGGCCTCAAAAATGATGGAGTTTCTGAAATGACAATAGGTTGAGTTATTTTTTCTTCCCAGTTTCTCATACAAGTAGGTTGTTTTCTATATCATTTGGTCCAGTAAGAGAATATATTTTAAACTAAAATTTGACATTTGTAACATTCAACAACTGAAGTATTTTTTCTTTTAAATGCTTTTTTTTTTGCCTGAAAATACATGGTATTTGCTGTTATATTCATTATCCTTTCAACATTCACTAGTGTACCCTAACCAGGCTAATGTATACTAAGGTAGTATATCAATATATGCTCCAACTCATTTCTCTTGGTTTTTGTTTTCTTTTTACTCTAGAGCAAGGGAAATGGTGACAAAGATGGAGTAAAATCTTGTTAGTATTTGAGTTAAAATGCTTTTATAAAAATAAGCTAATATTAGATCTGCTTGTTGATCTAATCGAAGTGGTCAGTTTTCAAATGGAAACTTTCTGCTGGGTAGGTCTTATAAGGAAATGCTGATAATCGTTTTTCATGGTATTGAAAATAAATTCTTAAAGCCAATTATCTAATTTGGGGCTACTTTAGTTACTTCTAGAACTACACTACAGTGTCTAGACGATCATCTTTTGTTCATACTTTATAGTACTATTCCTTACAGCCAGTATGTGTTGGAAGAGGGCCTTGGATACAGGATTTCCTCATTCCCAGACCAGCTCTGTAGCCATATTGCCTCTTATAAGCTAAAATAATATTATTAATAAAAGCAGCTGACATTGGCATAGTTCTTTAAGGTTTATAAAGCACTTTGCTTTAAAAAGACATAAAAGGACCATTTAATGCCATATTAGTCTCCACAACAGTATGTAGAGTCAGAACTGAGTAACCAGAGCTCTTAATAATTGGCTTTTATTTTATTTGTTCAATCATTTCACTTGTGTCCAGCTCTTTGTGACTCCATTTGGGGTTTTCTTGGCAAAGATACTGGAGTGTTTTGTGGTTTCCTTCCTCAGCTCATTTTACAGATGAGGAAACTGAGGCGAATACAGTTAAGTAACTTGCCCAGAGTCACTCAGCTATTTAAGTGCCTGAGGCCAGGTTTAAAGTCATGAAGATGACTCTTACTGAGTTCAGGCCTGGCACTCTACTGTGTTACCTAGCTGCCCTTGCTGTTAATCATTAGCCAGCTACTTCAACCCAGGATTAGCCTTTTATCATGCAAAGCCACATATAACAGTGAAGATGATTTTTAAGAGATTGGCCAGCTCTTAGAAGGACACACACACAAAAAAACAAACAATAACAAAAGGGCAGGCCTCTTTCCTGGACTCAGCCCTTTAAAACAGGTAATCTACTACCCTAAAATCTTTACATCTGTATCATTCTCAAGGATTTTTTGGAAACAGTCAATTCACTGTAGTTCTGCACCTACTCAGTCCCATGGCCACCTGGGTTCAGAATCTTTATGGTTCAACTCACCCAAGACAGTGAGTGTTGCATTTGCTGATATACTCCCGGCACTGTTTTGGGCAGTACAGCTATAAACACCAACATCTTCTATTTTCACATCCACAATAAAGAACACATCATCCTCTGGCATAACATGCATACGTCTTTCCCGAGCTGCTGGAAAGTCTGTGCCGCCATCTTTCTGCCAGGCAATTTGTGGTGCTGGGTGGCCAACAGCAGCACATTCTAAACGGGCCATTGCTCCAGCCCGGACGGTAAGGTCCATTGGTATCTTTGTAAATGAAGGAAGCACTAAAATCAGAAAGACATATGTTAGTACCTCAGTTGTTCTTGTAATCATTTCAACCTTACATTCTGATCTTGTTTGCTTAGTTTTAAGAGCAATTTTACATAGTTTATTTCCTTTGGTTCTCAACATAGCCCTATAATATAGTCAAAGCAGATTTTTAAAAATCTCCATTTCATAGATTTAAAAAGTATGTCCAGCAAGGTTAAGCAACTGACCCAAAGTTATTTGGCTAGTCAGAGCTAGGAAGCAAATCCAGGTTTTCCAACTCCCCCATTTAGAATTTTTTTTAGATATTTCTTTTGCCTTTTAAGGACATCTGAATTATTTGTTTGGCCCAGAGGGTATATCGAAGACCCATGAGTGAAGAAAAAAGATTTAGACTCAATATAAGGAAATGCTTCCTAACAATTTGAGCTACCAAAAACTGGAATGGGTGGCCTTAAGATGCTTCCCATTGTAAGAGATCTTCAAGAGAAGTTTGGAAGAGCCCTTCCTGGGGATACCGGAGAAAGGATTCTCAGTTGAGTATAAGTTGGATTAGATGACCTCTGAAGGCCCTTCCAAATCTGTGATTGTAATTTGATTGTTCAGGTTCCTTTCAGATCCAAAATATCATGATTCTGGATTTAATTTCCTTCTCTTAAATTCACACTCCTCCTTTTCATACAGTTAGCTACAAAGATCTATGTAACAAGGCTAACATAAATGACAACATGACCTGTGAGAACAGGACATACGGCAACATCAGCAATTCAAATCACATCAAGGCTTTCCAAGTGAGAGTAAGAATGATGAGGGTTAGAAAAAAGGAAAGAGGCAGACTTTCTAAAATAATTAAGTCTCTTTAAGTGCAAAAGGAAGAAAAGAATCACATACTATTTACGGTTAGCTTGGCTTTGACAGAGTATGAAGAACCAAAGTGATTAGAAATGACACACTGGTATTTCCCTTCAGTGGTAAACTGCACATTGCGCAGCCGAAGAATGGTGGTGTATTCCATCACTTCACCTCCCTGGGCTCGGAGGTGTGCATAATTTTCCATTTCAGCATCGTGGAGTAGTTCATTATCTTTTTTCCAGGCAAATGTCATTGGGGAGTCACTGCTGCTAGCAGCAGAGCAGATAAAACTCAAGTTGGAGCCTTTTATTGCCGACTGGGTCTCTGGCTGGACTGTGATCTGGGGTTTAGGAAAATCATCTATCAAAATAAACAAAGGAGAAATGAAAAAATTAGGAAGTGTCCAAAAGTGTCCAAAGACCATGAACTACTCAAACGCACATACTAACAAAATACCTATGCTGTAGATTTTTGCTTGTACATCTTTGAATTCAATCAAGGAATCAACATTTATTAAGCACCTATTGTATTTCAGGCACTGTGTTAAGCACTAAGGATGCAAAGAGAGGCAAAAGACAGTCCCTAGCCTCAAGGAGCTTACCATCTAATGGGGGGAGACAACATGCAAACAAAAAACATATACATACGTACATATACATACATATATATGTATGTGTGTAAATGCATATATGTATATGCACGTATATACACACGTATATATGCATGAAGTAAGCTATATACAGGATAATCCGAAAATAATTAAGAGAGGGAAGGCAGTAGAATTAAGGGGCGTCAGGAAAGACTTCCTGTAAATGATGGGACTTATAAAGATGCACCTTAAGGAAGCCAGGGAGGTCAGTAGGTGGAATTGAGCAAGGAGAGTGTTTGAGGAAATGAAGATTAAACAGCTTAGCTAGGAACTGGCTGCGAGAAGTAGATGATGGTCTGCTGTGTCTGCCAAGTTCACATGGAGGCAGATAAGGCCTTTTTTTATTTTCAATCAACCAGTAAAAATAACTTATATTTATAAAATGTTTTTACATACACACCCTCATTTGACCCTTGTAATAGCTTTTTTGTTGTTGCTTTTAGAAGGAATCTATCTGGTATAGTAGATAGAATGCCAGGTCTGGAGTCAGGAGGACTCATTTTTCAAATCTGACCACAGATACTTAATAGCTGTGTGGTCCTGGCCAAGTCACTTAAGTCAGTTTGCTTCATCTCTCTCTCTCTCTCTCTCTCTCTCTCTCTCTCTCTCTCTCTCTCTCTCTCTCTCTCTCTCTCTCTTTCTCTCTCTCCACACACACACACACACACACACACACACACACACAATTTCATTTGACCTTTGCAACAGCCTCAGGAGACAGGTATTAATCAATCCATAAGTTGACAAGCATTTCCAAAGCTCATTCTGTGTCCCAAGCATGGTACTACATGCTCTGAGGCACAAACACACACCTAGTCAATGCCTGAGGTGGGATCCAATTCCCAGTCTAACTACTTGTTGCCTAAAATTCTAGGCCACTGTACCACTCTTCTTCAATGTTACATGGTAAGAGGATGCAACTTCGTGGCCATCAGAAAATATGCAGTCAGTCCCTTGATGCAAATAATTTTACTTTATATAATTTTAAGAAAGAAACTAGCTAAGAAATTGCACTGAAGTCATGGTCACCATTGCTAATGTCTCCAGTCTCCTAGAACCGTAATCGTTATTATGATCTCCATAATGTGGCGGTAAGCAAATAAAAACAGATAATTTGTCTGGTGTGTTAGCAGCTGGTTTCACATGTTACAAAAACAGAACTGACACCATATCTAGTCATTTAGGCATACCACCACTTAAACAATAAGCAGACTGCTGTAAAAAACAAACAGCTTAACAATGGTCAGATAATTCATCTCAGCAGGGAGGTTTAAGAACTGAGTCAATCATACTACTCCAAGGTACTATCAGGGAAACACCACAATTACAATCATGAAGTGCTTCATTATAAGCAGCTATTTTCAGCTTTCTCCTTTTCTTCCCTCCCTACAAATTAACTTTCTGAACTTAAATTTCCCAGGAATGTCTAAGTCCCAAAGAGAATATATTTGATTAATCCAAATCCCCATCCTATGCTTAACCAGTCTGGGGTTCTAATAATTTAGTTGCATTTAAAGCCTTACAAATGGCTTGCCGTAATTGAGATTAATTTTTCCCGACACATAGGGATTTGATCACTCTTATTCATACTTGAATCAATGTTCAAATATACAATGAGAAAGTATCAAAAAGGCCCCTGGTAACCGTATGTTAATAAAAAGTTCATTTAGCCAGGATTTTCACTTCAAATTACTTCATGAAGTAGTTCAAGATTAAGTTGTGTCCATTTAGGTATATATTTCTCCTCCTTCTTGATTTTTTCTAAACTTTAATTCTATCTCTGATGAGTTGATGCCTTGGCATAGACAGCTGAGTGAGAACTAACTGCCATATCAAGGAGAAGTCTTAACTAATCTCAGTAAAATATAATGTGTCATTTTTGAGATAACATTATTTGGTGTTTGTCGTGGCTGGTACCAACCAAGTTTTGCTGTTGTTTGTTTTTTAAAAGAAAGTATTGATGATCTAGTAGAAGCATTACATTTCTGCTTATTCTAATGGCCTTCAGTTTCTCTTTTTTCTTCTTTGTCTCATGAGAAATTGACAACAGAAAGGACACTGACTCTATTCAAGTTTAACTTATGTACTTCAATCAACAAGCCTATGAAAAACCCCAGAGTACCTTAGAAAGTAAACATGTGACTTCTAGGTCACATGGAAGTGGCTGCCAAAGACAACACTCAGTAAAGAGTTTCGTTTGCAAAATCTTACAAAGGAAGATGATAGATCATTATGAGCAATACTATCTCAAAAAAAAAAAAAGAAATAATAAAAGGTAAAACCAGTTTAAAGAAAGCTTGGCAAGACATTCAACTAAGTAAATCATTCCAAGGGGATTTAAGGATTTTAAAAAATGGAAGCACAATAAGTAGATGAAATGGAAAAGATTGATTAAAAATTAGAACAATTTTTTTCTATCATAGAAGGTGAAACCACCATGCTGAGATCCTACTAATAGTATAGTCCTATATGCGCTTGAGAGAAGGTAGAAACAGCACTAAAGAGAACAGAAATTGGAAAGCAACTGGATACAACAAAGTAGACAGAAGAGATCCTTTCTGGAGGCAACAGAATTGTGAGGGCATCGTGGAGCTGAAGAAACAAGGTAACTAGAGGGAAAGATTACGAAGGGCACAGGAAAAAAAAAACCTCAGAGCTTCTTAATATGAATAAGTCAACAGAAAAAAACAGATTAATAACCACTAACCTATGCTTTTGTTGTCATTGGGTCATTTCAGTCTTGTCCAGCTCTTCATGAGCCCTCTAGGGGTTTTCTTGGCAAAGACATTGAATAGTGGTTTGCTATTTCCTTCTCCTGCTTATTTTATAGATGAAGAAACTGAGGGAGTAAGTGACTTGCCCAGGGTCACACAGCTACTGTCTTATTTGAAATCATGAACATGAGTTATCCTGATTCTAAAGTCCATGGCTCTATCTACTGTGACACCTAATTTGCCCTGGTCTATGTTTACTCCTATTTAAAAAAAATTATGAGAGATATCCTCAACAAAGGAATGGAATAAGAGGACTTGTCAAAGCCACAATAAACAATAGACCATATTGTTTTTAATTTACAAATGACTGCAAGATGTAGAAAATGTAAGATCTCATTGTGCTCACTGCTTGTTGAATATGAAAAAAAAGGCATTTAATTATAGTAAAGCAAAATGCCGAGCCACCTTACAGGCTCTTGTTCTACACAGTGACACTCATGTCTACATTCAAATCATTCAAGATTCCTTGAAAGACATAAGAGAAACTACCTTGTTCAATAATCCCCTTACATAGTAATGTATAGTGTTCTCTACAGTGATGGAAGAGATCCAGTGTAAATCCTGGGAATGTCAAGCTACTACAAATGTTATATTTGCAGAACACATTGCACCTAGTACGTTCAAGTCCCAGCACAGTGCAGAACCTCCTGGAAGAGATACGAAATCATTCAAAGGAGTTTTGGTCTAACCATCTACATAGGAAAGACAAAGTAGATAAAGGATGTCTATTGGCCTGATTATAACATGTATTTGAATATAAAACTTATAGCACTTGCCTATCTATCTCTTTCAGGGAAAGGTAGTAGACGTGGACAAAAAGTTGTAGGATAACAGACGAGAATGCTTTTGGAAATTCCATTTACTATGGAATGATCTGATGCTTTCCATGAAAATAAAGGCCTACCTTCTTAACACAAAAATTCACTGTTGCTATATGGCAGAAAAAAACAAACAAACATGGAATATGATAGCCAGTCTTTGAAGAATTAACAGTGAATATTAATTGTATGGAGGAAAATGGAAAGGGACCTAGTGTTTGTGAAGAGACTTCAATAACCAGTGAAGAACTTCCAAAAATAAAAACAAACAAACAAAAAAACAAACTCCAAACAAAAACTCCAGAGAAACAGATGCCATTAAGAATTGTATGACAGGAAGTAATCGTGTGTCAAGCGTGAAGGGTGGTGCACACCAGTGTGTTCCACTGATACCTTTAAAATACTGAGAGAAAGCAGTAAAGGCCTCCAGCATGGTGGTGAGATCAGTACTCTTACCTTGTTGGGAACTTATGGGAGGGTGTAAACAAAAGTGACACAGTGTGGGCAAACACTGAGGGTTTACAATCTGTATCACTGTGGGAATTGTTTGAATTTCCAAACTGAATATATCATAGGTACATTAGAATACTCAGTACTGCACATCAAAATTTTGATTCGGCTTACTCTGATGTGCTTGAACATCACATTAATCAGTGATAACAAAAGAAGTACATCCTCAGGAAGTAAGGAAATGATCATTTCTGCCCTATCCATGGCTTATTTGTCTTTCTATAAGATAGTTACAATTCTTGTCAGAATTTCTTTCATATAGGTGTTCTGTCAATATATCACTTCACTACATATTTACCACACGTCTCATCACATACAGGGCTAAGAAGATGATAATCAGGTATGTCAGACCGATCGTGCCAGCCTAATGACTACTAAATCTTGGCAGCTGATGTGATTTATTTATGTATTACAGAGTCACATTGTTTTGTATATAATAGGAATTGTTTGATAAGAGAGAAGATGGATTGGTCACATATATTTGGTCATCTATTTTTGTCATAAGACAAGTGTGAGGGGTGATAGGTGTACTCTTAATAAATACTGAATTAATTTGGCTATCTGATTGAACTCAATCAACTCCAAGACAAGGAGTCTTTCCTAAAGTACAAGGTCTTATTCTAGGAAACAAAAATTTCTGTATTAAACTCCTATCTACAATTCCAGATCTAATCATTTCTTAGTAACAAAAACTCACCACATTAATGTATTATTTAATTGCAAGAAATATCAAATATATGTATGTATTACATATGTTTATTCTACATTGATAAAATTTCCATACGCTGATGAGATGTGTATATGTACATATTATATGTATATTTTATGTATATATTCATATTGAGATATACATACAAATGTACAACTACAGGGATACATGTATGTAAATATATTAAATCATATAACTGTGCCCATAGGTACACAAATGTGTATACATTTAAATACATAGAAATGCACACACAGGCAGATGTATGTGTATATAAATTAAATATTTCATGCATATTCCCATCTTCCTACAAGTTTCTACACAAGTTTTCTAATTTTTTTGGTGGGGGAGGAGTTATGCCTTTGTACAAGACATAAGCTAATAATCTTTATCACACCACGTAAAGACAAAATAAGTGACATTAAAAAAATTAAAACCTAACCTCCCCATCTGTAGAACCAATAAAATGACAGAGTTTAATAATCCATCTCAAAACTGAAAAAGAAAAATAAATGAGCTGGTAAGAGCAAAGGGATCATTTTACAAACAATTTTCTTTGATTGGGAAGGGAGAAGATGACTAGTGTAGGAGGAGAACAGTCATACTCACCACAGACAAAGCCATCTGGACTCACAGCAAAAATACTTCTTCCTTTTAGCTGCTGAGGATGGGCACAACTGGCATTAACTGAATTCTCAAAGTTATTTTCTGCCACCCACTGTGGAAGCCACTTGAGCTGGCAATCACACAGAAGACTCGATGTATTTAAATGCCTGAGGAGAGTAATTATATTTGGGTTTTCCTCTATGAAATACATATTTCTGCAAGTCAACCAAATGCAAATAAATAATAACAATCAGATGCAATTTAAAGCTGAAAATGTATATCCCAAGTCAGACATGTTCTCTAGGTCATCTCTATAATGATGCAACAACACATGTAATTCATTTTTTTGGTCCTGACTTGTTGTAAATGCTAATATTACAAAAACTCACTACAGAAGACTTTTGCCTACAGCCATCTGTTGCCTGGTATATTAAAATCTACAAAGCCAAACTCAGAAGTCTAACCAAGTCACACCCATCATTTCAGTCACCCTCCTCTCAGGTCTCCACCTCTATTTCTTATCTGACACAATCAAGTCTCAAAGGACACACAGGAAAGGGTGAGTAGTGACCCTCATCCTTAGGGTGATAAAGAACAGATCAGCTAAATTATTTCTGCATAATGTAGAAATAATAATATTAAGAATGTGGCTATCTACTCATGCTACCTGGAATAACAATGACAGGCAAAGGGATCAGACCTGAGATTTTCCTGTTACTGGATGTGGAAACTCCCACTAACCAATATTGCCAAGTCAGCACCTTCTCTGCAACTTATGGTCACAGCAAGTTGCCTACATCACTGAGAGGTTTAAGTGATTTGTCCAAGGTTCCTGAGCCACTTATGTGTCAGAAGCAGGACCTGAACCCAGGCATTCCTGGGTTTCTCTTTATTATGCCAGGTCGCTTCTTCTCATCCAGGACAGTAATAATACCTGAACAGCTGACATCTGTGTGTTCCTTAAGGCTTTACAATGTGCTTTAGCTAACATTATTTCACTTGATCTCATTTAAACCCGGTTGCATCACTTATGCTATATGTACTACTCACAATAATCTGAAAAGAAAAAGAAAGCTTACAATTCTTGAAGTTTCTTCATTTGTGAAAATGTGTTTCCTTGTAATGACATGATTGCATTGTTGCTCAGGTCTCTGAAAAGAGGCATACAAAAAATTAACAAGGTGAATCAGTGCTGTTTCCTGGTAAAATTCTAGACCAGATCAGGCACTGTTTCTGAGAACTTAAGAAGTTGGGGAAGCAAGGGTTCAGTAACAACAAGTCACACCAGATCTAATTTCTTTTATGGATGAGGGTCCTGAACTGACATTATAACAGTAATGCCACAATAACTGTATACCCGGGGTTCAGCAGAGTCTTTGCATACTACTAAAAAATCACAGACTGAAACTCAGGTAAGATATCTGAGGCCATCCAGTCCAGGAGGACACTGAGGCACAGAAGGTTTGCTTGACTTGTACAAGGATGCACAGTGAAGAGAACCAGGAAACTGTCCTCTGGCTACTGAGTCTATATGAGTCTGCTACTCATTCCACTGGGCTACCATGTTGCCGCATGTCTAGAACACAGAGATGGACTGAAGAGATGGATGGCAGTATGGAATTCCCAAGCAGAATACCACAGATTTGTTCTGGATCCACTCCAATATCTTTAATAATTATTTAGATCAAGAAGGCCAGATTCTCAAATTTGCAAATAACAAAAAGCCTATTGTCATTGAGTTCTTTTACATTCAGGTTTGGCTCTTTGTGACCTCATCTGGAGTTTTCTCAGCAAAGATACTAGAGTGGTTTACCATTTCCTTCTCCAGCTCATTTTACTGAAAAGGAAACTGAGGTAGACAGTATTATGTGACCTGCCCAGAGTCACACATCCAGCAAGTATCTGAGGCCATATTTGAACTCAGGAAGATAAATGCTCCTGACTTCAGGGTGGATATGCCGTCCACTGTGTCACCCAGACACCCCAACTCAAAGTTAGGCGTTATCTATGATTTAGTGGATGACAAAATTGTTATCTAAAAGAAAAGGTATCAACAAGCTAGAACAGTGGGACAAAATAATGAAAAGGAACAGGAGTAAATTTAAATGACATGTACTAGGTTTCCGAATTTTCACTGAGAAGATAAGGGAGGTGTAGTCAGACAGCTATCCGGTTAGAATACAACTCAGAGATTTTACCAAGACTAGAATCTAAGCTTGAGTAAACAGAGTGATACGGCACTCAAAAGGTAATGTGATCTTAGGTTTCATTACTTTAGCATCCAAAGGAAAAGATACAATAGTGTACTAGTTCCACGGTCCTGTTCAAACCATATCTAGAAAACGATGTGCTCAAAGTATGGATGCCAAATTTTTAAAATGATGACAAGTTAATGTGTTTCCCAAGAAACACAATCTGAATTAAGGAACTCAGAACCCCTCCACCACAGGTTGGGTGAAGGAACTGGGCATGTTTAACTGGGAGAAGAGAAGATATAATGGGTACAAAAAGGAGATCGAAGCAGAAGGCCTAAAGAGATTCAGTGCTGCTTGTTTTCAAAAGCCAAAACAAAAACCAATGGATGAAAATGACAAAGGAGCAGATTCCAGCTTAAGATAAAGGAAAACTTCCTCAATAATTTGAGCTGCACAAAAGAGGAATGGACTTTCTTGGGAACTGCTGTTTTAATCCAGATAATGGCGTAGCTCCCAGTTTGGGGGGATTGAAAAGAAAGTGTTTTTATTTTTATTTTTTTTTCTCCTGAAAGCTGAACTGAAAAAAGTTCTTTGCAGCTCCTTTGTGAAAGACAGACCTATTACTTCCAGCCTTCTGTTTTTAAGCAGGTTCAATTTTATTTGCAACTAAATTGCTGAGCTATGGAGTAAAGAAACATGAACACAACTATACAACACAGAGGGATAAACAGAACAGTAAATTACTTTTTTGCAAATACTTCCCTCCCCCTTTTCTTTTTCCCAAATTGCCTCCTACATTATATTGTCTGCATAGTAAAGTGAGTCTGAAAAACTGTCCTAGAAGGGGGAGTAAATAAATGTAACAATCTATATTTCACTTATTTTCATATATTTTACCTTTTGTACAATGTTCAAAAAAGGTGCACTTTAAAAAAGAATCTACATTACCATTCCTGGAAAGCATAAATCTTTACAATAACCTGGGGGAATAGCGAGACTGAATGTAGAGGCAAATAGTTCTGAGATTTAGAGCTTGAAAAAAACTTATAGACCACTGACTCCAAACCCTCATTTTATAGAAAAGCCTGAGGCCTTGAGAGGTCAGGAGATTTTCCTAAAGTCATGATTTTATCATATTGTGAAAAATTATATCTTTCTGGGGGTTTTTGTAACAATGAATCAGAAATATTGACTTTAAAAATACCCCACAGAGAGAAATGAACAAGATTCCTCTTACTTACAGGTGTTCTAGCGCATCCAAGCCAGAAAATGCTTTCTTGGTAATAGATCTAATCCGATTTCCCTGGAGTAACCTGAAAACAAATGTATTGCAAAATAGAATAAGTCAATAGAAATCATTTTGAGAATCCTAATCAAAGTGCTTTTTAAATTGGAGCTAAACCTCAATTTTCCCTAATTCTATTCTCAGTACTGAAATGAACATCATTTCATCCATTGTATCCATTTTAAGAAATATAAAATAAAAATAAAATAATAAATTTAAGAGGAGGCTAGGTGGCGCAGTGAATAGAGAACCAGCCCTGGAGTCAGGAGGACCTAAGTTCAAATCCTCATGAATATAATTTTCTCTCATGCAAAGGCATCTTATAATCATCTTGTGATCCTTTATTGAACTGCTTTTTAAAAACCTTGCTGGGGGTACCACAATTCTGCACTTTAACAATTAACCCCTTGATACTTTCTGAGTAATCACACTATGGATAAAGACTGCAAAATGCTGAATTCATTATCTTTTATATGAATGCAATTCAATAGATATTATTAGGTACTGCTTTGTTCAAAGTACTATTCAGTATTGAAGATACAGGGATGAAAGGCACCACTAATCAGCCCTAGGGGAGTTTATAATCTGCATGAAGAGGGTGGGGGGGGTGGAAGGAGAGGAAGATAAGGTATACAAACTTTATTTTTAATAGTATTTTATTGTTTCCAATTACATGTAAAGACCATTTTTAACATTCACTTTTTATAGGATTTGAAGTTCCAAATTTTTCTTCCTTCTTTCCTCCTTCCTCCCTAGCATAGTAAGCAATTTGACTGTATATTAACTTTAAAAACAAAAGATACAGGCCTGTGTGAAAATATTTTTACTTTGTTTAATGGTGTGTGTGTGTGTGTGTGTGTGTGTGTATGTGTGTGTGTGTGTGTGCGCGCGCGCGCGTATACATTAAGTGATGGAATCTAGTGATCCACAAATCTTGGGCTATGTACATTATGACTCATCACTTGCAGTACTTTGTGCTTTGTGATAATAAAGCAATCCTGCTATTGACCACTGAGGCAGGATGAGCGACCCATGAAGCAGCCTTTAAAGAGAGAAAAAAACTTATTTTCTTGAATTGTAATTTCCTTTCCTCTCTTCAGAATGTGTGGCATGGAACTTTCTTTGGGAAGGGCAGCAGCAGAGATTGCCAGATCCGGTGTGGTTCAGAGAAGGGGCTCAGGGTCCCACAGACAGGGGGTTGAGGTGATCTATTTAACTCTGTGTGTGTATGTAAATACTTACATGACGTACTTAAAAAACAAAAGTAACAGGAAGTCAGTTTCCTATATGATCTTCTTTCTTAGTCTTTGTATATGAAATATTCATGTTGGTTGATACTAAAATGTTAAGTTCACAGTAATTTTTTTTTTTAAGAAGAAAGTACGGTCTATAAGCATAAGCCAAAAGTAATTTCAGACTAGGGCAATTACTCAGTTGCTAGGGAAAGGCATGGAGTTATGGTACTGAAAAGGATGGCACGGAAAAGATTCATAGGCAACAATGGCCCCAGAGATGAACCTTGAAAAAGTAGGATTTTGATTTGTGGAGATGTGTTAGGTATGCATTCCAGCCACAAGAAAAGACCTGTACAAATGTCCAGAAGGTGGGGGAACAACTTACAATACAGTGCCATTTAAACACAGTGTGTGATGGGAGGAATGGGGAAGAAGCCTACAAAAAGAGAGGACAGGACCTACAAAATGGACATTTTCTAAAACAAAGGGAAATCACTGAATGCTTTTGAAGGACGGAGGGACAGTAGGAAGATTATTTTGGTAGCCACATGAAGGATAATATTCCCAATCAAATTATTTTCTGGAGATATGAATAAATGACTAGGGAAAAGTGCTTCATAAGTGCTACTGATAACAATTTCGTAGAACCTCACAAGGAAGAACACATATCCCTCCCCTAATTGTGTACAGAATTGTTCTGGGGAGAAGGAAAAGAACCAATAAGCAACCAGTTACTAATTAAGTTTCAGATGTTTAATTATGGTACTGATTTCATTTAATACTAAATTTCTTTAGGTGAAAGACTGAGACAAGTAAGAAAAGAAATCAGACTCACAGTCTACGAAGTTTGTCAAGTCCTGAGAAAGCACCATTCATATCTTCAATGGTCCATGAGATTTCATTATTTTTTAGATCCCTGTCAAAAAAGAAGCATTTTATAAAAAAGGGTGCAAGAATTAACCCACAGGTATACTTCAAGAAGAAACAGCTATGATCCTCTGAGATTTAATCATCAATCAAGAAATCAAGACTATTTAATTCAACAAACATTTACTATGTATCTACTAAGTATAAGAAGATACAAAAAAAAAGTCCTTGCCCTCAAGGACCTTACATTGGTTAGTAATATGTTGAATTTAGTACATAAAAGCAATAAAACTTGAATAATGATAATAATAATAATAATAATGTTTTGGCTTGGTAGATTTATTGTGGGACTTGGAGTCAGAAAGACTTGGTGTAATGGTAATCAATTTTTTTGATATTCAAGGCTAAGTAGATCAGATACTTAGAGCTAAGTAGATCATATACTTAGGGTTAAGTAGATCCTAGTAACTTAGGGCTAAGTATAGAACTCTGTCCATTGGTGAAAAGGTGTGAATTCCCCTGTCGACATCGAAGAATGCTATTGGCTGAGACACTCCCCTGTTGACTTGGGAGAAAGCCAGTGCTTATA